>OZ007593.1:68311087-68911087 GCA_963931845.1 Maratus michaelseni
AATTGTCCAAAGAGTAAATCGTTCATTTTTTTTTTTTTTGTATGAACTTCAAGAAAATGATTCTAAATCCTTTGGAAATGCAACTATTTTGAAGCTTTAATCTTCATTCAAATAGAATTAACAAACAGTTTCTCATCATTATTAAGTAAGGTTTTTTTAAAGTACAATATTGTAATGCTTTCTTTTAATATTATTGTTTTTATAAAGACTTTAAAATATTAAAAAAAAATATTTTACAATATTTTATATATATCGATGTGACGAATTTTTTATCCGAAACGTATGAGAAAACAGTAATTTTACAAAAACTTTATTAAACATATATATTTTTTTAAATATCAGAGTTAAGAAAACCCCGAAAACAAGATAGCTTGTCCTAGACATTTATTATTTCATCATACTTGCTTAAATTACATGTAAAAACAGTATTTTGAATAAAACTAGACATTAATTAGTAAACAATAATGTTACTCAAACCACAATCTTCAGCTATTAAACATTTCTGTTGCATATGTTTTTTTTTCTGACACGTATATCAAATTCTGTCAAGGATATATATCAGCATACATTAGCTTTAAAAATACATAATCTAAATACAAAATACACGCACCCAGAAAAAGGAATTGATTAAAACTACAAAACATGTTTTGTTGAGTACATTTTGGTAGTTTTAGCAAAATTCAAGTAAAATTAAACCATTTTACTTCAATTAACAAAACATTTTTTGCTGTCGATACGAAAATTTTTTTGGGAATTGCAAAAAAAAAAAAAAAAAAAAAAAAAAAAAAAAAATTGTTCATTCAAATAAAATTTCAATTGACCTATATTTAAACAAAAAGTTTTGTTTGTTCAACCTAATTTTTTTTGATTCAACAAAACTGTTTCTGGGTGCGTTATTTAACCTCAGTAATTATTATTATTATTATTATTATTATTATTTTGAGAAACAAGAGTTAAACTTTTATTGAATAAAACTGCGCAATTGTTCGTGTGTTTTATTAATTATACATAAAAAATAAGTTAATATATGTAAGCATTCTTTAACTGAAACAGTTCTTTAAATCAGTAATTAATTTTATATGTAAAACATGAAAAATAATTAATGCACTTACAAAATGTATGATGCATAGTTAAATTTTAAAGGAAATCAAATTCACGATGTATATTTAGATAAAAATTTTAAAATAGTGGCCTTAGAAAATAAATATAGCATTATTTTGAATATTAAATTGGAAAAGAAAAATTTCATAGAAGTAAAGTAGCACGTCAATAAACCACTATCGTAGATGCGGCAAAACGTAAAAAGAAATATTGGTTTATAACTTTTTTTTTCAGTCTACTTCGATAACACAGTTTTTGATATAATGCGATACAAGTTACGTGACGAATTTTATAGGTTTAAAGATACCTTCTTTTCAGAACTTTATTGATTTTATGCTTTGTTTTCTTTAAAGTTTTTTAACCGTATTTATTTGACGTAAAAGACAAGATTATTAGATTTGAATGAAATAATATCTTTACATATCTTTATTTCTTTAGCAAGATGGTATATGACACTTTTAATTACATTTAATTATTAAAAGTAGTTACGCTATATTTTGGATTTTTTTTTTCCTTTTTTTCATAAAATTAGTTTATTAGAAATAACGTTAAAAAGTTTAATAATCCAGAATTTATTTTATATATTTAATTTTTTATATTATTTATTTATTTATTTATTTGTTCTTTTGTTTTACGTGGTGTTGAATTTCAAATGAAAACACAAATAGTAAATGTTAATAAAATGTTTCTTTGAGAAAAATATTGAAATTATATACAAGAAGAGAAATGTGTTATAAATATCCATGGTAAATTATGTTACAAAATGGTAAATTATGTTTTAAAATGGTAAATTATGTTACAGACTTTAAACAAATATTACTATATACATCAATCAAATAATTAAAAAAAAAATCTATATAACGTACACAATTCTTTATTTTTTTTATTTACAAATATGACAGACAGAAGCACGATAATTTCTTTTTTCAAAAACGTTATCCATAAATAATGCTGAATTACTAAAATTTTGTTTTACGATTAAATTAAATCGCTAAAAAATCGTTAAAAAAACATACTATACACAATATTTATTGCTTCACAAAACAAGGGAAATCTGTTTGATACGATGTTAATGATGCAATTCGAAATAGTTTTAGAGTTTAATCATTAATCACACTTTATTCATTATAAGGGGTTGCGTTTATTCCATCTTTAAATACTTAGAAATGTTTTACTGGCTCAAGGCTAATATTCGTGCGTAAAGTGTTTTCGCAAGAGCAGAGCATGTGGATTTAAAATATAGATTAGAATCATTCGTGTTCTTATGACCATTATTTTAAATTAATAGAAAAACATACTAAAACTTCCGAGGATTTCTTTTATTTTCAATATATTATTTTTTACGTACTAATTGCAAATTATTCCGAAATCAGAACAATTTCAAATAAATAAAATTTTATTTTTTATATCCGTCTAAGTTCCAAAGGGAAAAAATAAATCTATATGATTTTAATGGTTTTCAAAGGAATAAATATATTATAATAAATTTACATATAATAAGAATGAAATGAAAACAAAAACTCAGAAGTAATTTGAAAAAGCAGGAGTAATTAAGAGTACATTTTTGTAATAATTCTGTGAAAATAGAAAAGAAAAATATCATTTTAATGAATCAGATTTTTATGACTAACACATCAATTTGTAAATCATTATGACTCAGAAATTTTCAAATTTTTTCAAAAGGGAAAAGCAGGTTGTACATAAAGTTATTTATCAATATCATCAATAAATTATCAGAGACAATCTGACAAAAACTGACGCGGTATTCTGAAATATGTTACTGTTGTCTACTGCAACACGGTGGCGTTCAAAATGATTAGATGACGGGTAAGACGAGCCCACAACTCTATATGCGATTTGTCAGCATTACTTCAAAATATTTTACTTCGCCTTGTTGAAATACAGAATTTGTATTGTACGAGGTGTGTTCAAATGAAAACCGAAGAGAAAACATCATAGCAACAAAACCAGTTGAAATTTGAATATGCCGCATGGAATAACGTAGTGAGAGATCTAGGGACACGAATGGAGTGCCCGGCGTGGTTATGCGCATGTGCGGATACACGCGTATGAAGCAGAAGAAAAGCAGCCAGTTGTGTGTCCCGTCCAATTGACGCGAAAGTGTGTGTATAATTTCTCACCAAGTTGTTCACCTTGTGGATGAGTTCGGCCATGGTTGCAGTGTTTGTCTGACCTGGTGTCGGATCATCACTCAAAAAATCCTGGCCTTTACGAAAACAAGCAGTCCACTTACTCACTAACTTCTCGGACACACATTCCCTCCCGTAAAAGGCCACCATGCGGCGATGGGCACTTGGCTGCTCCTCAATCGTCGAATTTTGCATTGGCAACGCCATGGTGTTCTCACACGCCCTGCCACGTAAATTGGACGGAAGACACAGCTGACTGCTCATCTCCTACTTCATGCGCGGGTGCCCACACAAGCGCAAAACCACACCGGACACTTCAATCGCATCCCTAGATGGCTCGAAAAGTTATCCCAATGCGGCATATTCAAATTTCAACCGGTGTCGTTGTTATGATGTTTCGTACCTTTTCATTTGAACACTCTTCGTTATAGACGCAATACTAATGACAATTAGCCGTCTAGTAGACGCGCTCGATAAACCTTATATAAATGGCAGTTTAACTTTATTTCTAGTCACTGAATCATAGCAACATATTTTTACTATACACAATAAACAGAACATCACTATGAAGATAACAGTGTGATATATTTCGAATAAAGAAAGCTTTTATCTAACTCATGAAAATTTTGAACACAATCTGATTGGTCTTGTTTTGCAACTTAAGGTAATGTGATACTTAAAAAAATATTTTTACAATATGTATATAATCTTTTAAGAAGAAACAAGACTGGAATAAAATATCACCACACAAAGAAGGTTTTAGCATAGTTCAATGAACATGACTGTAGTTAAAAAACATCTACATTTTCAGTAATCCATCTCTACAAATTGCATAGAAATTTAAACCCAAGATTTCTGAAGATGATATTTAAAATTTATTCACACTCTTTATAAAAGTAAACAGATCTTTCAAATACTCTTTTCTAGATATAAATAATAAAAAGTATTGCTAAGAAGATTAAATATGTATCTATATATTTTTAAATGAACATGATTTTAGACGTAAAATATATTTTTTATTAAAATTATCACTATAAAAATATATTATTAGTTACATTCCTTCAATTTAACAAAGGTAATACTATCATATTACAGTTTTTAACTAATAACAAACGTGAGATAAAATACGATAAAATTTTATTTATCTTTCACAAACTCATATTTAAAAAAAAAAAAGTCTACTAATAGGATTGCAAAGAAACTGATAATTATCGACATATTTTACAACAATTTAGTTTGAGACGACTCCAAGATTAGAGTTGTTTAATACATATTTACTACACGAAAATATTCGCATTTTTTCACACATATATATAACCATTAATAAAACATTACCAAAACACAAACAATAAATATTAAAATATATTTTAATAATATTATTAAGTAGTACAGTTAACTAAATATTTTGTAGATACTTTTAAATTTGAAAATAAGTGATTACGAAAAAATATATATAACATGGAAAAGAAACTATAAAATTATAACTGAACAACATATTCTTTCGAACATAAAATTGAAGCTTCGTCAAACAATTCTAAATAAAAATTAATAGATTCAGTTTAAAAATAGAAAAATATATTTTAATACCCATGTTTTAAAATCAGGGTTTAAAAATAATTAGCTATAAATGTTTCCAAAAGCGTACAAAATGAAGATCATATCATATATATACTCAACATTTTGAAGTATTAATACAAAAAAATGGATGTCACAAAATAATAATAATAAAAAAATAAATTAATGAAAAAAAATAAATTTGCAAAAAATTAAAAAATTAAAAATCAGAAACTTAGAAAGAAACCGCACTTTTATACAAAAATAACATTGAATCTTCGTTAAACATTTCAAAATCAAAATTAAGAGTTCAATTTTAAAATAGAAAACATTATATTGTGTATTAAGTTAATGTTTCATATTTTCGAATTGAAACTCTTATTTTTTGTTATGTTTTAATATCAGACTTTTAAAATAATTAGCTGCAAAGGTTGTCAAACTCAAAAAACTAAAATTTGTGTCATATGCATACGCATAAAAATACTTCCTATTATTTCTCGTGTACACAAATCGTGTGTTTTCATATATTTTTTGAGTGCATTTTATTTCAGATGCAAGTAAATATTGAATGATATCTGAATAAATTAAGTGACAAAAAATACACGGAGCACCATATATTTGCTTCAAAGAATTATTGATGTTTTTCTTTATTTTTCTCACACACATAATTTTACGATGTATATTTATCGCAAAATACATAAAATGTAATTTTAAAAGCCATAAAAAATTTACATGACCTTATTTATTTTTGTGCTTGCATTAAAGTTCAGATAAGGATTTTTTATTGTTATTTTCAAAATAATGTAAGCAACAGAGATTAATTTTAGCATATTTTCGGTGTTACTAAAAAAAATTAACAGTAAAACTTCTGATAAAAATAAATATATCAATAAACCACATTCACAAAGGCAATGAAATATCTAAAAATATTGATTTTATATCTTCCTCAGGACAGTTTGTTTCGAATCTCGATAAAACATTGTATTATAAAATATGAAACATGTTATGGGATGAATGTAACAGGGTTAAAGTTCCGAGTAATTTGTTACTTTGCTGATACTTGCTTATTTGTTTCTCGTCGGAATCCATTAACAATGTTTATTGATCGTAAGATACAGGGAAGATAATTTTGAATGATATAAAATTTTTACATGACCTTATTGGTTTTATGTTTCTTTTTTTCTAGAGATAAGAAATTTCTATTTAACTTACATTTTCTAAAAATAAATGTATTTTATTAGTAGGTTTATTATTTTTTTTTCTATACATGTGTCATAGAGAATATAAAACTAAAACATAGGACAAGAATTTGATTTATAGTTATTTATCAATATCTTTTAAAAAGTAGTTTTTTTTAATATTGCGCAAGTAAATGAAATAACCTTTACACTAGGGCTATGGGAGCATATTTGACACTTTAACATGTATTCGTGGAATAGTCCCTGTCAAAAGGTAAATAAATTATCTGTTTTAAAATATGTAAATCTAATATATAAAAATGAAAAATCTTCTGACTTTCTAAACAAATCTACAGTTTGGAAGCCAGAATTGTGAAATTTTACGTACAGGTGTATTAAAACAACTAAAGGGATCCAGAATCGAAATAAATAATAGGTATTTTTTAATTAGTAAAAAACCAACAACTCAAACAAATCCAAAATAATAATAATAATAATGAAACAAAATCACTTACCTTAATAACTTAAACTTTAAAATTTACTAAAAAACCAAAAAATCCTAACTCACAATAAAATTCTTTTCACAGCAGTTAATTTTCATTTTAAAGATCTCCTCGTGAAAAATAAATGAAATAAAAAAATTTCATGAATGAAATATAAGGTGAGTATGACGTCATATTGGAAGATTAACGGATATTTCTCAATAATACAAATTGCAAGAGTAAGTGTAAGTACAGAGATCATTTAAATATGACGTCATATCGAAAGTTTAACGATTTTTTTTATATTTAACAGTCAAGCAAGGAGAGTATCATTATATGAGTCAGTACAGAAAGCATGTGGATATGACGTCAGCAGGGGAATATGACATATTTGAAATATAAGGTTCTATTGGCCAGATTTCAAGGGGAATTGATTCATTCAACTGAGCTACGATTGTCTTAGAGACTTTAGTTCCACCTTCTTCCGCTAGGGGCCCATTCCAGGGTTCGGCTCATTTAACTTATTTTTAAATTGTCTTCCATACATTAATTCCACATTCCAACGCCAGGGGGCACAATCTTATGTCGGGTTATATGGCTTCAATTAAAATGGGTTTTTGCTCCTTTAACTTGGTTTTCTATTGTCTTATATATTTTAGTTCAGCTTCAAACGACAGGGGGTGCATTCTTATCTCGTATTCTACGGACCCAAATAAAAAGGGGTTTGGCTCATCCAACTTAATTTTCGATTGTATAACAGATATTAGTTCTACCTTCCGCCACCATGTGTGCTTTTCTATCTCGGGTACTATGGACAGATTATAACAGGGTTTGGCTCATTCAATAAGGTTTTCGGTTGTCTCCGGTATGTGCTAAGTACGCCCGGTATACGCTGTCGCAGTCAACGTTGACCCAGGCCGCAGGATCATTCGGAAAAAGGTTTGTTTGGAATAGATTAGACCCTGACGAGGACAGCTAGACTCCGGTCAATAGATTCATTTGAAAGATTTACTTACTTAGATTTACAAACTTAAGGTTTGCATGTAGAATGCCGGGCGGTTCAGTTAGTAATATATATTGTTTAAAATTATGGGATATTGAGAGCGAATATTATTAAAATTTTAAAGAACAAGTTATTATCTAAATTTAAACGAAAAATATATTAAGGGCGAATAAAAAATATTTAAAACAAATTATACAATTTTAATATTTGAAGAATAATTTTTGAGCTTAAATTCTTTGTAAATACAATTTGAATAAAAATTATTATCATTTCATTTTTGATGCTCATTAATAGACTCTGGTTTTATCTTAAATCAATAATTGCTATATTCATAAATAATAGATATGAAACATACACATTTGTTTAATTATATACCAATATAAAATTAATTTGTGCCATTTATTGAATAATTTTTTTTTGAATTCCTATACTGTAATTTCCTAAGCTAGATTATTTTGTAATAATTCAGTCAATTTGTCCAGTATACTTATATGGAACTTACTGCATGTTATTAATGCTATGATGCAACATACATTTAAAAGTGAGAAATGCTGTATCAAACAGTATGTTAAACAAAAAACACTTTTAAATCTAAGCAGATAAAA
Source organism: Maratus michaelseni (assembly GCA_963931845.1). Taxonomy (NCBI): domain Eukaryota; kingdom Metazoa; phylum Arthropoda; class Arachnida; order Araneae; family Salticidae; genus Maratus; species Maratus michaelseni. The sequence continues at coordinate 68,319,161 of OZ007593.1, forward strand.
TATTTAAGCTTGCTACAGTACAATGGCCACTGGAAGATCTTTTAAAAATATCCATATTAATGCATTTTTCTATAGTGATATAGTCACTCCAAGCACATAAATAATCTGTAAAAGCATGATTATGTAACAAACAACACGATTGCTAATATGAAAGGTACTGTGGATTAATAACGTTATCATGCACTATAATATTTAAAAGTGAGAAATAATGTGCCATAGGATATGCCAAACAGAAAACATTCGTGAAACAAACAGAGATTAAGAAATAAATATAAAAAAAATAGAAATCATTTAAGAAAGCACTAGATTATTTTTTATCACAATTATTTCGAATTGGTAAAGCAATCATACAAGTTGTAAATTTCCAACTGGACGAAAAATGTCCGGGCCAGGATTCGAACCTGGGATAGCTTGGCTGAAGCCACCACGCTCTACCACTGAGCTATCCCGGTCGAATCTGGAGGGCATAATTCATCCAGTTAGCCTTATTGATCAAAGCATCTGGTGTGATATTTTAATCAGCTCAACAGAAAAGATCATCATAGTGTATTCACGTATCCAGTGTTTACTGGAGTTCCATTACCTGCGATCTTTTCTGTTGAGCTGATTAAAATATCAGACCAGATGCTTTGATCAATAAGGTTAACTGGATGAATTATGCCCTCCAGTTTCGACCGGGATAGCTCAGTGGTAGAGCGTGGCGGCTTCAGCCAAGCGATCCCAGTTTCGGATCCTGGCCCAGACATTTTTCGTCCAGTTGGAAATTTACAACTTGCATTTAAGAAACACATTGTTACTGAAAATTATTCATAAATTTATACATGAATGAATTTTACTGTCGACATATACTAATAAAAAAGCTCTGATAAAAGAGATGTAAAACTATTATTTAAAAAATTGGTTTGCAGTATAAATATCATTAAAAGTATAATTAAAAAATAACTACAGGAATAATCACAAAAGGCAACATTGTATAACGTTATGAATTTAAAGAAAAAACCCAAAAATAAATGTTACAAATTTATGTAGAAGTAACAGTACTTATATATTGAGGAGTGACATTTCTAATATCCGATATGTGGTCGGTTTAAAGACATTTTTAAAGTGCATATTAATGCATGTTACGGCTTCCCTTGACTGTCGCGTGCCACCGCAGCGCATTCTGTGAAATTTGTTTTGAACAGTTTGGCAACATCTTTAATGTTCCATTAGTTATGTTTTGGTTGTTCTGCCAAAAGGGCTTGCTACGCTTTGTTTTCTTAGAGTGAAATAAATTAATTAAAGTGTTTACAGTCCACTTCTTTGATTATTTATATGAGTTATAAATACGCACGCAACAAAATCATGCATTTTATGGTCACGTCGAGCCGGAGAGAAAAAAAAAAATAATTGTTTTTCTTCGCAAATGGTCAAACTAGAATCAAAAGTTCGAATAAAAAACTTGTGTATTGAGTTCTACAAATATAAACTGCTGACTATATTTTCCTATTTTTCTTCGCAAACATGTTTTATCAAACGATGATTTTATTCTGTTCCTCGCAAGTAATTTAATGTTTATTCGAAATGACGATTACGCAATAATGGAAAAAGCACGCAAGTGATTAAAAAGCGAACGTTGAAGACAGACGATATTTTTACTCTTGTGGAATAACTGAAGTTCGGTGAGTAAAAAAAAAACTTTTTATTAATTGCATCATTTTTTGTCAATATGTCTGATATTAGATCAGCAAAAACTAATAAAAAAATCTTAAAGTCAAATGTTACAAAATTTAAGGACAAGGTTAATTCGACTTTAGAAAACGCATAGTCCTTTTAGAGCTTTATATTGCAAAAATACTGTCCTTCGAAAAGGAATTGAATTCAGTATTCGATGCAATATTTGCACATTGCGATGACAAGGATATAGATGAATTCATTAGTGAAAAGGAAGGCATTATTGAAACCATAGATGGCATTAATGTAGCGATAAAGCGAAAATTATTGGATGTAAATTCTGCAAAAAATAATAGCAATTCAAAGAGCAATGAATCATTTTCTAAAAATAACTCTTTTTCTGAAATTAAGCTCCCAAAAATATCACTTCCCACATTTTTTGGTAAATTGGATGAATGGATTGAGTTTAAAGATCTATTTTCTGCAGCTGTACACAATAATACAAATCTTACAAGTGCACATAAGCTACAGTATTTAAAAAGTTCATGCAAGGGAGATGCACTTAACATTATTCAATCCATTCCCATTTCGGATCAAAATTATGACATTGCTTGGAATTTATTAGTAGAGCGCTATTCAAATAAGAGAGATTTAAGTAATGCAGTAGTTAAAAAAATACATTCCTTACAGCAGACACACGATACAGCTCAATCGATTTTAAAATTTGTTGACATCAAAAGTGAATGTGTAATATCCTTAAAGGTATTAGATCAGGATGTAAATAACTTTGGTGAAACATTAACTGTGTATTTATTAGTGGAGAAGTTGGATAGCAATACACGCTGTTGGTGGAAAAGGTCCCTTAAAAAAGATGAATTGGACACTGTTGAGCAATTAACTTCCTTTCTGAAGGAACACGCTCGTACCCTTTCGAATAGCAAACCCAATAAAGATCCAAAACGTGTGTATAATTCTAAGACTCTAACTTCACTTTCTGAAGTTCCATACAATTGTTTATTGTGTAAAGGCGATCACATTTTAATGAAGTGCCCACAGTTTATAAATTTGTCTGCAAAAAAGAGATTTAACATGGTTAAAATGAAATAATTATGCTACAATTGTTTATCAGGATTTCATAACATTAGTCAATGTAAGAGTTCAAATACATGTAAAAGATGTAGTAAGCGCCATCACACATTGATTCACCTAGAACGCGGTGATGAAAGTTTTGATTCTAGTCAGTTATCAAATCAAAATAGATGTACTCCCAATCTTAACAGTAATTTGTCGCCAACTGCAAACGCATTTCCTCCTAATAATTACCCAGATAGCCAGATGTCTGCCACCACTTTGGGTGCGAATACACAGTCATCTAGCACCACGTATTCAACTATCAACAATACTGTTATGAGTATGACGTCTTTTAATAAACAAATACTTTTTTCAACTGCAATAATACATGTGAAAAATGCTAGAGGAGAGTTTGTTCCTCTTAGAGCGTTACTAGATTCAGGTTCACAAAATAACTTCATAACTAAGGAATGTACTGAGTTATTGGGCTTGAAAGGTAAAAAGATAAATGCTTCGGTTTCAGGGTTGAATGATTCAGTTATGAATATGAAAGAAAATGTCATAATCGCTAATGCAAAAAACAGTTTTAGTGAGACTTTGCAATTTTTGTAGTTTCTAAAATAACACGCATAACACCAGTTATATAGTTAAATATCATGCCTCTTCATCAAATGCAACCATTCCAGTTAGCAGATCCACACTTTGATAAACCAGGTCCAATACATGTTTTATTATCTAATGAAGTATTTTTTACATTATTGGGAACAAATAAAATAAATATACAAAATTTGATTTTTCAAGAAACTGTATTTGGCTATGTCGCCAGTGGTTCTAAGTCTATGCCCCAAGAAGGCAATTTTAGTAATTATTGTGGGCTTATGCAATCTGTGGATGATTTATCAAATATTATGAATAAATTTTGGGAAGTTGAAGTGATTCATGAAACAAAACTAAAAAGTAAGGAAGAACAGTATTGTGAGGATCATTTCATGCGCACTCACACTAGAAGAAATGATGGCAGATATATTGTACAAATGCCAATTAAACGTGATGGGCTTTCATGTTTAGGGGAATCAAACGAAAATGCAAATATAAGATTAAATCATTTACTTAAGCGATTTACGCATAATCCAACCATGAAAATCTTATATGAAGATTTTATTAAGGAATATAATACTCTGAGACACTCAGAAAAAATCTCAATAGAAAATAACCTTAATTTTGCATATTATTTGCCGCATCACGGGATATACAGACCCGACAAACCCAGCACTAAATTAAGGGTAGTGTTCGATGCCAGTGCCGCTACTACTGCTGGGATTTCTTTAAATGATGTTCTACTAAACGGATGATTAGTTCAAGATGAACTCTTTGATATCATTTGTAGATTTCGAACATACAAGATCGCTTTCACAGCAGATATCATAAAGATGTATCGCCAGATTCTAATTGAAGAAAATCAGAGAGATTTATTACGCATTTTGTGGAAACAGAGTGAGGAAGAATCTGTCAAAATCTTTAAATTAAAGACAGTTACCTACGGGACGTCGAATGCTCCATATCTTGCAACACGGACATTGAATCAGCTCGCAATTGACGAAAAGGATAATTTTCCGCTAGCTTCACGTGCAGTACTCCAGGATTTCTACGTTGATGATATACTGACAGGAGCTAATAGTTTAACAGAAGCTCAACAACTCCAGACCGAATTGATTCAATTACTCGCAAGAGGCGGTATGGTTCTACATAGATGGTGTGCCAACCACCCTGAGATCGTAAAATTCGCAACTGATAGCAAAGAATATCCATTCTGTGATCGTAATGAGGATCAGAGCACTAAAACTTTAGGACTCTTATGGAATCCTACTCGTGATACCTTTTCATTTAACTCGTCAATTAAGAAACCAGTTATGTTCACGAAAAGAACGGTTCTATCATATATAGCTCGGATTTACGATTCAATGGGACTGTTGGGGCCTGGAATAACTAAGGCAAAAAGTTTCATGCAGAAAACTTTGGTTATTAAAACTGGATTGGAGTAATCCACTTCCGGACAACGTTAAAAGTGAATGGCAACTTTTTATCTCAACACTTCAATCCATAAACAAATTAAAAATCAATCGTTATGTTTTACATGATAATAACTCTGAAATTGAACTTCACGGGTTTTCCGATGCATCAGAGCTCGCTTATGGAGCAGGTATTTATCTACGCTGTCTCACAAATTTCAACTCATCTTCAAATTTATTTTGCAGTAAATCTAGTGTTGCACCACTAAAACCCTTGACAGTGCCACGCCTCGAGTTGCGCGCAGCTGTATTATTATCGCAACTCGTATCTAAGGTATTAAATTTGATCATCTCTGAAGTTAAATATCAGTAAAGTGTATTTTTCGTGTGACTCGACCATAGTCTTAGCATGGATTCAGACAGCCTCCGCATGTACTTAAAACCTTTGTGGCCAGCAGAATTTACAAGATTCAAGAGCTACCTCAAACATATCAGTGGAATCATATACGTTCAGAGGACAATCCAGCAGATCTTGTATCCCTGGGATTGAATTTTGACAAGCTGGGTGATTGTGATCTCTGGTATCACGGTCCTTCTTTCCTAAGGGAGGAAGGCACCACATCCAATAAGAACGTTAATTTGCAGCATGTAGCAGAAACTAATTAATTTACTTCTGAACTAAAACAAAAAACTGATACAACTTTAACATGCCTTGATTCAAATGACTTTTTTTTTATCATATCTTGAAAATTAATATTAATTACATTAAAATTTTACGTATTGTTAGTTATTTTCAGTTAGTGTATATTTTCAGGTTTTTCCATAATGGGAAAAATCCAGCTCATAAGAGAGTAGGAGGCGTAAGAACCGTTGGCAAAGAGAATATTTAAATACGCTTCAACAGCGTTCAAAATCGCAATTTGAAAAAGCTATGTAAATGTAGGAACCTTAGTGTTGATCAAGGAAGACGATCTTCCTACCAATAAATATTTACTAGGACGCATTACTAATGTTTTTCCATGTGCAGATGGTAAGATTAGGGTTGTAGAGATGAAAACTGCAAGGGGAATATTCAAAAGAGCTGTTTTGCCACAACAGACTTTTGAAAGTCAATTATCAATTTTAAAGTAAAAAAAAAGGGAACATAGAGAAATACTGTACTAATTTTTTCTCTTGTTTAGTATTCCTATATCTATTATTGTTGTATTATAATTTATGTATTTCTTATATTTTTTTGAAGTATTATGTGCATAATGTTTGTATATTTGTAATGTTTCATATAGTGGTGTACATTAATTTGAAAAAGTAATTCTTCTTGTGTAAGTGTATTATAGGTAATTAGTATTATTTCGCTTGTTTGTTGACACATGTCAACGGGGGCCGGTATGTTACGGCTTCCCATGACCTTGGCTGTCGCGCGCCACCGTTGCGCATTCTGTGAAATTTGTTTTGAACAGTTTGGCAACATCTTTAATGTTCCATTAGTTATGTTTTGGTTGTTCTGCCAAAAGAGCACGCTACGCTTTGTTTTATTAGAGTGAAATAAATTAATTAAAGTGTTTACAGTCCACTTCTTTGATTATTTATATGAGTTATAAATACGCACGCAACAAAATCATACAATGCATACTAATTCATAATTCTGTAATTTTTACTATTATCTTAAGAAATGAAATAAAAATATATAATGATATCAGCGCAAGCTGATTTTCAAAAATTGCGACAGAAAACTTTTGTTTAAGATCATTCTACTTTTCATAACATTTTTATAACAATTTCTGGTGAAGAAAGGAAAAATAGAAAAACAGTCGCACTTTTTGCATCATAAACAAAAAACGATATATCTGATTTTTCAGAAACAGCAGGTGATTCATGAACTAAAGTAATGTATCAAATAGAAATAATTTTCTTCAGTTATACTTAAATATGAAATACACCAGCGGATAAAGTACTTTATCCCAACTATCCTGGGCGCATTTAGAAAAGGGATGATCTATTTTATTTTTAGAAAAGAGCTTCAAAGGCACTAAAAATAAAATTACACTTTAGAGCAAATCCCGACGGTTGATTTTTGTCACTAGCGAGACCAGGGTCTGTGCGCTGAGCGTGGGTTATTTCAAGTATTGCGGCTTCACTTTTCGGATTATTACATAATTTTATGTGCAATACAGGCTGCACCGAATAGATGATGATATCAATAGTTATGAGAGAATTAAAAAATCATTCGTGTCATGGGAAATTTTCAAATCCATTTTGAAATTTCTGTCAAATTTCTTTCATGGCACATCATAAAATATATCCCTCTTAATGCTTGTAATATTTCAAATATTCACCGCCTGAAACACGCAAGCTCACAAGTGACTGTCACACTTCATACATATGGGGAATATCAGTCAAAGACCACATACTTGATAGGCTTTCAATAGTATAATCTATTAATCAAATAATTATTGCATAAAACATAAACCCCCTGATGTTCAGATAGATAAGAAAATGCCTAGGCAAGATTGAGAAAATTGTAATATTCTTCTCTAGCCGCAGGTATTTGCTTAGTTTTACACGTGCAGAATTTAAACAATTTTGAAATTTTGAAATTAATCTGTAATAACAAATCCATTTATTTTTTTCTGTCATTTTTTTTTCATGACACATCAGTTATCCCCTTAATGCTTTGTAATATTTCAAAAATTCACCAACAGAGACACGCAAGTTCACAAGTGACTCACACTCCATACCGTTGGAAATAGCAGCCATATATACACACTTGATAAATAGTCAATAGAATAATCAATTGATCAGCTAATTATTGCATGAAGCATAAAGCTCCTGTTTCCGTTCATTTTAAATAGGGATCATGCTATACTAAACATAAAAAATGTAAAAAAATTTCAAGGCAATCCGAGTATATTTACGAATATTAGATCACGGACAGACGGACAGATAAAACGAAGTCATAAAAGTTTCGCAACTATGTTGGAAAATGTTAAAAAATTCACTAACTGAAACACACAAGCTCAGAAATGACTGTCCGATTTCATACATATCGAAAATAGTGGTAATAGAAAACACATTTGATAGTTAGCCTGTAATATACTGCTATATAAGCTAATTATTGAATGAAGCGAAAACTTCACGTTGCTCAGATGGATAAGCAGAAGCCAAGGCAAGCTTTAAAAAATTGCAAAATTATTCTCTTGTACGCAGGTGTTTTATTAGTTTTACATGTGCAGAATTAAAAAAAAAAATGAATTTTTGAAATTATTTTGTAACAACCGATATCACAGATGTTTGCGCCACAACTAATAAACTTTACTTTAATTATATATGATAACTTAAGAGAAGATAAAAATAATTTAGTGAAAATTGTTTTGCATAATAAATATTTAATTCCATAATTTAAGCTTAAAATTAAGAAAACGAATCGTTTCAACGATATAAAATAAGCTACATTTTTAATGTGATTCTTACGCCTTACGCGAAACAAGACACAAAATATGCAGACAACAAAATAATGAATGTCATGTTTTTTTTTAATCATAAAAATTTAAGTGATAATTTAGGTAACAGGAAAATGTAAGGTCAATAAATAACAGTCGTAAATCCATCGAAAAAAATGAATAATTACAGTTTTGTGTGAAATTAACTTATTATGCTGCGTGTATGAGAAGTTAAAATATATGTGCATTTCGGAGAATTCCCAATTCTTATTTAAATTTCTTCGAAAAAGAGAAAATAGAAAAATATATGTTTAATTATAGAATGTTACAGAATTTTAAATTTTGATTTGCATAAACTTTTCACAATATGCTTATTTTACAGTGCATCTCATAGTGGAGAAGTGAGATTTTTTTTAATGTAATTTTGCACATTTGAAACCTGAAAAGACGTTGGAAAAGTGAAACAATTTTTAATCAAAATATTATTAATATCATCCTTTATTAATTTAAAATTATAAGCAGTAAATAGAGACAAAAATAATAGTAAATATAAAAAGGGTGATTACGCTTCACAAAATACTGAGTGATTAAATATAAAACATGCCGTTCGCATATTCCAAATACTGTATCTTTTAAATATAAAAATGAAAAAAAAAATCATGGGTATAAAATACATCATTAATAAACTACTATCGTGACAGCAGCAAAGAAATTTAAAATTATTGATTTTATATACTTTTGTATATTCCTTCGCTTTGGATCTCGATAAAACATTTTTGATAAAATGTGTACCAAGTTATGTTATGCTTTTAATAGCTTTAAAGTTAAGTGAATTTCAGAACTATATTGATTTTATGCTTTGATTTTGAACAAACTATGCTTAATTATAATAAAATACAAGATTATTTCTGTACATGTACTGATTTCTTTTTTGTAAATATAAATGATGATATGGGATTTTTTTGCACATTATTTTCGATTTTTATTACATTAGAAGGACTGGAGAAAAATTTCGGAAAAACTTTATTGATTTCTAAATTTAAACAAACAAATATAAGAAGTAATTATCGAAAGATATTTAAACAAAATTAAAAGGGATTCTGCCGTATAAAACTCCATTGAGTCAAAAATATAAATATATATGTGTGTGTGTGTGTTAAAAAAGCAGTACGAAGGGTGTGTGCAAAATTTAGAAAAGTACCCCCGTTGGGGGGCAAAGTGGGGGAGGGGGTGGACACCGGAGATGCAAATCGGCAAGCTCTATCTATGTCGAGTCGAATGAGCCATACCCCGTCGTGCTTCTCTTTCTAACAAAAATAAAAAAAATCACGAAGTTTTATGATGATTACAGGCATTTTTACGGAAATTTAAATTGCAGCATGTTTTTTAGATTAAAAAAACAGAAAAGAAATTGTTAGTTAATATGCAAAGCTCCAAAATTTGACAATCGTAGAAATAGCCAAATAGTGATAATTATTGATTTTTAACTTTTTCTATCACATTTTGCTTCGAATCGAAATAAAACTTTTTATTTATACATAAAAGTGATACATGCTATGTACAGAATATTGGAGGTTAAAAGAAATCTGAACTTTATTTTTTTTTTTTTGTTATTTTTCCTCGTCAATTTTTGAATGAAGTTTAATGCTCTCGGCTTTATCCAACGCATCTTCACCAATCAGAGAGCAAGCAAATTCTCGTTCCGTTGCCAGCCTTTAAACCGTTAAGCTGGGTAAAAGCTAGGCAGGTAGGGGCCTGGTCAGTGGTCTAAAAAAAATAAATAGAAAATAAAAATTAGGTTTAATGATGATAAAATACAAAATTCAATTTTTTTAACAAAATGAAATAAATTTAATGATTTGTTTTTCCTCTTTGTTATTTTTTTAAAGTTTAGATAGGCAATTTCTTTTATATTTCCATATAGAATTTGATTTATTGCATTCGAAACTTCATGAACCTATTTTTATGCAAAAATATAATATCAGGAAAAAACATGAAATACAGGTACATAAGCACAGCATTAGGTCTTCATATATTTATATCTCAGATACGAAATGTGTGTTTTGTGAAAATATTTTTCTCATAAATCCGTATTCAGCAGATTAAAAATATCAGATATATTTTTGTAATTTACACAATAAATAAATTATAAAAAAATCGCAAAAGTGAATAATCAAGTTTTTTAATTAAATCTAAAACCAAAACCAAAAGTATTGTGACTTGTTCTTGAAAAATAGCTGCTTTGTTAAGGCTGATCCATCCTTTAACTTATATGCCGAAGTTATGGTCTAATATATATATATTTTTCTCTACTTATTGAAAGTTAATAACAAAGACCTCTCTGTTATTACTCAAATTTTATCTTTCATAATTTTAACATATATTAAATGAAATAAATTATATATTAGAATATATTAAATATATTAATATATTAAAAGAAATATAATATATAAATATAGGAATATATTAAAAGAAATCCTTGTTCTGTATAAATGATGTCCACATGGTAATAAACAATGTTCTATGAAACAATGAAAATTACAATGTTTTTCAACCGAGCCCTTCAAATATTAAAAACTAATAATAACTATAGAAACTTAATAAAAAATTATTACTTACTATAATTTATTTTAAATATATTTTAACAAAAAATTGATACTTTAAACTGTATTTGATATTTCAATGACAATGTGAAAAAATATTTTGATCAAAATAAATTTAAATTTTCTACGTTCAATTTGCAGTTAAAATCCCATGCATTATTTGAAGTTATTTTCTGATAGTTTAAAACAATACATCAGTCGCTTTCATTGTAAAGGCTGACTCACTTAACATGTTTGGGAACTGTGTTGTTTTACACAATACCGTTTACTTTTTATACGCGTTTGTTATATACAAATAATTTGCTAAAATAATTTAATTTATATATTGTTACAAAACAACTGTTCTTAAGATTTTACTTGTAAGAACAATCGTTTTGCAGCAATATTAAAATATATAAATTATTTTTTTTGTAAATTATTCGTGCAATCATCGTCTTCAGAAAACTAAATGTTTACAACATACGTTCTCCATCAAATCATAAATTTGTTTTTTAACCTCAGAAGAAAACGGTCTTTCTTAATATAATTTTGATGATTTTTTTTTTTTCACTCAGGGCATTTGAATGGTCAAAGGGGTAAAAAATGACAATCATAAAATAATTATTCTGAGTTATTACACGTATATCGATTACTTTCAATACACTATTTCATCATTTAAATGTGTTTTTTGTATTCGAAAAGATTTTCCTTTTGCCAATTTTCCGTAACCAAACGACAATAATTCTCTCATGCCAACAGATTTCTTTCAAATATAAGAAGGATTAAATACAAGATTAGGTTTGGACGAAATTATTTTGAAAATTTAAGAGATATTTATAGAAGAATATACTTACTGAAATCATGTTTTTGGGAAATGTAAGAGTTTGGGTAAATAATCTTAGAAGTATATTTTATAAATAATAAATTAAATCAAGTGTTTTCAAAAGATCATGGCAATCACAACTACTATTTTTTTTTTTCTGTAACGTGTTATCATATATTTAGGATTCAAATATATTTTAAAGATATATATATATATATATATATATATATATATAACTTACATATATACACAACTGAAGTAAGAAAATAGTGACAAAAACAATGGTAAAGTACTTTATCAGACACAATGCCGATAACAGTACTATCATGTAATCATTTGTAATAGTTACTACATGTCAGGCATTACGTAACACATATATCACTTGCCCTGATAACTAGCAGTCAGTTATTAGGGATGAATTATAGCAATATATAAACAAATCATTTATTTCCAGAATTTGCAAGGAATAAAATCTTATAATGACTTTTTCATAATGTTATAATATCAGCAAGTAAGAAGTTAATTTAGAATGTTTACTAAAACTGATAAACGACATTTTTCATTATATTTCCATAATTTAATTCTATTGTAGTATATGTTACAATATTTAAATATTATAAAAGTATTCTGTCAGGGTAAACGATATATTTTTCAACAATATATCCTTTCTTAGCATACCGTTACAGAAAATTCTCCATATTATAAAAAAAAAAATCTCTGACTACTCGGTCTACAGGCATAGTTAGATTTCGACACAGGCCGTTGGGAGTCTGTTTATTGGGAATTGCAGAAGAAAAGACCTATTTGCCATGATGCGGAAGTTCGGACCGCCCACTTCTAAATATACCTCTGCCTATAAGCAGAGCCAGCAGAGATTTGTTTGTTACTATTTATTTATTTATTTATTTATTTTGCTGTAAGAGTTGGTCTTATAAAAAACTTGTCAGTATAAACGTTGTAGATAATATTAAGAGGATTTATAATAAACTTAAGCGGTGCTGATATCTTGTGAATTGGTAAAGTTATGAATTTCGTTCTTCTGAAACCCCTATTCCCCCTCGCCCTCTTGGGTACATTTTTAATGAAATCAAAAATCTGTCAAACCTAAATTTTTTGGCCCTTTTCCTAAAAGTAATAATAACTTTATACGGATTCGATATATATCAAAATTAAGAAGTTATTGTGTTTTTTCTGTTTTCACAACCCCCTCCCCCTGGTTCGATTTTGCCAATTAACGATCTTGACAGGGATTTTATGGCGCTTGATTTTATGTATTAGTTTGGAAGAGATTTGTGCAGAATTATGGAAGTTATCGTGTCCATGAAAAAATAATAGAGATAGATAGATAGATAGATAAAGTTTTGAACTGGGGGTGGTTTTGGGTTCTAGGAGTCATGATCGGTGTAGATATACAATTTATTTTTCACAAATTCCATATTAGAGGAGAATGTAATAAGTAGTATTTCTTACGAATTCTACCTAAAAGTAAATAAATAAAATCATACATTAAGATAATAGTGTGGAATTCGACAGTTTGTTTCGTAAGATTGTTTCGTAAGATTGCGCACGCTTCTTATAATATGTGCTCGAATATATTAATAATGTTAAATGAGATCCGGTATTTTCTACCTGATGTCAGCAGTCCATACAATAAAAAACTAGTCGTTGGGGGCCACCGTAATACTTACCCATCATGTATATGTATAATGTAAAATATTAAAATAAAAATGTGTAAACTACTTATAAAATGCATTGCAATTCAAATAAAATCGTGGCTTGATGACGTCATAAAAAGGCTCGATTACTGAATTGCTTGAAAGAGGTTTTTCCTTATAACTCCAAAAATAATACTCCTATTAACGAGCGGTTTATTGCATCTGATTAAGCGTCCAATTTCCAATTAAAATATATATTTGAAGTGAAATTTAGATGAAATACAGAGTCATAAAAAATCGAAGATTGTGGGAAATAGGATTGCAAATATCTCGGCAACTCATTATCCGATCGACTTCATGTTTTATGCAAAATTTATGTTTTTTTATTGTCTTTTATATTTACTCCTTAAAATAAACAATTTCGAAAATTTTTATATACCTTTCATCAGAACGAATATTTCGAGAGTCCGAAAAAAATGTTCCGGTTAATCGAGGTTATTGAAATGAAATAGGCTTCTTCCCATTATTACATACTAAGTACATACCAAATTGCAAGTCTCTATCTCAATTTGTTCGGGAGATAGAGCGTTTACAGACACACACACAGACACACAGACACACAGACGGACGGCAAATTTTTTTTTCTAAAAATATGTTTTTCGGAATCTCCAGTGTCTGAAACGTGTAAATCCGTCAAAAACAATTTTTCGATTTTCAAAACGATTACAAGACTTACCCTATACTACGTATGATGGGTAAGTAATATAAGAAATGATGAAACTAAAAAGTAAAAACAGAATAAGAAAAATTAGAATCTGCTTTCTAAATCAAGCAATTTCAAGTTCCATTTATCTCACCATTAGCTTATATAAATATTCCTGTGAATTTGTAAGTTTCAAAAGATTGGTTCATCTTTAATTTTTAGAAGTAAGCGATCGTTAATGGTTGTTTATATTTATACTAACTGTGTTCAAATAGAAAAATTATAAGTTTATCTCAGCGGATTCATCCTGATACATTCGGAGTAATTTTTGGCGGTATTTTCGATATGAATAAAAAATAAAGTTTCAAAAAACGTTTCCCGTTTCTTGGTTTCAATGCCTTTCTCAACCACAATATCTCTCCTAGGCCAGATGCTCATATTATGAAACTACGAAGGAAAAAATTAAACTAAAAAATAACTGGTGTAGACTTTTTAGAATAATGAATTTTATTTTGTTTTTTTTCTTGAGCTGTTTTATAAGTCAATCCTTTAAAAATCATTCATAACTGGTAGAAAAACTGATGAAAAAAAAATTACACTATATTATACATGATCTGTATTTAAATGTATAACATTATGCGCTAAAGAAAAAAAAGTATTTCTTTAATAAAACTAAAGCTTTGAATGAAATAAAACATTTACTGATTTAGTTCATGAAGTTATAAACTGTCCAAATATAAAGAAAATCATTTTTTCGAATTACATAATAATTTGTATGAATTACATTTTCATACAAAAAAGTTATATATATAAGTAAACTTCGATGAAACATAATGAGACACATAACTGAGATACACTAAAATCAAATTACTATTGACTCTTTTCATGACATTTGTTTTAATTTTCAGAAAAAATTAGATCGTCCTTTTTCTTCTTTTTACAGAAAATTCCTGAATTTACGTAAGAAAAATGAACGAATTTTATTCATAATATTTAATGTTAAAATAAAATTATAGTAAAATGAAAAATACATTTATCATATCTGTATAAACTTTATGTATACTTTTCTTAATATATTTTCAAATTGTTTATTGCAGATTTTATAATTAAAAAAAAAATATATATTTTTTTTTAACATTGCTAAGAATGATATTCTTACTTACGAAAATATTGCTAAAATAAATTTATTTTTATATTTTTATATTGCTGCGAAATAATTCATCTGTTTTGCCAAAAAGTGGGTTGGTAAGGAATTCAAGATTATTACGTCTAGACAAAGATCCTGTAGGTCGCTTAAGGTGAAGAACTTCATCCGTGAAGAAAATAATTTTGGGGCCGCCCCAAAGGTGTAATTCTGTTTCGAACAAAATAATTTCCATGCCGTGACTTTGGCCTCAAGATTAGAACGTTTATAAAACGTTTCGTATTTGTTGTACTAAGATTTTGTATAGGGAAGTTACAATCAGCTGTTGACCTTCACGTCCGACAATCGCAACTCACCGGTTGACCTCCATCAAGGCAACACTAGATACCGGGCTTGCTCATTCACTCTCAAAACGTCACAAATAGTGGCTGACTGCGACCAGCGATTGGTACAAAGTGACGCGCCCATCTTTTTGTGGCAATCGCTGTATGTCTTTCGTCGCAGTCAGCCACCTTTTGTGACGTCATGATAATGAATGAGCAAGCCCGGTATCTAGTGTAGCCCTGCCTCCATAAGTTCCCACAATACTGTCAGCCACTAATCACAACTCTGCTCTCCAAGTGTTGTTTACTTATAATGTTCAATTTGTTCTGTCATTCGAAACTACCATATTGTCGGATAATATCAGGGGGCGAATTTAGATGTTTTACATTTCTAAATATTTTACATACGACTGTAAGTAAATTACGTTTTGATTATAATTTTAACGACTAAAAAAACAGATGGTTTATGGAGATTTTTAAAGCGAAATGTGTTCGCATCGCTGTTTCTATTGTGTCTATTAAAAATTCTGTAAATATATTTATCTACTCAGTATTAGTTATAGAAAATATAGTTAATTTAAGAGTATTTTGTTGAGCTTCTAGATGTTTATCCTTTTTTTTATAATTGCCAAATTTGGTATTGTATTTACGTTGCGTGACTAAAATAGGAGTGATTTGAAGAGAAAACTTAATTAAATTATGACAAGAATATTGAGTGTATCAAAAACGTTTCGTATTTGTTGTACTAAGATTTTGTATAGGGAAGTTACAATCAGCTGTTGACCTTCACGTCCGACAATCGCAACTCACCGGTTGACCTCCATCAAGGCAACACTAGATACCGGGCTTGCTCATTTACACCTTTTGTCGAATTACACCTTTGGGGTGGCCCCAAAATTATTTTCTTCACGGATGAAGTTCTTCACCTTAAGCGACCTACAGGATCTTCGTCTAGACGTAATAATCTTGAATTCCTTACCAACCCACTTTTTGGCAAAACAGATGAATTATTTCGAGTTACGAATTAATGTAAATGCAGAGAAATTAACAAGAGTGTGGGGGACCTTTTGCCCCGATTGCGCCTGATGCATTTCTTTTAATGAAATATATGTTTGCGTTTTTCGTATTAGAAATTAGGTGGTTGTTGATGGCAAGAAATGCAACGAGGCACTCCAACCTGCGGTCTTCACTGAGACTTCCCCAGAGCGACGAGTTCGCATTAAAATCACCACCACATAAAAAAAGCCTTCTTTGAGTGAGTGGTTGAGTGATGACCAAAATCACTGAAAAAGTTCACCTCTCAGTTGAGTAAACTGAGAGGGAACCGTGACTACTTCTGTAGGTTTTCACACCTCTCGAGTTGTGTAGAGCAAGTACGGGTTGGAACATCCGTGTATCTTCCAGAACATCCAGTGCTGGAGTGAGTTATTGGTACTAAGTGAAGGTGAAATTTAATTTGAACCCATAAAGAACGCACCTTCCATCTATGTTATTAAAAGAAAATGCAATGGTCACCCGAAAAAAAAGATTTATGATCAGATTATTAGTCAGAACATGTATGTGCAATATTTGCTTTTTCGAGGGCAATATTTTCCGGATGGCTGGAAATCCAAATAAATGTTAAATTTATTTAATTTAACTCCAAAATAAAATAAGAAATCCTAAAAATAAGGAATGCAAGAAGATAACTAGACTAAGAGTATTTTTTCACTTCATTGACTGTCCTGAGCCAAGGGCTCCTTTTGGTGGAATTGTTTCCCAAAATTGCTTATCCCGGAACCATTGCGGAATATGATGAGGAATGTTGTGTGGCCATTTTTGGGACCATATTAATGTAGGAAGTGTATAATGTGGATAGGTTTGTTCCAATCGAGAATTCTACTTGAAAATAAATTGTGTGGTTTGGTCTCATATGCGCAGTATATGGTACGATAATTTAGGATATTTCAGTTCTGCGGAAGAAATATTTTTGGATTCATAAGTCCTTTCAGGACGATTTGAATATACTGGTATCTGGGATTATCCTGTAGAAAGAGACACGTTTTCACTGTGCGTGATTCTAACGTTTTAGACTATTCTGTTGGAGGCAAATGCATGGATTTAGGTGATTTGGATTTATGAAAAGTTGAGTGAACTTAATCCATTTTTTTTTGTTTCTTCAAAATAAGCTTGTATATAGATGGGAAAGTTCGGATCTGAAGTGTTTTGTGGGATGTATGGTTTGTACCCCTCATCACTGCCCATTGTCGGGTTGGAAATTTCTATACTCTCGCAGTGATATTAGTTTGTACTGCTGTCTTTTTCACAAATTTCACTTGCGTTATATACATTTATCAACTGTTCGTGTTCACCACCCCGCTCACATTCGCGCTTAACGTCTGGCTCATCATCCGCTGAAATTTATATTTTGTTTTCTTTTAAATATGATTAAAGGTGACCCGAGAGGGACATGTATGTTCTACTGACTTGGTTTTCTATTCTGAGCACACCCTCTCTGGTAGTAAATACAGTTCTGATCGTAAAAAAAGAGGTTGAAAATGGAATACCACAATGAAATGATGTAAAGTTATTGTTTAAAAATTAGCAAAATGCTGCAAGACGTTTGTCTTTTCATAATGATGAGAACATTTAAGTTGTTCATATTTTTTTTTTTTTGTAGATAGTGTCATCGTCTTATTTTGTACGTATTTGTCCCGTAATCAAAATATAAATGGTTTCAAATTAATAGAATGCACAATTAATATTTATAAATTTATATCTACACCCTTGGAACTCCACAAATGCTGTCTAACGTCTAACGTTGCACGAATCAAAACTAAACTGGTTTGTTTTCAACTTGAAAGAACTGAATTACCTTTATAATAATGCATGATAATTTTTTTTATGATATTTAAAAACACAGTAACTGCAATTCTTGTATTTGGAGAACTCGTGTGTCGGTGTCAAGAATCTGTTTTGAAACTTTTTGTATGGACAATTAGAAAAATATTGCGACGAATGGAACTAACGCCACGTGAAAGCGTTCATTGGTTTCTCTTGATATTTTTTTTACTATAGCAAGTGGAGAATACAATCTGAAGATTATTTAAATTACTTCAGTTTTTTTTTCTTTAGTTTGAATTCTTTTGTGATTTAAAATGCATATTCTTCAAAGTTGTGAAGTCAGTATAGAGCTGAAAATATTTGCTTGTTTATAATAGCCTGATCGATTGAATTCCAGTTTTTATAAATCGCACTAAAGAATGAAAAATCTTCAAAAAATTTGAATAAACTCATTTTTTAGAAATGACGGTGTTAAGAAATGGCGTCGAAGAATTTGTTATTTTGAGGAATGTCATTCCCTTAATAAAACCTTTTAGAACATTTTAACAAATTTCCATATTATTATATGCATAATATTTTGCTTTAAATATTTTTACATTGTTATTTTTTACATTTCATATTGAGAAACAAGCTAAAAACATAATTTACAACTTACACATTTAACATTAATAATATTAAAATGTGTGTATAACAAATTATGCCGAATCTGTTTTCAATAAAAATAAAATGATTAAAATAACTTTTAGATAGTGACTTTAAATGTTTTTTAGGTAGCAGAAATGTATCTCATCAATAAATCATTATTGAAGATGCAACAAAATATCCACAATTATTGGGTTTATAAAATAGTACATAATTTTAACCTTGCCTTTCCCTTGGGATCTCAATAGGCACTTCTTGATAAAATATGAAAAAAAAAATTATATTGTGAAACTCAATAAGAGATTCAAAAGAGAATTAATCCTCGATTTGTTGTTTTCTCACGTAGTTTTTGTCGATGTTTATTTATCGTAAAAATGCTGATTATTGAATTTTACACACCATAAAAATTACATGACATTATTTGTTTAGTTGACTGTATTAAAGATAATTAAAGATTTTTATGAACATTTTGTAATATGAAATTGAAACTCTATATGGCTGTTTTTAATGTTTCTTAAAAGAAAAATGCATTTAAAACATTTGATCACACTAAATGATAAATTAATAATATAAAGTATTAATAAACGACAATCTCAAATGGATTGAAATATCTATAAATATTGGTTTTATATTTTTTTTTCTCTGGCGTTGGTTTACAATTACGATAAAAGATTGTTTGAAAAAATTGATACATGTTATACATCGAATTTTAGAGAACTCAGAGTATGTGTATAATCTCACTTTATTGATTTTATCCTTATCTTTTTTCAACGAAGATATGTAACGACGTTTATTGATCATAAAATAAAAGTAAAATTATTTTACAAGATATCTATTCCTTATATGACGTTATTTATATAATTTTACTTTTCTTGTTTAGGTGAGATGAAAATTTCCGTTTTAATTATCTTTCTTTAAATAAACACTTCATGCATGAGGATTGAATAGGTATATATTTTCAAAAATATTTTTTATTGAAAAAAAGTTTAAGCGTGGAATCAGGTAAAATAATCTTACTGATGCATATTTATTGTTTTCCATGCGTATATATTTTTGAAACGTGCAAAATTTATTAAAAAGTAACGGTATTTTTTTAACACAGTTATTTTGTCAAAGCTAGATATTGACATCAACAATTATTAAAATTGAACTACTTTATTACAAAACACTGAGAATGTGAACAAAATGCATTTCAATGTGCGTTATTAAAAAAAATTCGCTCAGTGTGTCTGTTTGTTAGTTTGTTAGAGATTGCTATAGAAATCTACCGCAGTTAAAAGTCTGAAAAATTTGGGTGAGGGTAGCCAAAGGTATGTTCGAATACACCTAAGACTCAGATTTTTATTTTTGATCATTAGTCGAGATAGTAATTAATAATAAAAACGAACTTTCATCAAAAACTCATCTGTTTTAATACGAGCCGCTCAAAACGTTCGCATAAGCCCAGAAAAAGTTTTACGCATTGGGAGAAATTAAGGAATCGGACATGTGTGATTTTTTTTTTCAAAGTTTTGACTTAACCTAAAAAAAAAAAAAAAAAAAAAAAAAAAAAAAAAAAACGTTTTGTTTACTTAAAATTGGGAGACATATTTGGAAAGATCGTACTCTTTCATCTCAAATGCAGCAATAATTCTAAAAAAATATCGTTGTTAACATTTTAAAAAACAGCTTCGTTTTTCCGAAGAACGATTTTTCTACTTATGGCAACGTCTCTCGAGTCTCAATTTTAGATGTAACAACAAACGAAATATATGCTAATAAAGCGAAACCCTGTTTCTGATGCACTTTTCCATTGGTTTTTAAAGATACGGAAATTAACTCCTTGAAAAACATCAGCGAACGCAGGTCACTTTTCGCCTCACTGAGACAACCACCTTTTTATTACTCTAATACTAACTAAACATCCATATTTCAACATACACATTTTAGAGCATCTCAGAAGACAAGATGTACATCACCTGCGAATTTTTCGAACGATTTGGAGATGTAGAAGTAGTTAAAAGCATATAAAATTTGAGAAATTTTCGATGAAACGTGAGAAACAGGGTTGATTTGGCATATCTTTGTTCTGCTTCGACTCATGTTTTCACTACTAAATATACATATTTTTTTCATGCAATTTAAAGAGAGATTGGATACAGTTATATTTATAACCAATTAAAATTTTAGAGAGTTCAAATCAGAGTTAGATACACTTTTAATTTTTTATATATTACTAATTCAAGCTAAAAAAATAAAAGGGAATTTTAAGAAAATAATTCAAAACATTTTTTTTTATTTAGTTTAGACAGCGTCAAATAAAGAATATATAAAGTTATAAAGAAAAGGTAAAACTCCCGTAATTCAAAATAAATGTATTCTTATTTCGTTATGTTCACTATTCTGGTAAGGAAAGGTTTTAGTTACATCTACTCTTTGAGTATTTGGTTTCTGTGAAAGAAGACCAAATAGACAATTTTCGATATTCGTATCACTGTATAGCGTAACTTTCATTCTACTTGTAAAACTTTAAAATTTCAAGTGATTTCTGAAAAGAAATTCTTGTTAGATCTCAATATTTTTATACTAAATTTTATATTTATTTTGTCATTGTGTTAAACGATGGCTTGAAGTTTTATAAAAAGAGCTATGCAGTATAAAAAAAAAAATATGTTATGAGGAATCCTGCTAAATTTAATTATTATATTAACTTTAAAATGTACTAATAGTCCTAAATTTATCAAATACTTCTCTGTTGTATATAAATACACATTTATCAATGGTCAAAATAACCAAGTTTGCTTTTATTACGTATTACATGCTTATAAAAGTTATAGTGTATTCTTTATGATTCATAAGTTAATTTATCAACTTTTTTCAGGCAGTATATATGGTAAGAAAGATTTTACGAAAATGCTGTTCTTTACCTATTAAATGGATGTACAAGATACGTGACCTGCAACATTTATTTGAATTTATTATCGATTTTATTATCGATAAATTTCAAATATCGATTCTCGTATTGCTTTTCAACAATAATCAGGGGTAGGTTTATTATATTAATGCATTTTCTCTTTCTTTAGAAAATATTACTTAGAAAATAATTAAAACTCTAATTATTATATTACAGACTTTTTAAAAATAATATTTCGGTATTTACGTGTTATACGTGGCCTCATCATTCATCGCCAATACTTTTTGTAATGGTATTTATTGGTACCAATGGTATTTATTGTTGCCAATTACGTTTAAAACAGCAATTGTACATTTACATTAGTAAATACATAACATTGTTAATAATAGTAAATAACATAAAAATTAAATTAAATAAACTAAGTAAACTATAATACATATATAATATAGAAATATAAACTATAAACTGTAGAGAAACAAATAAACTATGAACTACAATGGCATTTTTTCTATAAACTATAATAAAAGTTATATATAAAATATGATAAATAAAAGAAATACAATAAATTAAATATATAATTTAAAAAAATGGTTACTGCAATTAGTTTTATTGTCGCCATTGATGGCGCAGTTGTACATTAAGGGCGTGAACGTCAGTGCTAATATTTCTTACTTCCTTAGTTTCAGGAAATTAAGTAGACACATTCTGATTATGCATAAAATCGTAATATATCTGCTATCTGTGTGTATCAGCTTTATTTACAGTCTTACGTATCATGTATATTTTGCAAAATAACTGATTGTGAACAGAGACCTTCTTTACTTGAATCTCTCAATCGCACACATTAAATTTTGTGAAATTCTGACATGCGATCGGTATAAATATTTGCTGACAAATGCAAATTTTTCTACATAAACAACTCTGAAATATGGAATAAACGTATAAGATAAGATATCCTCCTAATTTCTGATAGGAGTTTTAAATAATTCAAATTCAACATTTGCTAAATGGTACATACATTAAAATCGTGAATTTACAACCACAATTAAACATCAACGTTTCATTTCGCTTCTGCGAACGTCATCAGGATGTTACAAACAAGTCGAAAATGTCAAAATGAGCATACACGTCAGAGTTCTGGAGAAAACATGATCGGAGAGTGCGCAAACGTCATCAAGTTCCCATGGTAACCAAGTGGATCATACCACTGTAGTGAAAAGAGGGGTTGGAAGACAAAATGAGCAGATTGTATTAATGGATTATAACATATTATGCCAGATTTTATGAACGTTATAGGATAAATTATCGTTACATGTATACTGAACAAGCTTAATAATCGTAAGGGACTCTAAAATTTTATTAACATAAGAATTCTTGCATGGGATTATGATTCTAGCCTCTTCACAGGAGTTTTAAAATTGTAAATGACTTCATATGTGCATTATAAGAGGACTGATCAATAAATAAACGTTACACTTTTTTTTAGTTTGTTTTGTTTATTGTACAGAAATTTAAAATTATGTTGCGTTTTTTGCTTAATGTGTAATGAATATGTGGTAATATTTATATTTATTAATTTTTATTAGTGCGTTAGCTGCATCCATGAAAAATCGAACACATTTAGTATCGCTTACGGGGTGAATTGAGGCAACATTTTGAATGATTCCTATTCCCTGACAGAATTGTCAGTCAAAGCTTTTGAAATGGTACAGTAAATTTTCGGAAAGTGTTTTCTTTTCTGTACTACAACTAGAAGATGGTTTAGTATGTTTAAAGAAGAGAGACCATTACCTTCTAAGGAAGGAGGACCCTGAGCTACATTCATTGCGCTTACAGATACACACCGTCTCCGCTTTTATTATTTTAGACTACCAAACATCATGTCCAACAACACAATCGAATAACATGATCAGCACTATCAGTAATAGATATAATTGAAGGCATGATTGTGAGCAGCTCACGCGTTGGTAATTGAAAAAGTAAGCATAAGACTATTTTGTTCGGTAGAAGTATTACTGCATTAAAGCAAGAGGTTAAAAATCTCCTATTGAGAAAAAAAAATAACTAAAAAAATAACAACGTAACGCCTTTAAGATTAATAATATTAAAATGTGCGTATCGTAAATAATCTAGAATGTGCTTTCAATAAACAAAAAATGATTAAAAATAAGGATTTCTTTTAGATAGCAGAAATATATCTCATCAATAAATCATTATTGAAGATGCAACAAAATATCCTAAATTATTGAGTTTTTTTTTTATTGTGCCTAATTTTAGCAGTACAATGTTTTTCGGATCTCGATAATCACTGAATAATAAAAGAAATATATATATATATATATAAATTTATATTGGGAAAATTATTAAGCGCTTCAAAGTAGAATTGATTTTTTTGTTTATTGTTTTCTCACGTAATTTTTTGTCGATGTCTATTGATCGTAAAAATGCAGATTAATGCATTTGACGCGTCATAAAAAATCACATGAATTCATTTGCTTAGTGATTGTATTGAAGAAAGATTATTTAAAGACTTTTATAAGCATTTTGTAACCGTAAGTTTAAACTGCAAATTAAGGTGGTGCGAAAAAAAAATCGAAATTTCGATTTCCGATTAGCTACAGCGCGGAAAAGTTGACTTTTCCATTGCTAAGAATTTTGTTTTTTTTAACACTTTCAAACCTAGTTGAAAAGTGTTTATGACTTCGGTTTGTCTGGCCGTCTCGCCGTCTGGTCGTCTGCCGTCTGTCCGTGCTCTAACTCCCGTAAATATGCTCGGATTGCCTTGCATTTTTTTATGTTATTTTCGTTATCTGTAGCACGTTCCCTATTTCAACTGAAGCGTGTAGCACTTATAGTTTTTTTTTACAGGGACACTCAAAAGAGTTCCGTTACATTACGGTCAATGGGGAAAAATCATTTGCGGTGGTTTATTTTAATGATGTTACGCAATTGCAAACACATTGTAATTGATATATATCACAAAGGTTTATTACAAGAAGCTGAATATAGAATAGGGTGTGCATAGCACTTATAGTTAATTTACAGGGACAGTCAAAAGAATTCCGTTACATTACGTTTATGGAGAAAAATCGTCTGCGGTTTATTTAAATAATGTTTTGCTATTTTAAACGCATTGAAATATATATATATCACTAAAGTGCATTACAAGAGGCTTACTACAGAATATTGTGTGTATAGCAGTCATCGTTCATTTACAGGGACACTCAAAATAATTCTCTACTGTCTGTTAACGATAATTTCTGGAAGTGCATTTTAAGTTACTGAACGCGATTTTAAATTTAACTCACTTTTTGTTTATTACGTGGTGTGTATAAATTGTGTTGATCCTATACAGGGAAGCACAAAAGTTCGCAAACACATTTCCGCTTATTGACAGAAACACCAGAAGGGGAATTTTAAACTGTGCTACGCGTTTCTAAACTGAACTAAAATTTAGCATCCTATGCAGTATATATACAAATCTATAGATCATATACAGGACTGAATAAAAGTATTCGGATATTTTTCCGAATATTGTGTACGTTGGAAATTCTTGAAATTATGTCTTTAAATATGTTATGCGTTTTCCAAATTGTTTACTTAGATGTTATCTTTCAGCTTATTAAACGGTATGATTTGTAAAATTATTTTGGAAGCGTTGGAAAGTGTTACATAATCTATGCTTGACGCATGATTTTTCTTTCTTGTTTTTTTTTGTATTTGGATAACATTTTCCGATCGCGCATACTGTCTAAATTTTCCGGAAATTGTCGAATTTCAAAGTTTTTTCATAATAAAATTAAAAATAACTCCAGTAATGTATTTACACGCTATAGCGTGAGTGAGTTGCGTACGGCATTGTTAAAAATAATTAAAAAAAAGATTTTTGAAGCAGATAACATCTTCTGATCACGCATATAATTTAAACTTTATCTACCCTATATATATAAAATCCTAATGAAACGAATTTGTGAAACGATTTTATGAAACGAATTTATGAAACGACTGATTAAACGACTGATTATGTTTCAAGGCTATTTTTAATAAAATATTAAACGCTTGATGGTGAAATTAATACCAATTGTCCATAAAAATTCGCGGATGTCAAAACTGGTAATAGAATTTTGAAATTGGAATTAGTTTTCGAGATATTAATTTTTTTTCTAATTTTAATGGCATTTCTGTAATGATGACAACTAATTACTCAGTTTTTTTGTGACAAAAAAGGGGATAAAATTGAAAAGGATCCCGATAGGGATTATTGATTTCTTTTTATTCGTCATTTTCAAATTGAAATTGAATTTCTTTTATTTCAATCGATAATGAAGACAAGATTGTGATTAAATTATGTTTTTCAGGAAAATTTGAAAAAAAAAAATCACATTTCTATCGTCAGGATTCAATCGTCTGTCATCATTTAATTTAATTTATAAACTGAAAATATTTTGAATAAATTCGTCCAAATGACGTCATTTATGTTTATACAATTTATTTAATATAAAGAAGCCATTTATCTATTTTTATGTACAAAAAGAGGTAAATTGAAAGAAAATTATAAATAAATTGTATATATACATATGAATACATGTATAAACCATCATAAAAGTTCGGTGCTTTTCCAGTATATGGGGCCTTGACGAAACAGAGAAAATAGCCTTGGCGGAAAAGGAAATTTGGCAACATACTTTCTGTCAACCTATTCACTTTGTCATTTCGTATACAGAAGCATTTTTTCAATATTTATACAATTTGTTTAGCGTAAAATGTCAATTATCCTATTTCTGGAGGCACGGCAGTGCCTCCGCCAAGTCGAGAGAGGACAGCCGTAAGCATCCTTTTCTAGAAGCAACTCAGGGCACTTTTGACCCCCCCCCCCCATATCTCCGCGCTGGAGTATCCCTAAAATTTTAAACTTCAATTATAGAGAGTATTTGGCCCACAGGACCAAAATTTAAAATTACAACTTTCTGTCTTTTCTAGTATATATATAAAAACTTTATTATTGTTATTATCCTTTTAATAAAATGCATTATATTTTTGATCAGTATAGTTGGATTTTCTCTTTAACTAACCTCCACAAAGTATGGGAAAAGCGTACATCTCTTAGCTTGTTTTGAAATTTAAAACATGATGTGTCATTTTCGGTTCTAACAAAACAACCCAGACCTCACCACAAAATGGTTGCTGATTTAAGTTCTTCTAACATTTTTCCTATAACATCCATCCCCACTAACATTCTTCCTATTCGTACAACCCACATAGTGGATCAAGATTAAAAGGCAATCTAAATATCTGCATTGCATTCAAAACATGCAACTATCCAAATGAATTTTCGCATCATATTTTACATTCCAGATAGCTTACAAAAACCAATATACCCTTTACACTTAATGTGCGTACAGAAAGTCCCAAATATGAACTAAAAGTCATAGTTGATGTTATAACTAAATCTTACACGCCAGTCATGTTCGAAATTAACCCATTTTCGGCCTAAGGTGCGTAAACGCACCATTTCAATAAATAATTTTTTATTAACACTGTGACGTATATTTTTCGCTAATTTTATTTTTCTGCTATTTTTAAGGGTTCTGAAGACATCTATAAAATATTAGTAATTCAATTAAAGTAATCACTTTCTGTTGAGAAATTTTCAAAATACGCTGTTTTTTTTACTTGAAACGGTTATTGACAAATTCGACTTTTTGATTTTTTTTTTTTTTTTAGCAATTTGTTAGCAACTTTTCCGTGTTATAGTGAATCACAAATTGGAATTTCGATTTTTTTCAAACCACCCTACTGCCCATAATTGTTTTTAATTTTTCTGAAAAAATGAATTTTAATCTTTTGATAAAATAAATAATTAAATAATGAAAATAATCAATTAAAAAATGACAATCTTAAAAGTATTGAAGCATATATAAATATTGGATTTATATTCTTTTTCAATGGTATTCGTTTCAAATTCTGATAAAATATTGTTTGGAAAAATGTGAAACATGTTATTTAATGAATTTTATGGAACTGAAAGTATGTGTATAATCTCCCTTTATTGATTTTCTGTTTATCTTTTTTCAAGGAAAATATTTAACAATGTTTATTGATCATAAAATACAACTAAATTAATTTTACATGATATCTAATCGTTATATGACGTTATTTATTAATTCTGTTTTTCTTGTTTAGTTGAGATAATAATTTCCGATTGAATAATTTTCCTTTATTTAAGATCTTTAAGGTCGAATATTGAATAAATGTATATTATAATAAATATATTTTATCAGAAAATAAAGTTGAAGTGTGAATGCGGTAAAGTAGTCATGCGTATGCTTATTTATCTATTTTCAATGTTATGTGTTTTTAAATCTTGCAAAATGTAATAAGATGTAACTTTTTAACTTTTGTAGCACGATATATTTTTTTAAAGCTATATATTGACACAACAACTATTGAAATATATGTAACATTGTTATAAAACAAGGTTAATGTGAACAAAATCTATTTTAAATCATAAATAGGAAAATGTATTTTTAATAATCTAAAATCTATATGTCTGATTATGTGCTTTATATTATATACGAAAGTACACCAGTGAGAGTTTTTTACAGTTCACTTTATGTGGAAGTCTTTGATTTTTTTTTTATTTTATACCTTTTAGAGATTCTTATTGAAAACGTATTGCATCTCAAACCAAAAAATTTTACTTCATTAAATTTATGTAGGTAAACGTTATTTGAAATATTAGTATATTTTCATAGTTTTTTTATTTACAATTTTTTCAATATATTTCAATATATATGAGTTATGTTATCGTTGGAAGTTACAATCGCATCAAAGTACAAATATAGAGAAACAATGTGCTATACAAAATACTCATATTAATAAATATATAAAAATATATACAATTTGGAGATAATTAAATTGACTGTAATGGGCGTGTTCGGTTCAGTGGTCTAATTGCAAAAATTGAGTCAAAATTTGTAGGATGATAAAAGAAGAGGTGGACAAAGGATTTCTGTGAAAAAATAGTTAAAAAAATCACCACTATGGTGATATGTGGCGCTTTTTATTCGCGTAATATTTCGTCCCATGCCTTATTTATAAAATCATTATATAAAATTTCGCTCCATTATCGCAAATATTTCGCGCTATAGAACACGCTCCGTACAGTCAGTTTAACTATGTTCATCTCAAGGTGGCTAATTGGGAATGACCTGCATCCAATATCATACATATTTGAAAAATACTGAAAACTGCCTACGAGGTAAAACACTTTCCATCAAGATATTTCGCTTTAACGAAGAGCAACAGGCTTTATCAAAGTCCAAAATAGAAGTTTCGGTAAAATTTGTAACTGATAATATCACTAGCACAATTCCATGGAAAATTGATCTAATTTACCAAGTACCAGTTCATTATGCTAGCTGTGGAATGCGCCTACAAAAAACATAAAGGTGTTCCATTTGAAGAGAAATTTAACATTTGTTTGGATTACATAACTGAAATAGCTCAGGGAGTCTTGTTAAATTTACATAACTGGTATAGTTACGCTCAATAAAATCCATTATAATGAACAAAACAGCCAAAGTAAGTCGCAAAATAGTTTGAATGTGTTGTCTGAAATGATTGGCTATCGCTTGATAGATTAACATGTGTTTCTATAGATCTATTGATTGAGGTGGCTGAAGAATTAGTCCCGCACGACCAATCCATCACGGATATCACACCATCAGATAATCATGAACGGAAGTTTCAGAATATCAAGAACCCCTCTTGTTTCAAAATGCTTTCCGTCGTTAGGTTCTATAAATGAGATCAGGTAATCACGGCAGATGATATTCCGTAATACTATAAATATATACGACTTGTCAAATTACCTTATAACAAATGTGGATATATCAACGGATTTCCAACCTGTCGCAGCCAAACATTTAACCTGATGCACGCCTGGAACGGTGAGTTCAGCAATACAAATGGACTTCATTGAGATTAATTGGATTTCATACCTATGCAAATTATTTAATTTTAACGTATCATTCAGAGGGGTTTCGGTGATATAATTTAATTAAAGGGCTAAATATCTCCTAAACTAAAATAATGATATGGTTTTTAGCAAGCTCATTCAAACCTGCTGCAATTATAAAATTGCCCTATTTTAGTTTGAAGAATGTGTGCGATATTGCAGTTTGCAAATTTTGGAGAAATATTTATTTTGCATTTCGCCAAAATTGCAGCATTACATTAAATAGTTAAATCCTACTGAAAATGGTGACATCTTATAACATTTTTATTCTCTTTCGAAATATTTCATGTGTATAAGTATTTTAAGGATACTTTTAAATATTGTTTTTTTTTTAAGACTTTCACGAAGACTGGTCGTATTTTCCTTCTATTCATCATAACTCGGAAACGGCTACTTTTAGAAAAGATATTTTGTAGTGTTTTATTCTCCACATGAACTCTTATACCACTTCTTTCATTATATATTATGTCAAATTCACAAATGCATAGTCCTTCGATAATGATATAAAATACTGAAATATTACAAAATACAAAAAAAAAAAAAAAAAAAAAAAAAAAAAAACGGTTTCAGAAAGTATTCAGAAATTTACTATCAAAATTGCAAATCGTTTGGCTCAAAATAACAAGAGAATTTTTTTTTCTTTTAATGAAAACTGGTGCATTTTAGATGAAATTTTATAAAAAAATATCTTGTAAAAATATTTTCTTTAATCTGAAGTTCCGCTGTCACCTTATAATGTGTTTTATAAGCATTTGCAATACATTAAAAATATTCTACATAATGATAATGATAATGATCATAATGATAATTACTTTAAAAATATTCTACAAACAGGTTAACTTAAACCATGCCAAACATATTAAAACTACTGCTTTTATAAATGTTAATTTTAGTTAAAAAAAAATACGTCCTTGAACTCTGCTTAAACACTTAATAATTTGTGAAAAATATGTTTTCAATGCTTTTATAATATTTATTCAATTATATAATATGATATAACTTAAAATTTCATGAAATATTAATTTAAGTAATGTTTATTCAGAGGTTTCAAAGATAAAGTGCATTCCATGATAATCATTTTTTCAAAACGAAAATACTCTCGAATTTTTCTCTTAAAAATGGAGATATTAAAATTAATTCATAATTCTAAAGTATGGATTTGTCAGTTTCAAAGTGCTGCCCAAACATAAGTACGTATTAATCTCCAATGATATATTTAAAAAATTATTTCAGAAGAAATTCCTTAAATTTATCTTAAAGATTTAGAAATGTTTCCACTAACTAAACATAACTTCAAGACGTCACTATAGAAGCTATTTTTACTGTATGAAAATTGCACGGTGATTTATTAAAACATTATGGTGGTTTAATCAATATACATTATAAATTTATTACTTTTACCAATTATTTAATCAGGTTTGTTTTTTTAAACTAAAATTAACCAGAGGTAGATTATACTTAGAATCGTTAGGCGTTTATATCTGAATGTAGTTCTGATGAATGTATAAATCTTTTCATTTTCCTGACGTTTTCTTCGTATGCGTTTAAGAAAATTTAATTGACAGTTTCATAAAATATTAAATGATGTCAAAATTTGCATGCTTTTGCTAATTATTATTTGTGTTTTCTTTTTCCTTTTATGCATTTTCTCTGATAAAGCGCATTATTTATATTAACCCCCATAACATTTTTACACTTTTTATGTGATTGGCATCATAATGATAAATATTTTGGAATATATTTAATGAAACACACGAGGATAAAATTGTTGCTTTGATTCAATTTTATTTATTCAAAGTTAAGTTTTACTTTAGAATTTTACTCTAATTGCATAATATAAAAAAAAGAAAGCATTTTTAAAATCTCGATAAAGCCACAATTTTTTGGTTTAAAACAATAAAATATCCAACTTATTCTTTGTTAACATACATAATAACACTTGTCGTAAATATTTTATATCTTAATAGATGCAAATTTTAATATTTAAAAATTAATTCGTTCAAATCATTAGAACTGCATAAGGAAGATTTAAGATAACTTTCTGTTTTTGAAACTATTTTTAAGACATAAAATGCGAGAAAATTTGAGAATATGTTTTAATATAGTAGTACAAATTAAGTTTAATTTCTTCGTTATTCATATTTACTGCAAAGTATTCATAAGGAATCAACAAATTAAGTAAAAATATACTTTTAAAAATATATTTGCATTTATTTAAATTTCACTAAAATAAACTCCATGAAAACTCTTCCAAACAAATCCTTTTAAGTTATAAATATGATTAAGAGACATTGATAAAGAAATAATGAATGAAAAAATTTATATAATTGTTGCTACATTTGTACATTGGGTATATACAGGGTGAATCTAGACTCTTGGGCAAAATTTTAAGGGGTGATAGTACACATCAAGACAAACAATATTAAATAGGAAACTAAGGGTACCAAGCGTCTTCCGAAGGAGATAGGCGACATTAAAGTTTAGGGTCCAAAATTTCAAATGATTATAAAAAACGGAAAAATTGCTCGATTCGTTTGTGGTTTTTGTTAAAACTATTCTTTATGACAGCATTTTCTAAAAATTAATTTTAAAGATAAAGTACAAAAAAAGCCGATAGAGGGTGCTTTAGACTTTGGAGTAACAAAAAACTATTTTTTACCGTTATTTTTTGTATAGCATTAAATTCTTTCAAAAGCTTAGACTTAAACTTAAAATTTGATCTCAAAATCTGAATCGTTGGGAGTGATTAAGTAGTGCAAACTGAACTGCGTTCAGGAGTTGGAATTTGAAACACCTCCCTCCCACCCCCACTCCTGAACACAGTTTAGTTATTCCCGATCTTGGTGTCATAGACTAGGCAGAACGAATAGGAGTTGTAATTTTCTAACTGGGCGAAAAATGTCCGGGCCAGGATTCGAACTTGGGATCTCTTGGCAGAAGCTGCCATGCTCTACCAACTGAGATATCCTGTGCCCTATTATGCCCTCCAGATTCAACCGGGATAGCTCAGTTGGTAGAGCATGGCAGCTTCAGCCAAGAAATTCCAGGTTCGAATCCAGGCCCGGACATTTTTTGTGCAGTTGGAAAATTACAACTCATGTGATTTCTTTACCAATTTGAATAATTGGGTTAAAATTAATCCAGGCAGAAACTACTACACCTACACCTAAAATAAACGATTGAGTTATGACACAATTAAATAGAAAATTTATTCATAACAGACATGAGCAATTTCACCGCGAAAAATAAAAATAAACTATTTGATGTATGCATGTAGTGAGCAATATGAATGAAGGTTGACACGTAGAAAATGGTACACGCATGATGTTTGTGCGGAATCACAAAAACTGCTCAAAAGAGTGCCCACCACAAACGATGCAGGCCTCACACCGCCAGCGGAGGGAGTTGCGAACATTAGTGAACACCCCGGGCATCTCCCGGATATCGCCTGCTACGACAGTAATCCTCGTAACCAGGTCCTCGTAGGAATCGACGGTAAAAAAAAGTTGTTCAATACTCCAAAGTCAAAAGCGCCCTCTATCGGCATTTTTGAAAAATATCTTTAAAATTTATTTTTAAAATAAATTTTTTATTTAATTTTGTCATTCCTCTATCGTTTATTTTACGTGTAAGGGGTAGTAGTTTCTGCCTGGTCTACGACACCAAGATCGGGAATAAATTAAGTGTGTTCAGGGTAGGGGTTCAAATTTCAACTCCTGATCACAGTTCAGTTTGCGCTACTTAACCACTACCAACGATTCAGATTTTGAGCTCAAAATTTAAGTCTAAGTCTAAGCTTTTGAAAGCATTAAATCAGATACAAAAATGACGGTAAAAAATAGTTGTTCGTTACTCCAAAGTCTAACGCGCCCTCTATCGAGATTTTTTTTTACTTTTTCTTTAAAATTTATTTTTAAGAAAATACTGTCATAAAGAATAGTTTTAGCAAAAACCGCAAACGAATCGACCATTTTTTTCCGTTTTTCATAATTATTTGAAATTTTGGACCCTAAACTTAAATGGCGCCTATCTCCTTCGGAAGATGTTTGGGACCCTTAGTTACCTATTTAATATTGTTTGTGTTGAAGTGTACTATCACCCCTTAAAGTTTTGCCCAAGAGTTTAGATTCACCCTGTATACTCATTAATAAAATATTGTAAATGTAAATATTTTTCCATGTTCGTTGATAAGTAAAAGCTTAATTTTTATAAGAATAATGAATTCTTTTTAGGGATGGCAGTGGTTTTTTCACTTCAAAATCATCACAGAAATGGAAAAGAAATATTTTAATTTTCATTATTTTATGAAATTGCTTCACATTTGAAATATTATTAATGATCATTAAAAGTCATAGATTATTTTATAAATAACATTTGTAAAGATATATATATATATATATATATATATATATATATATATTAACTTGAGAGTTTTTCATTTCACTCTATGTAATACCCATTATCTGCAGTAAAAACTATCTATAATAAACAACCTTATAATAGTACAAACAAAAAAAAGTTTTTTTTTTTTTTTTTTTTTTTTAGTTGAATTAAAATTTCAAACTAAACTGAAAAAAATGATCTTGATGTCTGTATCCTCAGGTTTATACGTCTTAACTAATAAAATAGTCTTAATGTATAAAAAATATTAATTTTTTAACGATGTTTCCAGGATTTTGTCATGTTTATTGCATGTTAAATTATTTTGTGCCTTTTGAAGTGATTAAAAATATTACCATGACTTGATCAAGTTAATTTGTGCTTTATTACATATAAGAAATATGTAATGTGAGGAATCTGAAAAACCACACGCCCATCTATAAAACATCTACAAGCTGTATACCAAAGAAAACTGACACATCTATAAGAAATCTACAAATATCCACGATACACCCTTTTCACCTCTTATGGAGATGTTATGTGTGATCTCTCTGAGTTCTATTAGATGTACAAGATATCCAGGTGGTACATAAGACCACGTCTATAAGACATCCAATCATGGATCACTTTTCGACATGCAGTTCTTATAGACGTACTTAACAGTTGCATTGTAGATATCCCGGTATATCTGATACACGTCTATAAGACTTCTAAATGTATGTATATATTTTTTATATATGATACTTCTTAGACATATACTTTAGATAGTCAAGAAATTTCATCAGAAATACAGCCTTGGACAAAAGTTATTGAGTTCTCCCACATTTATAATGTATTTCTAAAAATAATAGCTAGAGATATTTCATTGCATAAAATTATGAATTTTCTTTTTAATTTATTGCAGTTTCCATATAAAACTATATATAAAAACAAACGAACAACTCATTTTTAATGCTATTTTTTTAAATAGATATATATATAAAATACTTTGTTTTCCGGAAGTATTGCAGTTGCGTTAATAAATAAATATGAAAATTTAAATAATTCTTGCAGGAAAAGCAGAAAAAAAAATCATCTTTAACAATGAAAATAAAAAAGGGTTATATTTAAAAAAAAAACGCTTTGAATTTATATGTAATTTTTATATTTTAATTGTTTATATGTGTTAGTAAAAAGAAACAAATATTCATATATAGAAATATTATGAATTATTTTAATAGTCATGATTATCTATTAACTTGCATAACATAACAATAAAACTTCCTGAAATCAAAGTTGTTTTTTTAATGACTTATTAAAAGATGAGTTCATCATTTGCATTTTTTAACAAACTGCACTAACTTAAAGAGAAAATTCTTGCGTGCAGTTAAATACTTACATCTATTACTTTTACAAATAAATTATAAATATTGGGGTGGTCAACTACTTTGCTCAATCCTGTATTTCCGATTAAATGACATTGTCTTCTTCCATGTTTTAGGCATACTTTATAAAAATTAGAATAATTCTTATTGATCTTCCGCAGCGAAAATAAAGAAATGTTATGTTAAATCATACTTTAGAAGTATATGTAACTTCTATTATTTTAATTTTTAACATGTGTTAATAAAAAAAAAAGAATTATTTTCGTTGCTTTCAACGCATGAATTGTTCTAATTTTCATGATTATCTATTAACTGGTAGAACAAATTGATAGAATTGTTCGTTGTTTAAAAACTTAAAAGTATAATTTCCATTGTATAGTTTGATATCCCTATCTTTCAGCTGAAAAGTTCTTATAAAATAGATTTTTTCTTGAAAAAATTATATTTCCCATTGTTTTACTTAATTATTAATAATAATTACGGTGTTCGTCAATCAATATATATATATATATATATATATGTTTAATCTTCATGTTATGATTTGATATCATCATCTTATAGTTGTAAAATTCTTAAGATATCGGTATTTTTACTTAAAAATGGATATTTTTCATTGTTTTGTTTAATTTCTAATACTCATTAAAGTGTCTGTCATTCAAAATTAATATATAAATTTAACATTTATCTTATAGTATGATAATATTTTCTATTTAACCTATTATTAGAGTTAAAAACTCTTATATTTCAAATTTAACCTTTTTTCTTTAATTTTTCATGCTAGTCGGCGTTCAAATCGGTTTCGGAGGTGGTGGCGATGGTGAGGCGTAGAAGCAGCTCCTCAACTCCTCCCCTTCCTGAGCCCATACTCTCTTTTTCTCATTAAAATCCTGTCTCCAAATAAATATCCATGACTTTATTTACTTCCACCCCGCATGTATCACCACGTCATTACCTCCAACTCTCAGCCATGCTCAGCAAAACCAAAAATTTAATTCAGTGTTCCTCTGAAAGCGAACACGAATACTTATAATCTTGTAAACTCATATACGAAATAAGAACATATTGTCTTGTTTTACTATTTATACGGCAAACGGAAAATTATTTTTTTTCTATTCTAAGATTTCACACAAATATGTAGTTCTTCCGCACATAACTGCATTGCAAAAAGAATTTCCAAAGAATATTATTCGACTTTTTATTTAAACGAGTCTGATTCTTTGAACAACGACTAGATGATTTCAGGAATAGCATTTATTAAAGAAAAATCATCGAAGTTTAAACTTCTATTACAATATGAGATAAAAATGAATGAACATGTGTCGCTCAATCTAAAAAGAAAATGTCAATCAAGGTTTTCTTTAGTAGTTATAAAAATGTATAGTTAATTGAAAATTGTGCTGCAACAATGAATTATAATGTATCGAGAAGATGATAAAAACAACGAAGAATGACGACACCTGTTCTTAATTTTGTATTATTATTACTAATATTATACGTATTAGTAAATACATTATTTCTCTTTAAAAATTTATTTGACTCCTTTTTAGTTTAAGTCATTACCCGCATAGCATGCACAGTCACAGTGACGTCACTGTGAGTCACGTACGTCACGTCATATCTGTAACCAAAATGCCACCACTTTGCAACGTCACACTGTGACTAAAATGAAGTGAACGTCTTGAAGACCTAAAGAAAACTTAAAATAAAGTTTTGAACATCTTATGACATCAAGAAAATTACTTTTTGACAGGTTTAAATTTTTTGTGACGTTGCAATGACGTCACTGCCAGTCACATCAGTCACGTCACACCTATGACCAACATGCCAACACTCTGTGACTTAAGAGCCTACATCAGTCACGCGAAAAAACGCTCAGGCTAATGTTAAGTCTATGGGAAGGTTCTTGCACGATTTCTTGCTCGCATTTTAATATTTTTAAATGATTTTTTTTTGCATAGGACAGCTGAGGCCAGTCCCTATCGTCGTTTGTTTTTACTTTTTGGACTTTAGTTACTTTTTTTTTTTATAAGTGGACATTTTCAATTTCAGAACCGGTTGGAACCGGTTCTGAAAGTGAAAGTACCTTTATATAAAAAAACTGAAACCAAATTGAAAAAGTAAAAACTAACAACGTCAGGGATCGGTGTACGCTATCCTGTGCAAAAAAAATCATTTAAAAATATTAAAATACGAGCGAGAAATCACGCCAGAACCTTCCCATAGACTTAACATTAGCTTGAGCGTTTCTTCGCGTGACTAGCGTAGGCTCTTAACGGTGTGATCGGAGAGTGAATTTGGAAAATAAACCCTCATAAAATATAGAATTTAATTATGTCATGTACCTAAATCATTAATAAAAACATTGTCACATACTATTTAAATAAATTGAGTATTTCCAAAATAAAATAATAAATAAATATCTGTCTACATATATGAGACATATAACTTTTTTTATAATTTTCATTACCATTTTCAAGAAATTTAACAGGAATATATAGGAATGAATGCAGTGAGTGCAGCGGATACATTAAGCATAATTGTATTCGGAATAAATAAGTAAATAGATAAATAAATACACACACACACACATATATATATATTTATATATAAACATTGAATAAGTATTATTATATTTATTTTATTATATATGGGTATTCTGTAATCACATACTTAACACAGTTTTATTCTCCGTTATAATAATTGTGATATATCTAACAGGGGAAATAGAAATATATCAGTTAAAGAGAACTTACATGTTCTTTGAACAGAGAAATATTCGATGACAGAACAATATGGTGTAATCATTTGTAATTGTCAATACGAGCAAAATATTATAGAGGCGTATTACATTAATTTAATGGTAAAAGACAGAGGTATATTAATGTTCCAATGTCGTAAATAAAAAGTATAATTCATACAATTATATCATAGAAACAAAATCCATAATGACTGTATAGTAATGCATATAGTGCGTCGCAAAAGTATATGGACAGGCGATTTTTTGAAATAACACTTAAAAAAATAAAGAATTAATCACGAAAAAAATAATATGCATATAGTATCGTAACATACATTTATTTCAGCAAAGAAACAAAGTATAAATGTTACAGATTTTTTGTAAAAAAATATAACTAAAAATAGGCTGTCCCAAAAATATATGGACTTTTCGAATATTTTGCATTTAAATTCAAATTTTGCATCCATTCCTTTTAATTATCTTGAAAACCCTATCAGGCATGCTTCCAACTAGTGTTTGGATTATGTGCGGCTGTAGAGAACCAACTCTGCTCTACTTGTTGCTGTAATTCCCGAATAGTAGAAAACTGCTGACCATGGGCATACACATCTCGTGCAAGTACTCCCCAAAGGTTTTCCATTGGAGTCAAGTCTGGGTTGATGGCTGGGCAGTCTATAACAGTCACTTGATTCTGTTTAAACCAAGCTGTTGTTGAGTGGGAGGTGTGAATCGACGGATTGTCCTGTTGGAATTTCCAGTTTTCCTCCCCTAAGATGTTTCCGATTGGAAGTAGATTGCTTTAAAGGGCAATTTTATAATCCTCAGAACACTGTTAACTATTAAGAAAAGCAATATCCGGTGTTCAGTTGAAACAGAATGCGCCCCACACCATTAGTGAACCCCCACCTTTTTGTCGACTAAAGAACTCGCGAGGTTCTTTTCGTAAGTCATGCCAATAGTATGCCCAGCCATCAGGGCCATCCAAATTGAATTTTTTTCGTCCCTAAAGAAAACACTTAACCATTCATACGTCCAATGCATGTGTTTTTTAGCCCAAAGAACTCGAGTATTTCTATGGTGCACTTTCAGCATAGGTTTCCGACACATTCTGCGATTGTTATGATTTTCGCTTACCTGTATGCGGCGGTGAACAGTAGATCTGGAAATAGGAAACGCCAAAGTCCTCGAAATTTCACGAACAGACTTCTTTTGGGTTGAAACTGCCCGCAAAATTTCTCTATCTTGTCTTAGAGATGTTTTTCTTTGTCGACCTGAAAGCTTTTTTGCAATCGTATTGTCATTTTTTGATAAAATTGCATAAATTCCAGATCTGCTACGCTTAATTTGTTTTTCAATGTCAGAAACTTTAACATTTTGAGCCTTTAAATACCAAATTTTAGCAATATCAGCAGCAGAGAATTCAACGTTGTGAAGCATTTTTCAACTGTTCGACAATTGAAGAAAGAGCAGTGATTTTATATTTCAAAGTGGTTACGTCACAAGTACAGAACGCAGAAAAATGCAATTTTTTTCTGATACGGTGCTAATAAAAGCAATTCTTTTCATTGTCCATATATTTTTGAGACAACTTATTTTGAATTTTTACAAACTTATTTTCAATTTTTATTTTTTTACAAACAATCTGTGATATAAACATAACATTTCTGTATCGTAATAAACTTATGTTATGATTCCATATGCTAATTATTTTTTTCGTGCTTATTGCTTTGTTTTCTTAGCTGTTATTTCGAAAAATCGCCTGTCCATATAATTTTGAGACGCACCTTATATTTTTTATATATTACTAATGAAATAATATGTTAATATTAAAAAAATGTTTTTTTTTTTTATGCACAGGTAAATGTTACTTTGATATGTTACTTTTTAAGCCCTAAGGCATTTGGCCCCCGTACATGTAAAATCCGTCGTGGGTGTAAAGTCCTCCAAGTTACCTGTGAATTTTACCTGTGGGGGTGCCTAGTCTGGTGAAGGTCTCGTCACCAGATCAAGGTTCTAAATTACGAGACCAACTCGAGTAGCGATGGCATAACGTATGGATGAGTGATGCAGCGAGGAAATAGTAAATATCCCAGCATCTCACATCCGTCCGGCATGACTTCGCTACACTGCGCAGTGCTGAACCGCCTCATCAAAAATCAATTAGCAACCGGCCAACGAAGAAAAAACAATTAAAGCAACAAGACGCACTGATGCCACGTCGGCCTATAGATTTAACAAACACATCTTCACCAAGCGGAGAGCAGGTGAATCTTCGTCCCGATGCCAGGTATCAACTCGTTAAGCTAGTCGAAAGCCTGGCACGTAGGGACCTGGTCAGCGATATATATAAAAAAAGGCCTAAGACATTGTATGGTACAAAAAATTTAAAATGAGTCCATTAAAAGTCATAAAGATACTGTCGAATGTGCATCGGTACGTACTGCTGCTTTTATGTTCCATTATTTTGATAAACGGATAAATAGATTTTTTATCAAATAAACTCAATTTTAATAAGAATGAAAATCATAAATAATGACTTGAACAAGTAAAATTTGGAACTCCTTACATATTAACTGCATGTTACTGAAAAAGAACGGAGATGTGTTAATCACAAATTACAATAGTTCACTGATTAGGATAGAATTTAGAACAGCAAAATTATAGTTCTCCATTTTAAAAAGTCCTTCTTACCACACAGGAATATTTTAAGCAAGATGTGAATGCTCCTAAGAATTTGCAAAGAGGTATTGTTATTTGAGTTTTCAAAATTTCTAAAAAAAAAAAAAAAAAAAAAAAAAAAAAAAACGTGTATTTGTGAAGTTTTTTTGTGATGAAATAAAAATAACACGAAACATTTTATTAAAAATTGCAGTTAAAAATTATATTTACCCTAAATACCAGATGAAATTTTATTTCGGAAATGTATTTGGAGAATAATATAAAAGGAATTTGTATTCCTCCAATTTTAAATTTATTCCTTATATGATTTCAGCAAACATTTTAATCAAATACATTTTAATATTGATAACATATTCAAATCTATTTATATTCAGAAGTGCACATTTTTAATAAAAGATAAAATCTTTATAAAGTAATCAGTATGTCGCAAACAAACGGTTTGTATTTGAAAGAAAAATGTAATACAGTGACATATTTTTATGAAAAAAGTTTACTATTCATATCTCATTTTCACTAACAATCCTATCTTGAAAATTTCTGTGTTTTGATTTCGCATTCAATAGAATATCCATGTGTATATTTTTTATTGTAAAACATGCTGATTTATATATGAAAATGTAAAATTTATATTCAAAATATTGTTTCCATAAATATAACATACGAATTGTACTTTTGTCAATCATTTAATATAGAAGAAACAAAAAAATACTGTAAATTTGGCTTTTATTTCTTGATTTTCGTTGAAAGAAATTTTGTAATTAATATACTAAAGAAAAGACTGAGAGTCTAAAAAGACTAAACATGCGGCATTTTACATGTCACACTGGATGTAACAAGAAACATTTCTATCCCTTTTTACATTTGAGACAGTTGTTATACATATGTTATTTACGTTAAAATTGTTTTTTTAATTCCAAAATTTAAAAACCATAAAACATCAACTTTTCTAAAACATATACACAAATTAAAAACATCTTTTACTTAAGCAAGGTGTCAAATACATGTAAAATAAAATTTCCAAACTTGACATGTTTCGGGATCAAAGTATAAAACCATAATCATAAGCAAACAAACATCGTTAAAAACCAAACCCGAATGACACTGGGCGATACAAAATATACAAAATATAACACAACAAACACTCCATCTATAGTCAAACACAAAAAGTAAAAGAACAGAAAACAGTAAACCTCAAATAAAGCTTGTATACTCAAGTGTCTCTCTCTATTCAAATTAGCCCCACAATATTTATTTAATAGCTCTAAACTTAAAGGTGGAATAACAAAAGAGAAAGCATCATTACAGATTAAGCCTTTCCGCAAATAAATTTCGATGGACTCTCTTATAAGGAACTTGCGGTAATAATTCGAAATAAAAATCAATTTAATATCTCCAAATAAAATTTGAATCCCCCCCCCCTCCAAAAATAACCTAGACAAAGCTGTTTTCATGCGACCAAATTTAATGTCAGATTCATGTTCCTTCTTTCTTATACTTAAGATATGTTATTACATATGCTTTATAGATATGTTATTGTTTTATAATGTGCTGAAAGCTGAAACTTTGATGTATAAAAAAATACTGTACCAATTCTGTAGAATTAAAGGTTATTATTTAGTATTAGAAAAAATAAAATAAAATATTTAGAGAGTACAAACACTTTAAATACATTTGTCTATTTTATAGTAGTGTATGTTTTAATTAAAATACCTATTTATTTCACTAATAAGAAATAAAATTGGTTTAAAAAATGATTTTAATCTAGAATTTTTATTGTAAAATATTAACACAAACATATATACTTTAAAATAAGTTTGTGTAGGACATTTCTATAGGTATTTCAAAATAAATACATTACTAGTATAATACTGATTATTATTATTTTTAATCTAACATGAAATATAGACTTTTAATTAACAGATAACATTTTAATTATCCCAATGAATTTCAAACATTTTAAAATTAAATTGTCCTTATTAACAAAATATCTAAAATAAATCTTATTATTTGTGAAAATGTATCGATTATTAGTATTATATATTCTTTTAAAAAATATATACGTAAACATTTCTCAATTAATTAATAATATTCAAATTAACATCAATAAGTAAATTTTTGTTGCAATATATTTGATAATTTTTTCTTTTCGCTTTAGAGCATAAAGTTTGATTTTCAAAGTATAATTTATAGGAATCTTGGACTGTATAAATATTTTAACTTTTTAATTTTCACGAAAGAAAATATTTTTATTCAAATAGCTTGTATGATAATGAAGAACAGCACGTGCATCGTTTCTGAAACTAGACATGAAAGTCTGAAAAAAATACAAAATAGCTATTAGTCAGCGATAAAAGAAAAACAGTCTGAAAATTATCTTATAAAATATTTTAAGACTTACAAATAACAGTAGTTTTACTGAATATGTTAATAGTCAGAGAATTGTTTTACATATATGTTCACAAATGTATACATAATACTAAGAATCCCTATATTCAGTATGATAAGTGTTAGCAAAATAATTAAGCTTACCTATATGTTTTGCTAAATAGATCAGTGAAATTTTAAACCGTTATAAATTGATTAAAGCAATTATAGTATATTTTATCATCAAACATCTGTCTAATATTTTCTAAATATTTAATACACATTATAATAATTGATAAAAAAAAAATGTATTATTATCTCTTACAAACCCTTTTCAAAAGAATATACATAGTTATTTTAATATTTAATTATAAAATTTCTATATAAAACTTTATTTCAACAGATATACTTCTAATTGTTTAAAATAGTTTTATTTTGATTCATATGTATATATTCATATATACAGCGTGGTTATAATTAAAGTTACTCTTTTTAGACCTAAGTAGAATCCGCTCTGGTTAACATATATCGATGATACTTGGAATATAAGTTATATGGACCATGGGGAAATGAAATCTGCAATAAAAAAATAGCTCAAATTTCGACCACCATGTGAGAAGGAGGTGCATGAAAGACAAAAATCTAAAACTGGTAACACAAAACTATTTTTTATTTACAGCATATGTTCAATGTGCATTCCTTTTTCGTTCAGCACATGTTCAAAGTGTATTATTGCGTGTCCAACAGTAGCGCGAAGGGTTTCTCGATCAATTGCAGGAACGAGTTATGCTTGATTTCAAATCAGGCAGAGTCCGTATGCTTCCTCCATACACACAATTTTTCACAAATTCTACAACCCGAAGTCACAGGGATTCAAGTCCGGAGAACAAGGAGGACAGTTTGCCGGAAAACTTCTCGAAATTACCCGATCATATCCAAAGTGGGCACGAAGCGACCGTCACTGCTCGAGCTTTAAGAGGTGGTGCACCATCTACTATGAATACGGTAGTCTCTAAACGCTCTCGCTTTTGTAAAGATGGAATGACCTGCTGCTGAAAGAGGCCTATGAAAAGGGTACCCGTAATGAAACACCTTTTAGGACTCTGAGAAGTGTTCTCCACCAAAAAAGGGACCAAGAATGAAATCAGCCGTAATGCCAAACAATACAGTAATGTACTCAGGGTGCAAAGACTGTTCAGGCACAATATTAGGACTTGCAGTACCCCATACGCGACAGTTCGGAGTATTCACTGCTTCATCTCGGGTAAAATTCGCCTCGTTCGACCACAAAATGT
Organism: Maratus michaelseni; assembly: GCA_963931845.1. Taxonomy (NCBI): domain Eukaryota; kingdom Metazoa; phylum Arthropoda; class Arachnida; order Araneae; family Salticidae; genus Maratus; species Maratus michaelseni. Next base: position 68,363,758 of record OZ007593.1, read on the forward strand.
TCCAAGGCCATGCATTTCCAACGACTATTCTGGTCAAAAATTCTTGCAAATTGAGTTCGCGTGTCCGGGTCTGCAGGGTTCATCGCTTGCATAACGTGAATCTTGTATGAATACCACTTTATAATGGATCAAAGAACCTTTCGGACTTTAGATCAAGTGAAAGACAAATCACGTGACACCGCTCGAGCACATGTCGAAGAATTTTAGGAACCGGACGTGCTCTCGACCACAGCAAGAGCGACTATTCGGCACTTTCATTTGAAATCCGTTTCAGTCCTCGTCCTTGCAGCACCCCCAGCTCCCCAGTCTCTTCAAATTTAGACATCCTCTTTTTCAAAACCTGCCTCGACATTGGTCCTTTTCGTAAGCCTTTCAAGCGTCGATATTCTCGCAGTGCAATTGACAAATTACTGCCGTTTTGATAAACCAACTTCACCAGTAACGTTCGTTCCTTCTTCTCTAACGGCATGGTGCAGAATTAATTTAAAGCAGCGATTGCTGGCTTTTTAAACTGCTCCAAGTTTGCATAAATTCCTATCTCGTACATGAAAACCGCCATCTATCGGTCAAAATTTGAACTATTATTTTTATAGGAGATTTCATTTCCCCCATGGTCCATATAACTTATATTCCACGTTTCATCGATATCTGTCAACAAGAGCAGACTTTACGTAGGTCTGAACAGAGTATCATTAATTATTACCACCCTGTATATATATATATATATATATATGTATATATCCTTATCTAATACAAAAGCTTTTCATTATTATTTTTTTTTAATCCTTTTACTCTTATATTTAGGCCTTATCATAGAAATTTATTATAAAAATTTCCATTTTTTTTTTCAAAAATAACAAACTGTTTTAAATTCCTTGTTTTGTATCATGAAAATCTAAAACGTTCCTAACTTCTTTAAGAAAAGAAAAGAAAATGAACGAAAATGTTGCTAATGTTGCTAAGAGAAAAAAAAATGTTAAGTAAACACTTTCAGAGAAATGTTTAAAGAAAGAAGAAATGAATTTGAATGTAATTTGCGCTTTCTAAGATGTTACATTATCAAAAAAAGAAAATAAATAAATAAACTGTTTAAAAGTCTATTTTTTGATCACATAAATCAAGATTTTTCATAACTTTCTTTCTAAAAAGTTACATTTACCGTGAAGTAGATGCTATTGCATTTCAGTATAAAGAGTAAAATAGTAAGAAGTAAAAAAAATGTATAAATAAATATATAAAATAAACAAAATATTTTGAATAAATGTTGCGTTCAAGAAAAACTGGCATTTTCTCTTTAAGTGTACGCACTAATATTATATATGATAAATATTTTCTCCCATGAATGTTTTATATAAAACAAACTGTGTTTACTTGACATAAATTTTACAATTTTTTAGAGTTGAAAAGCGTAATAAATCCATCAGGGATATAGACATTAAAATTTATAAAAGTGACATCTAGACAGAGAGGAGCTAGCAAATATTTTCATGCTTTCATTTTCAAAACCTATCACATTTGTTTCTCTAAATACGTTCATTTCGAGTTTTTCTGAGAGGCACGAGACGACATTCGCAATTGCACATCTTCAACAAAGCAGTGGAATGCTTTTGAAATTCGAAATTTTTAAAATTCTTACTACAACTTACTGCGTTTTACGTTACTTCAAATTTTAGACATTACTAATGAATCTCGGAAAATGACTTCATATCACTTTGACTGAAAATATCACCATTCTGCCACTCGTGTGCAGAATTCCGATTTCCGTTTCTTTTCTATCCGGTTAGAGTGCATCATCATTTATAAAAATATATTTTAAAATTCATTTAACGATATGTTTATCGTGTTGGAGAAGAAAGTGCAGTTGAAACATATTGTGCAAGTGAAATATTTGTATACCGAACACCAACTCAACAAACAGTCCACGAATCAAAACCGAAGCCTCAAGCATTAGATTGCTGCTGTAATTATTATCATGCATGTGCACTTGTATTTCGAAATAGCGATGTATATGGGTTTCACTTTTATAATATGTGGTAAAATTTTAATAAATGAATGCAAACAATCTACGTTCTTATTTTATCTGAATTATCACGGTGCACTAAAAAAAAGTGCTTCCGGTCTGTACCGGGAGGAAAAGGTAGCTTTCCTATATCTTCGTTCAATAGGTAGCTTTCAATACAAAAAAGTATAAAGCTACCTATTGCAGCCGTTCGGAGGTAAGCAATTCCGACAAATCTTGGTATATTTTCACCGATCATGACCCCCAGACCCCAAAACCACCCTACGTTCAAATGTTGATTTACATATGTGTGTATATATATATATATATATATAATTATAATATCTTTGAATTTCAAAAAACATATCAAGTTCTTGTAACATTCTATATATATATATATATATATATATATATATCTGATCTATGTCAAAACGACATAGGGTGTTCGATAACACACGTATTTATAAATCAATTTTGATGAAACTAATTGTGTGTATTAAGCTCGCCAATGTCTCGAACGAGTTCGTTGGCCAGCTTTGTCCGCCATCTTGTATATATATGGATATATCTATAGCTATATAAATCAACATTTGAACGGAGGGTGGTTTTGGGGTCTGGGGGTCATGATCGGTGAAAATATATCGAGATTTTCCGGAATTGCTTTCCTCCGAACGGCTCCAATAGGTAGCTTTATACTTTTTGTATTGAAAGCTACCTAAAACAACGATTAATTTATGAGCTTTAGTAAACGTGATTTCTTCGAAAATTATTTTCTTTTATTGTTGTAATCATTTTCCGAATCATGCGCATAAAACTATACATTCATATCCGTTAGCGCCAAATTCTCGCCAAACTTGGCGAAATAAGTTTTCATAAATGAAGCCAACTTGGCTATAGCTGAATAATTCGGCGAATTTCTTATTCAAATTTAGTATTAATAAATCTTTTGTAAACGGTTCCTTTGCATTTTAGCTTGCCGTTTTCGAGTAACATTAGCTATAATTTTAAAACGAAGATATAGGAAAGCTACCTTTTCTTCCCGGCACAGGTCTGAAGGACTTTTTTGTATTGAAAGCTACCTAAAAGCAAATGTTTCAAAATATTGGAAAGTTAATATAAACACTAATGGAAATATAGTGTAGCCAGTTCCGATTTACTTACCATTCCAAAAATCGTTCCTATATCTTTAAAAAATCATAAGCTAAATATTTACAAAGTTTCAAGAAGCATTTGTAAAAAACAGAGCTTTTATGGAAAATTATTTATTTTTCTCTACAAAGAACTTAAGTTTTTCGGTTGCTTTCAATTCTATAGAAAACAATTTTATGTTCAACATACATGTTTTACAGAAAAACATACCAGCATGATTACCATTACCATTAAAATTAATATCATTCTGTTTTTCATGCATGCATTGATTCCTTTATCCAGCTGAAAATGTTTACTTGAAAATTGAAAGCATCCGAAAGTTTGAATAGTTAATGCATCGTAAAATATATTCAGAAACGTTTCTGAATAATACGGGCATCAAAAGGAACTTTAATTTCTATAAATACTTCTTAAAATTTCGAAATTCTGTTTTTTTCTGAGGCTTTTAAAGATAACAGAAAGAATTTCCAAATCGTGGGTAACTCAGACTATATTATAATATATTTTCGTCCATGATCATATTATATTTTTTTTTATATTTAAAAACATTTGTCTTTTTTTCATATGAGAATTTTCATAATTTCTGTAATTAATTGTTGAAAAGATCTCATTCAACATTAGATTGAAGAATGCAGTTTCGAATAGTGATCTGAAAAATGCAGTCACAAATTATGTGATCAACTTTTTTAACCCTGTTTTATGACATAAAATAGAAAAAAAAAAAAAAAGTAGAAAATTGTGACTAATATTAATTTTTGTTTCATTAGTTTTCCATTACTTCTCAAAGAACACATGATCATCCAATATATTAAAGCAGGAAGCAAAATTCTTAATTTTTCAGTGCAAATTAGAATTTAATGCGCATGCCTCATCTTTTTTTGAACGGTGAATAAAGAAGGGAACATAATTAGGGAGAATCAAGGGCACACAGGAAAAATCAGCTCCTCTATTGGCCTGCACTGATCGCAACCCTACCGCTAGGAAATAAATCTTCTAAATTCTTCTTAATTCTACTCTTATTTCCCCTTCCTCGAGGGAGCATCCTTTCTTCCGCTTACTTATTTTGAGAGAGGGGTGAACAAAAGGGAATTAGTGATTTCAAGGGGAAGGGAGGGATTGAAAAGGGGGGGATTTTCTCTTTTTTTATTTGAAGGGAGGTATAGATATGGACACTGGAGGGGGGAGTTTTCCCCTTCCATAGAATTTGAAAAAGTGTGTTTTACCGCGGAGCAACCATATAACAATTTTTCTGATGTAATTTTTACACGTGATGTAAAACCTTTATATTTATAACCATTAAAAAGATGTCACATTATTAATTAATTAATAAAAAAAAACTATGGTGCCGTTTATGTTTTTTCACTTAAAAAAGGAAAGTTGGAAGCTATATGCTTTTTGTAAATGAGATTTAGCAATTATTGTTAAATATGTCTATTAAAAATAACTCATTTCTTACTTTTGAAATGAATCAACTGTTTATTTGATAATAATTTCGTTATTTCTATGGTACATTATTTTATTGTTAAAAATAAAATTCAGTATATACAAAATAGATCTGAAATGTAAGTGACTATTTCTGAGTAGATATATGCTTTTCATTACAATGTAAAAATTTTGAATGCCTCCTTTAATAATAGAAATCCATCCCTAAGACAGACTTATACTAAAAAACAAATTGCACGTATATGAGTTAGGTTGATTGGAACCTTGAATATCAATCCGAATATGTCTCTAAAAAGGATATTACATGAATTGATTTCCATCAAAAATAATTCATTTTTACCATTCGCAAAGTAACACCTTCTAAAGGATTGGACCAATTCTTCAAATTTCAAGCATTAAATTCTATTCCAGTTCAAATAAAATTCAATATATTTTCCGCGTGAATGGCATAATCTAAATGTCTTTGAAAGGTGCTTTTTGTATGATAGAATAAACTTGAATTTCAAGCATTCTGCTTTTACAAATTGAAAGAATTTTAACTATATATTTGTAAATAAAATTGCGTAAAATGTAGTTATATTTAGAAATTTAAGTAAACAACATGTATTTATTTACAGGTTGTATTGAAAAACGGTAAAATGCATGTTCAATAGTTTTGAAAAATCTATTTAGGGATATCAAAGTTGCCATTTTTCTAAAATATTAAACAGGTATTTTTCCGTTTTTCAATCTGATGTATATTTCTCGAGTTATTGGAGCGTTTCCAGACATTGCAATGGCAACGATTCTCACAGCATTGCACTCGATTACAATGTTTCGAAGAAAATGTTCAGCACAAAAGTTACGTATTTTTTCCCGTAGAATCGGAATCTGCAATAAAAAATGGGGGTCATCATGGGGGTCATCATGGGGGTCATCATGAGGGTCAGAACATAAATTTTGTGCGATGAAAGGCTAAATATGTATGTATTCCTTCCTTAGTTTGCAATTATGTTTCTTTATCAGTAGCAGTTTAATTCATTATAGTAGTTACTGGTTCTTGATTGTTCTCTTATTGCTCAGAAAAGGTGTATCTAATACTGTGATGTCAAGTAATTGATTTTTATACTCAGTTCAGATTTAAACATGCAATAAAAGAAACCGTTGTCCATACGCATTGACGTTTTAGTAAACTCTGTGTCAAGGTTAACATTTCCATGCTCACAGTTTGAAAGAAATCCCAGGGAAAATAAATTGAAGAACGTTTTCCTCCTATTAACCCAATTTGGAATTTGAATTTAAAAAAATGGTACTACTCTATTATCCCGTCGACCACTTTTCATAACAAACAATTATCGCCAATCTGTAACACCAAATAAACGGAGAACATTGCCATTCGAATATCAAAATAAATAAAGAATTTAAATATAAGAATTTAAAGACACAATTGTTATTTTAATTAATGAAATAACTAATAAATCAGTAAAAAATAATGAAAAATGCACGCAAAAGTCGAATTAAAAAACACTTGATGACGTAAAAAAACACATATAATGTTTCTGACATCACGTAAATGGGATTGCATTTTTTGGCGTTTAATCTTACAGTTTGGCGATAGTTTTTTTTTATTATGAAAAGTGGTCGATGGGATAATAGAGTAGTACCAAAAAAATCTTTGGTATGGGATTGCGCTATCATAGGAACCTGCATTTCATATTAGAAATTTCTAACCCGACAGTTCCCGAGTAATTATAATTATAGTGTTTTCTAATCATTTCATACTTTCAAATATAGAATATTTTAACAAACGTTCTTCCCGACAATTTACGTCTTAAAAATTACCACCATATGACATTTCATGTTTTAGCATCAATAGAATCAAATATTTCCGATTTTTAGAACGTTTTTCTCTCTGAATCGCCTTTAAGGGAAATTTGCAAAAAAGATAAAATTAGGCCAATTTTAATTAGGCCAATTTTTAATCAATGACTCCCTTCATTATTATCCTGGGGAAAGATTTGTAATCGGTCCAGTAGTTGAAAAGTAATCGTTATTTTATAACGTTTTCCGCACATTCCACACTTTTAAATTTCAAAATTTTATAAAATGTTCTGGGAGAGCATGTCTTTTTTTAAAAATAACTACCACGCAGAATTTCACGTTTCTGTTCTCAACGCTTCTAAACAATTTTAATTTAGAACGCCTGTTCAGAACATTTTCGATTAATTTTACTCTTTTAGATTTCGATGTTTAAGAACTGTTGTTAGCGAGATTTTACAGCTTCATGTCAACTCCATGTCAAATTTCATATTTCTAGTCTGAACATATTGAAAGAAATCGTGATTTTGAAATATTTGTGGCCATTGCACCCCTTTGAGTGGAGTTGCAAAAACGTAAAAGTAGCCTTTAACATTAAAGGTTGCTTTTCACATTAAAGGTAAATTTACGCAGACACTGTCACCAATATTAATTATTCTTAACGAATTTTGAAATTGGTTCAGTAGTGCTAAAGTAATCGCTATTTTAAAACTTTTTCTGGTCATTTCACATTTTTAAATTGGAAAATTTTAGAAATGTTTCTGTGCGAGAAATTAAGTCTTAAAAATAAGCATAGTTGCCAACCTCCCGATTTTTTGAATACCAGTAAAATCATACAAATTTTTTCGCTTTTTTAAATAACAGAAATTGCACGATTGCACGATTACATAAAACAAATCTTTTTTCTTAAAAATACTGGTATGAAAAAAATTGGGAGGTTCGCAACTATGAATAAGAGTCAAATTTCAAGTTCCTTCCTTGACAGTTCCAAATAAATGCTAAATTAGAATTATTTTATAATGTTTTCCGCTCATTTACTACTTTTAAATTTTGATATTTTTAGAAACCATTCTTAGCGGACATTCATACCATCAAAGTAAAAGTTTTTTTTTTTTTTTAACTTTACAATATTTCTGTACATATCGTTATGCATTCATGTAATAGTATCTACTTTCACAGTAATACTGACATTTTTACATGGTGTGTTTACTGGAAATGACAAATATGCAATGTATCAAGAAAAAGAATGTTCATAAAATTTAATAACTTAGTCGTACTTTTTTAATGAGAAATATTAATTAAAATTTCGAAAACAATAATCTTTTAATATCTTGTCAGGCTTACTTAATATAGAATGTCATGTACAGCTGTTAATATGATCATCTTAAATATTTAGTTAACGGATTACATTATATGTTTCATAAAAAAATGTTTTTAAAAAATATATTATGTTATAAAGTGACATAAGCGTTAAATTTAACCGTCTAATTAAAAAACGAAAAATTGAATTTCTTAATAATATGTTAAGTTAAAATTAATTGTTTACTTCTGAATTAATAAACAAGTAGGCATGATATTAAGAAAATGACATACTCTAATTTGTGATGTGATGTTCATCGTTATTTTTTATTAAAAATATTATTTAATAATTAGTACATAGTATATTTAGTACATAGGCACAGCGTAAGTAGTTAAAAATTTATCACTGAAGCCCGTTATGCATTGTATTAAATAATTATCTGAATTACATGATCGTCATTTTTAGAAACTACGTGGAAATCAGGAAATCCAATGAATATATCACATGCTTTCTTTTTCTATGATTTTTTTTTTTTTATCGTTTGATTTCTTTGTTTTATTTACATTTTTATTGCATATATCTTAATTGTATAACTATTTCTATCCGCATAATTCAAATTTGTTCGTACTATTACAAACTAAGTAAAAACAGTAAAAACAGTAAAATGCAGAAACAAAAGAAAATGTAATTTACAAATCATGTGTTATCTGTTTTTTAATTTTAGAACGAAAATTAGTAGAAGATAAAATATTTGCAACACAAAATATGAAAATATAAAATATGAAAAACGATAACAAAGAGTTTTGTTTAGAAGGAAATACATGCATGATATTCAATAACAGTCACCGTCTTTGTAAGTTTACGGGCATTCCTCAATGTGCGTTTTTTTTATTTGTTTATGTTATTGTTTATGTTATTGTTTTTTTTTATTTTTTTTAATGTGATTTGTTTTTTTTTAATTAATTTTTCAACAAATTTCTAAATAGCTACATATTATTACAAAAGAGCTAAAAAAAACGTTGAAGCACACAAATTACAAAACTTTAAAACACATACGGCCGTTTCAAGGATACAAAGATCCCCTTCAACAGTGTAAAGTGGAAATAAAAAATTTAATTTAAAAATTCTTTTGAACCATTTAAACATTTTTCATTTATTTTTATTTTTTTATGTTTTTATTTGTTTTGTTTGTTTGTTTGTTTGTTTGTTTTCCACCTTACACTGATGAAGGGGATCTATGTATCCTTGAAATGGCCGTATGTGTTTTGAAGTTTTGTAATTTGTGTGCTTCGACGTTGTTTTTGCTTTTTCATATTAATAACCACACAAAGTGTACCTTTTATACCTAGCTACATATTATATTCTTATTTTATATACAAATTTTAAATTATTGCGAAATACTCAATAAAACTTTTTAGCGATTCATTCCAAGGAATTTTCTAAGGAAAACATATTTTTCCAAGAATAAATTAACATTCACCGTAAAAAGCATCTTTTAGAATTCTTGTTATCTGATTTTCAGAGTAACTTTTACGAAGAGCAAACAATTAATTACAAAACCAATTCATAAAAAACGTTTATGGTAAGACGTATGAGAATTCCCTGAGACATTATAATGAACAAATAAACTTTTAATCAAAAATTGATTGCAAATATTTTTAAATTTATACTTTTAAATTATTTGTTATTCATCAACTTATTCTAGCTGAATAGACATATGGAAGATTCAATTTTCATTCGATGTATTTTGTTCCATTTTGGATGAAGAAATAGTTTCACTGTACGGTGATAAATAATCAAAAGTTCGGTACCTATAGCGTTACATGGAATGTCTCTATGCTTCTGGCAGGTTCACCGCACCAAAAGATTTATTATCAAAATACCATTTCACATTGTACGAGCGGGATAAGATACTGGATACATTTTTAAAAACATATATTTTAAAAACGAGTATGATTTTGAATAAAAAATTTAAATATCATAAAAAACAGAAAAGCTACTTTTTGGAGATTTTTGGACTAAATAAACATAACTTTGAACTTGGAATGATTTCATTAATTAGAGTTTATGGTGCCGTGGTCTATGTATCCCTTTCTTTCATTTCGCAATGTAAAACAAAAAAAGTATATATTTGTTTCTTCTGAGAAAATGAACATATGCATCTATAAATAGTTATATATACGTTATTTCTATCTGTGGGATTATTTGTGCTTGATTTGGGTACACATGTCGATTAATCATTTTCTAATTACTTGCCAACATTTATGGCGTTACCAACAATTTTTTGTGCTAATACGTTGATATTTATGTATTCAGGAATAATATGGTTAAAATTTAAAAAAAATGATTTAAAATTTAAATAATGTAGAGATAAATTATTCAGTAAAGCAAATATGTTATTCAATATATGCTAGTCAACAGACGAAACCAAAAGTATACATAGAAACTAAATAATCTACTAATATACCAAAAATGGAAAAACACGTTTGTTTAAGAAAAAAAACAAGTTATCTATTCCCATATTACATATTATAGCATACATGTACAAATTTAATTAAAACAATGAAAAACCATTAAAAATTCACTTTGTAATAGTCTTTTTGCGACTAAAAAATGCATAAAATGTAGAATATATAACATATTTGTGGACATAAACGGTTACTTTTATAAATATAATTAACAACGTTTTGTACATTCATTTGTAAATCATTGCTTTGTAAGTGAAAATAAAAACTTCTTTTTTTAAGGATCACCCATGAAAGGGATCTGTGAGTTCAAGTTTCCTCTTCTTATAAATAAACGGGGTAATAATACTAAGTAAAATTTATTGTACAAGAAAAATACAGCAATATAACATATTTTAATACACGAATTAAAAAATTAATCTGAAAATCAAAATTACAAATTAGGTCACCAGGTATCTGAAAATTGCACTGACATGTTTTAAAAACCACGAACACACAACCAAGTTCATCTCCATCAGGAAGATAAGTGGACGGAGCACTGTCTTCAATTAACCGGTCGAGAAATGCCACATAAAATCATATTGCGCTTCTCTGAGATACAGCGCGAGCTACCGAGTCTGAAATTTTAATAGTATCTTAAACTTAAAAAGAGGCACAATACTTAGAAAGAAAGTTATATAAAACTTTTAAAAATGAATTTCGGTTATTAAGTAATTCGATATATTTATTGCAAAATTGTTTAGTTTTGTCTATGAACATGAAACATTGCAATGAAATTACGTTTAAAAATTACATGAGTTGTTAAAGACATTTTTTCTATAAAAAATTTCTCTTTAATTTAGGAACTGGGGGAATATAAAGGTCCTAATTCTAATGTTCCACGTTCTGTAATCGTACAAAAATAATCGAAAATATAAACGAACATTAATTAAAATGTTTTCGTACAGATATGATGCAACTTGAGAAGAAATGGAGGATGCGCAAGCGACAACTGCATTCTTTTAACACTGAAACTAAATTCTTGTATCACGGAAGCCCGCCCAACACTCGGGAATTGTGTCTTTCCCAAGTTATGCAGGAAATCAATTTTTACAGAAATATTATCTGGGAGAGTTTGGGCATCAAACTGGGTACTTTTATAATTCCATTTAGCTAAGATAATAATCATAAAATTCATAATTATCGGATTTGTTATTTGAATCATTTCACTTTCAGAATTCGTTATAAATTGTTTATTAATACTCTTTTTTGAATGATTCCTTATCACTTCAGATAATACACTCTTAAAACTGTGCCTCTGATATATAAGGCGCCAGCGCATATGAGAGGCACACAGACAAAGTGCCTCTTATTAGCTGATAAATATCAAAGGCACAAAGAAATGAAAGGCACAAAGGAAGGTCTCAAAACCTATCAGAGGCACGGATGACAGAACGAAATCTATCAGAGGCACGGCACTAAATGTGTGCCTTTGTAAAAAAAATCAGTCATTTATTCAGCGGTACAGTGGGGAAGCGCGCATGCGTACAAATGTTTGACCCATGATGCATTAAGCGGGATATTTACTTTCAATGAGGGATAGGGGTCTGGAGGAAAAATGAACCCTTGACCAGAAGAAATGGCGTCTGGCGTGGTCTCTTGTAGATTATTCGAATTGCGGCACATAACGACACAAACCGAGTATATATATATATATATATATATATATATATATATATATATATATATATATATATATATATATATATATATATATATATATATCCCTTTCGCAAGACGCTTATTTTGACTCAAGAGGTTCTTGTTATTATTGTCGTTCAGGACTGCAGCAATATTAATCGCTGATTATAGAAGGTTTTCCTACGATTTAAAACAACGCCGCAGAGGAAAATGTTCCTGTGAAAAATGCAATGAAATATGTTAGGAAACATAACATTACGTACAATGGATGATGTCATTATTGCAATCACCTGCGGATTATTATCAAGTTATAGAAAAGCCTGCAATAAGTAAGTATATTTAGTTTAGTACTTGATTATTTTCTTTGAATGTGTAGTATAAAAATTGACACTCTAATAGAAATGTTTTATGTTACAAAAATAGGTATATACCGTGTAAATGTACCATTCCCTCGAGAAATTTAATTTTTTAATTAATAGTTATAGCTATTAAAGTCCAGTTTCTTTTGTATTATATTAATCAGTGTTGAATTCAGGGGGTGGCAGGGGGGATTCCCTTTCCGGAATAATGATGTTCCACCCCGAAAAGTGTGAGAATTTATTCTTTTTAATCAACAAAAAGTGCAACTCACCCCCCCCCCCACAAAAAAATCCCTCCCGGAGACACTGATATTAATTCAACTGTATTAATTCAACACTGATACTAATCTGTCATCGATATTTAACTAGTCTCAGCTACATTTCCCATTGTAATCGAAATTTAACTGCAATAACAAAAATAAATCAAGACACCCAAAATTTCAGTAATGGACATTCTACAAAAAGTATTAGATATTATTTTTATAATCGTATTTCATTTTGAATCAGAATTCAATATAATCAAAATATATACTAATGAAACAAATTAGTTATTTTCAAATAAATTTAACATTTAGGATACCAGTAATGAAATATTTATGATAAGAGTTACTTTTTGAAATTAATTGGTGTCATTATCAGAAGATCAATATTATGATTATTTTACACTGATTATTTTTAATGTTTGTTTTATTTGTTATTAATAAAGCTTTTATGTCTTTTTTTTGCATTTTGTTATGTATAAAATAAAGTGATATGTTGACAAGGTTCTTTATTGATCCACAGAACTGACTTAGGCCACATGGACACACATTTTAATATTTATTTCAAATTTATTTCAATAAATTGGGAGTGAGAAAATTTTCTATTATAGATAGTATTCTGCCTTAGACAAAATTTATTCTATGTCTTTATATATGCCATGCTAGAAAATCTGTCTGCATTAGACAGAATATACTGTAAATATATAAATATAATATAAAATATAATTAAATTACATTCTGTGATTCTTATAATGGTGGCACATGCATGTGCCACCATTATAAGACGCACAGAATGTATTTTTGAATAAGAGGCACTTGAATATATAAATTCAGCGGCACACTGTGCCTCTTAATTTCAAAGGTCGTTACGCTGTGCCTCTGAATCTCAAAGGCACTATGTACCTCTTAATTTCAAAGGCAGCACGTGCCTCTTAATATTCAGAAGCACAAAAATTCAGAATGTACCTCTTAAATCAGAGGCACAGTTTTAAGAGTGTAGGGTCTAAAATATCATCTTCACTTCATCTATATAACACAAATTACGATAACATTTCAAGATATATATTTCATTCTAATTAAAATCAAGAGTATGCGAATCTGGTATGATAGGCTTGAAAGCTTTGTTATATCTTATAATGAAAGGAATAAATAGGAAAGGTCTATTACTGGCAAGAAGATTGTCCTTATTCCGGCTAATGCGGCTCTTGGATCATTGTAATTGAAAGCGGAAACTACTATGGTGCATTTTTATAACATACGGGCATAAAAGAAACAACGAGCCTGCTTCCGGATTACATCCATCTATACTCCGTTCGCTGAAACGAGATAACGAAAGTAAACAAATGCGCGTGCGGATTGGCGATGCTTAAACCTGGCGCTGTGCCAAAAGCGCCAAACAGACTTCTTGAAGTGTTGAGCTTCTGCTTTTTTCCCAAACGTCTGTTTGTTGCTTGTCTTTCACTTTTAAAATTGACGATTTTTTTCGATTGATTTGGTATTTTGTATACACAAATGGAGTGTGAAAATTCTTCTTTGAGCCCGCCTAAGAAGAGAGTAAAAAGAAAAGCTTTGAGTAAGGTGGAGAAAGATATGATTTAAAATGTATATAAAACGAACTTGAATCGAATCCTGAACTTCCGATTTCTCATATAGGAGATAATGCTGCTCGTATAACAGGCGTAGGTAAAGCTTCCGTTTTTTGAGTGTTAAGAGAGTATAAAAAATGTAGTGTGTTAAATTCGCCGAAGAAAATAAAATTACGTAAACGTGTTTTAGAAAATATAGATGATTTTGATAGGAATGCTATTAGGAGAAAAATCCACGAGTTCTTTTTCAGGAATGAATTGCCCACTATAAATAAAGTTTTGGAAGTTGTAAATGATGACCCTGATTTGCCAACCTTTAAAAGGACAACATTTTATCATCTCCTGAAAGAATTAAACTTTAGATATTCACGGAGAGGACGAGACAGTACTCTCATTGATAAAAACGAAATAATTGTGTGGCGAAGAAAATATTTACGGCAAATCAAATCTTTCAGAGAAGAAGGGCGCAAAATATAATATATGGATGAAACTTGTTTGAATGCAGGCCATACAGTTAGTAAAGTTTGGAAAGATACATCAGTAAAATCATCAAAACAAGCATTTTTATCTGGTCTTTCTTCAGGATTAAAATCTCCTTCCGGAAAAGGAAAACTGATGATAATTACCCATATTGGTAGCGATTCTGGTTTCGTGGATGGAGGGCTTGACTTATTCGAATCAAATAAAAATAAAGATTATCACGAAGACATGAATTCAGAACGTTTTGAAAAGTGGTTTGGTGATATCTTATTTCGACTGGAAGATAACTGTGTGATAGTAATGGACAATGCTCCTTATCATTCCCGAAAATCAGAAAAAATACCGAATATTTCATGGAGAAAACAACAGATTGTTGATTGGCTTTTAACAAAAAAATATCCCTTTTGAGGACGGAATGTTAAAAGCGGAACTGTTGCAGTTAGTGAAGCAAAATAAAAATAAATATGACAAGTACACTGTCGATGAAATGACAAAAGCACAAAATAAAACTGTCTTACGATTACCCCCCTATCATTGCGAGCTTAATCCTATTGAACTGATTTGGGCACAAATAAAGAACTTAGTTGCGAAAGAAAACAAAACATTCAAAATGAGCCTCATGTAAAAGATATATTCTCTCAAAGTATCAGCAAAATTGGCACTGAAGAATGGAAAAGATGCATTCAACATGTAACAAATACAGTGGAACAACAAATGCGGGATTTAGATAATGCTATAGATAATATAGTAGATTCCATGGTAATCAATCTAGATTCTAATAGTTCCGATACTTCAACTTCATCTTCTGAATGATTTATGAGGTAAGTGGGCTTCAATAATGTAAGATATAAATAGTTTTGTACTATTTTTTATTTAACAAAATTAACTCCTGATGATGGTTTATAACAATGTTGAATTCAGATGGTTTGCCCCGGGAGGAAATTCCGTTCGGGGCATTAAAATGTCCCCTCCTGGAATATTTCAGATTTTATACTTTTAATGGTCGTAAAAAAGTATAATCCCCCCCCCCCCGAATCTATATAATGTCTCGCCTGGAGGCACAGAAATCCCACCAGGAAAAAATATCTCTGAATTCAACGCTGTTTAAAATAAATAGAGAATAATTTATATTTTGACATCTAAAACTTTTACATTTTTGTTTAAAATCTCGATGTAAGTCAGTTAGCAACTTGTGTTGTTTTCATATACTTATCAAAATAAATGTTTAAAAAATTAACAAATCGAAATAAAAAATAAAATTCGCCAACCTAGGGATTTGTGCCAAATGTGTGGCTCCTTGACGATTTTTCTGCAACCCGTTTGTTTTCTTTCGTTATCTCGTTTCTCTGAACAGACTATAGACGTGGACCAAAACATTGTACAGAATCGAAAGAGGCTTTCAGTTGCATCGTAAGAACTGTGCTGTTTAAATAGTTGCATGCAGGGACTTGTTGACCGCTTCGGAAATAAATCATGATTAGAGAATTCTAACTGTTTTGAGAAACAAAAATCAGAATTTAAAAATTATTACCTTTCTGTTCAATTCAGCAAAAATATCTATTGATACAATTTTAACTTTTTAATAATTGAATTTGTACTTTTCTGGTAAACATTGAATCCCCGTTACATTCGTACTATTTCGACTTACCATTACTTCTATTTGTTTGAGAGAGAGGAGTTTTAGATTTCAGAAGAGGTATTCTACTGGAAATACATTAAGCAGGAAACGTACGATAAAAGAGTAATAAAAATGGATTATAATTTTGTGAACAAAACATACAATATGTTAGACGTCTTTCCTATTAAGTCAGTGATTCATATTTTTTTAAATTCTCAAGCGGATTTTCAAGCAGAGATCAATTTTTTTTCAGCTCGTGAAGTGTTCTCAGTGATACTGATTTTCTTCAGCTGAGATCTCCAAAAATGTTTATGCAAGGCGCAGACGTGTCACATCTTATATTCAAAATTGATACCGATTCTGTCTTCTTTTAATCTTTCCCTTTCATCTGTTTATTATAAGAACAATTATCTTTGTAGACATCTCTAAATATGGATCATAAAATAATAACCAAGGTGAAATATAACAATTTATTTCAATCCGGATGCTGCAAAACATACACTCCTTAATATATTAATAGATTTTGCGGAAATTATGGTATAATTATTTTACGGTATATGTATGTTTCATTTAAAAGTAATTCCAAAAGGTGTTTTATTGCTTTTATTTTTTTAACTGATTTAATTACATTAATTTTTAGCGTGTTATATATATATATATATATATATATATATATATATATATATATATATATATACATATATATGTATATATATTATGTGAAATGAGAATTTAAATTATTTAGGCATCAACATTGATATTTTATTGATTCTCATTAACTTAAACAATGAATTATGTACACCTGCATCGGTAAATGAAATCTAGAAAATTAATTTAGCTTACAAATAAGTAATTCAAACCGATGACCAGATGAAAACTTTTTTTTCTTTAAATAATCCTTAAATATTATATCCCGTGAAAGGAATTTACTCCAGAAATTCTTTTATATTAATTGAATTATGCAGATGCTTATGAAATGAAATGATTTTTCAGATCAAAATCTCATAAATATGCAAGAAGCATTCCAGGAAAATTAAGAATAATAGAAATTAAATTGAAGTACGTGACGATGAAATAATGTTGTAAATGATTTTTTTTTTTTTAAATCTTGTTCAATTTTATTCTGCGTAAATTGAAAGGGCAAATGTAACATCGTAAATATATAAAGATAAGTTACATTAATAATACAAATTTCATACATAATAAATGTACAATTAAAGGAAATATCACGAATGCGCTGAATATTTAGAAAAAAGATTCTTTAAAAGATTGCTTTGTTTTATATTAGAATGAAAAAGATTGATTGATGTTCTGTTTTGAAATTCCAATCTCCCATTTTTCGATATGGAAGAAGTAGTATATTCCGATGTGTTAGCATGTTTGAATTGCCAATGTATTCTACACGTAATAAAACAAACAAACAAACGATTTTTCATGTAAGTAAAAAATAATTTATAAATCTTAGTACTCGCGTAAAATTTTGAAACTATTTAGCAGTCTTGAACTTCCATGTACACTGCGATTTTAACGATCTTCAATAGGATTTTGGTATTATGTTTATAAAGTATCATAACACTTGGTTTACAAAAATCTAAGTGTGTCAATTTTTAATTTTTAATAGCAACTTTTCATAATTTGTGATTTTAATAACTACGATAAAAATGAAGGCCATTTATCTATGTTAAAGGATAAAACACATTTTAAATAAAGTATTACTTTCAAATATTTATTAGAATTTAACGGTTAAAGGGATTTATAATATTTATACATTGAATTTTATTGTTATGCAGTAACTGTATTAAGATATTAAAATCATCGATTTGTTATAGGAATAAATCAATTGCGTTATTTACTTTCTCAAAATTTTCTGTAGCATTATAATTATCTATAATTTTTTATCTGAATAAATGGAACCTATTATGATCGGAATTAGAAATACAAGAATAAACTTAGATACTTCCAATGCTTAAATCATTTTTTTAAGTTTAATTATAACATTAAACTGTAACATATCCTTGTTGTTTTTAAATGAAAATCTCTTTCGGTTGTTAATTTTTGGAGAAATAGTAAATCAAAACATTGGGTAATATTAAAAACTTCAGACATACTCCATATGAATTCGTAATAAACGTACATGATTGAAAAACATTCTTTACCGTAGGACATGTAGTTAATTGTAAGTGCATGAAGTGAATTCAATGAGTAATATTTATGTTATAGATACCACAATAATTTATGTTGTAACTACCTCAAATTTTTATGTTATAATTACCTCAATTACTTATGTTATAGCTATACCAATTAGATATTTTCACCTAAATGTTGGGGAAATGATAAAACTTGCGACACGGTTTTCAAGTATCGCAATATATTATTGAAAAAGAACCCTCAGAGAACAAATGTATATATTTTCTTTATTCATCTATCACATCAACACAATATGAAACATTGCTTGAGATGTTCTATAATTTACAAGATAATCTTTTTCATTTGTAATATAGTGGAATACACAGAAGACGTCATGATTTAATTCCATAATAATACCATTCAAGCTTGAGACGGATCTTCCTTTAAGGGGAACCAGAAAAGACAAAAAAAAAAAGGTATTTTTTAATATTTTATTTTTTTATAAATTTTGAATGTATACAATTGGTTATAAACATTTTTTAATTTATATGTTTTCAACATTTAAGAATGTCTTCCTACTGGTTCGATAAAAAAAAACCCAAAATTGCGATCTTAAAGGAATAAAGGTAAATGATGTTTAACTGTGAAAAATATTGACTTTTTGATGAGTTTTGCGAAGATAAACTTTGAACAATTTAACGTATTTACATGTATAAAAGGTAATTTCTCCACAATCTATATTTGTAAAAGAAGAAAATACTTATTCTCAATTTATAAATAACAACATAAACAATCTGCATGGAGTTTGATTATTTAGTTATTATTATTGTATAATATACAATTTTTATATTTGTTTATGTTTAGGTATACTCGAAAGCATTAAATACATTAAATATTACACAAAAATATTAAACATTATAACGAAAAAATCATGTCTCAAAAATATCCAGCCTGGTCTTCAAACTCTTAGCAGTAATAGTTTTACAAGATCAATTTTGAATTACAATATTAATACTATTAATCTTATTTTCTTTTTTACAGTTTAAAAAATATTTTTAATTTCTATATAAATAATATAAATAGCAGTTATAAAAAAAGAGTAATTCATTCATTTATTTGCGCGTAAACGCGATTTTTAAAAGATTTTGTACTGTGAAATATATCATATCCTATTGGTAATGACAATAAAAAATCTATTCAAAACGTTACTTCTTATTTTTTTATGATGCGATTTTATAATCTTAAAGTTTCCTAAAGGTATTTAATTTATTTCTTAAATTATCTCCAGACAATTAATAAAGAAATTTTCTATATGTGAATAGAACTGTGTGAGAAAATTTTAAGTGAAGCATTAATTTTATGAAGCGAGATGATATTATATTAATGGTATTTATTAGATAGGTACGTGAAAAAGATTCTTAATACAGAAATGGATAAAAATCTATTTGAAGTGATAATGGACTTAATTCAGTTTTTAATTAATTTTTATATGCTCATAATATATAGTTACTTTCTTTAATTATTTTTATTCGTATTTTTAAATCGAGTATTATTTTTCTTTAGTATAAGCGCTTTTAACAATATTATTTTCCAGTTTACGGAATTATAATTTATAGCGTGTTTAAATATAACTATACCATGGAGATTGTTTAATACATAAAAGGCACTACGGTTGAATGATTGCATTTGATTTATGCATTCCGACACTCTGACCGAAACCCACTGCCACTTTTTGTACTGTTTTACCTTGTGTACTTTTCATTCCATAACATGGCTGTTTTTATTATTAGTATTATTATTATTATTATACCCACTGCGGATGAGGCCAATGACTTTTTAGTTTCTATATCTTGTTCTGGTTTGATTTTCTTATTTTTTTATGTTTTGTTGTTTTTCACTTGTGAATTAATGTTTAAATATTGTGTGGAATTCTAGTTCCGCTAAAATAATTGCATATTACGATCTATATACATATATATTATTCTCAGTATGTCTGTATTTATTATATGAAACTATAAAATAAATATAAAGATTATATATATATATATATGAAAACAAGAATTTTATAGATCTAAGAACGTGCAACTGAGGAATAGAGAAAAAAAAAGTCTAAAAAAGGGATTGATGACGTCATATCATTAGAAAAACAAGTCTTGATTGTCTGTTGCCTTTTTAAGTAATTGTAACGTGCAATTTAAAATGACATTTAAAAACGTTCAACACCTCAACTGTTGATGTAAAATACAAAAACAATACATATTTACGGTTAAAAAATATGATTTCATTAGGATTAAGTTATTCAATATAAAAAAGATATTATAATTGGTGTGTAGCTGATATTTGGATAGATAGTGGATAAGTACTTATATTAGTGCTGTTCTTCAAAATTCGAAATACAGTAATTTTGAATTGTGTTAAAAGGATCCCATTAGAAACGTCACATGTAAAAAATGCAGCCATGTCGCCTGACTCATTAACCGTAAAAAGTTTTCAGATGGCGTAAAGCCGAAATTTAGTTATCTTATTAACAATAAACTTTTCATTTACAAATCACTCCTAGTTTCTACATCTTTAGTTAATGATTATTTTGTGACTTGGCAATTACTCAGTACGAGAATGTGATAGCTGTATGTAAATAGTTTTAATCAAATAATACCATCCCATCCCATAATATAGCATAGTGTAATAACGCAAATCCTGATTTTTTATGGAAAACAAATAAATAGCTACTTAACAATGGACGTAATTAATAAAGAGAAATTTTATTTAACAGATTTTTTTTATATTTGCGGTGATAGGGAGGGTCGGGAGGGCACGAAGTTTTATTAAATATCGCATTTATTGTACTTGGCGCGTACGAAAATTTATCGTTCAGCAAATTTTAGAGTGTTTTCGCGATTCATACTAATTTTTTTTTTTTTTTTTTTTTTTTTTTGGGGGGGGGGCGGGAAACAACGAGCGGATTAACTAGTTTAATATAAAACATGCGCAATCTGCTCTACTGAGTTGCCAGACGAAGTAAAATCTCTCGAAAGTCGCCGCGTTACCCATGTATCAAATCGCTATTTTAGCGTCAAAAAGATACCTTGGTACGTCTGCGACATTTATCCATAATTTAATATTAAACTGTTAGCTGATAAAAGCATATTTTTTTAAATATCACATTCTTAATTTTCTATTAATCAAGAATTTATCATTTTCAGCTTTTAAAATATTTCATTGTTGCAGTTTATGGCAGCCGTTTGGCATAATTTGGCGATCGTTTGTTGGAGCATCTTTAAATCAATTGTTTTTTTTTAAATATCGTATAATTGCACGCGTTACAGAAAATATTTGATGATTTATTAATCTAATCATCCAGAATCAGAATGTGAGGTACAGTGGCGACTCGTGACTTGTTTTATTTGGGGCATTAAATGGATGGCTGCTAAATTTATTCTTTTCTTACCACTATTATTAAAAAGGAATAATTTATTTTAATTACTCAAAAAGTTCTGCCATTAAACAAGGAAAAGATTTCTTGTACAAATAACGGTATGAAAATAATATGCGTTTCAGGCATTCATTTAGTGCCCCCCCCCCAAAAAAAAAAAAAAAAAAAAAAAAAAAAAAGACAGGTACAAGCTGTCCCAACCGATTTCATAACATAGGAAAGTGTAATAATTTCCCTGTGCTTCGTAATTGCCAAGTAACAAAGTAATCATTAACTAAAGATGTAAAGACTAGCAGACTATTTTGTGAAAGAAAATTTCAGAGTTAATAAGATAGCTAAACTTGGCTTTACACGATCTCAGAACTTTTTACGGTGTCACGAGACTTGGTTCCATTTTTTTACATGTGACGTTTTTAATGAGTTTTGACTTATTTTTGTAAGTATTCCTCTTTTTCTGGACTTTGGGCTCTTTTTGGAAATCATCCACTCGTTTTCATTAAGCCCACACTCTGTCCCTATTATTTATAGGTGCCAAAAATTTGGAACTTTTGTTCCGTTTGGAAAGTCCTGTAGATAAAAAGAAGTTTCATGTTCTTAGGCAATCACTAAGTTATGGGGGAGAGTGTGAAGTACTACTCGCAGCCCTAATTTCTTGATATTTGACATAAAAGTGCTGTTTAGGATACAAAGTAAGACAAAATTAATAATTTCGGAAAATTAAAACAAATCTAACTATTTTCGGTTTTTCATTTTTTTTCCATCTTTTTTTTTTTTTTTTTTTTTTTTTTTTTTTTTTTTTTTTGTATCCTAAACCTTACCATTATCCCAAATTTCAAATTTCTATGGCTAAAAATAGAATTAATTTCGATTTTTCGATTTTTTACAAATATTCCGATTTTTGGATTTTATTCCCGAATGTTCCGAATTATTTAATTTTCTCCTTTTTTAATACAAATCACTACCACTACACCAATTTTTAAGTTTCTAAGACTATGGAATCAAATTATTTTTAATTTTTCCTTTTGTTTTCACCTTTTTAGAATTTTAGATTTTTTTTTTTCGAATTTTCAAATTTTCCAGATTTTTTATTATTTATTTATTTATTTATTTATTTTTGTTTCCTAAATACTACCTTCATACAAAATTTCAAATTTCTAGGGCTACGAAATAAAATCATTTAACATTTCGGTTTTTATCGATTTTTTCGATTTTTCGATTTATCTTCGAATTCACTAAGAGAGGGAACTGTGACTACCTCTGTAGGTTTTCTCACCCCTCGAGTTCTGGTACAGCAAGTACGGGACAACCCGACTTATGGCCTAAAGCCTGGTCCCCTCTTGGGTGTCCAGCTCCGAATCTGTTGTGGGACGCCAGCCCGTCTCCAACCGTCTCGTGGTGATTCCCCTGCTGGGTTTCACCGCATATCGAAACGGCTTACGTCGTCGACACGTGGGTTTAAGGTTAGAGGGTCTGCAGGTGGCGGTCCTCTTACCGGCACCGCAGGGAGTCAAACTTGCAGGCGCGATAAAAGTCCCTCAGGACTTGGGTTCGGTGGTCGTCTACGCGCCTGGCGCTCCCTCAGGGCGACTACCGGCGCAGCTAACTTTTATCTTCGAATTTTATTGTGTTTTAAATGTTTTCTTTTTCTGAATCCTAAAGACTACCTTCATACCAATTTTTAAAGTTTCTAAAACTACAAGATCGAATCATTTTCATTCTTTCAATTCGTTTGGAATTTTGGATTTTTTTTACGAGTTTTTACGATCTTTTAATTTTCCCTTCCTTTGTATCCTAAACATAACCTTACTGACAAATTTCAAGTGTTTAGGACTTCGGGATGTTTCTTATCTCTTTGATGATCGATGAGTGAGTGAGTGTCAAGAAATCGAATCTTTGAGCTCATATATCGTCTGAACTAGAAAAGATAGAAACATGAAATTTTAAATTTTGGTCCTGTGTACCCCATACTCTAGATAAACGATGTTTCTGCTATTGGGAAACTCAGTCGCAATGATATGGTTGGGACAAACGTGGCCAGAGTTGTTGCTAGAAACGGATGCTTACGGCAGTGCTTTCTCGACTTGGCGGAAACACTGTCATTCCTCCAGATTTTAAATTGTGGGAAAACTCATCAATTTTCTATTAATTTATATTAAAATTAAGGAAAATTCAAATTAAAAATTAAATTGTATTTGTAATTGCTTTCCAAAAAGAGTGCATTGAAGACAAATAATTAACTAGGCGGAAAGTCAAATAAGTAAAATCTTGAAGTCGCAAATAAAAAGAGCACGAAATATTATCTGTTCACTAATTTGTCACATATTGTGAATGTTCATGAAATTATCCTGAGTCACAAAATCAATACAGACAATAATAACAATGAAAAAAAAATCAAAAAATATTATTGACCATAAAATATGAGACAAGAAATAAATATATTTTCATATCAGAAAACAGTTAAAAGGAAAATAAAGCAAACAAGCAAAATCGCAAACATTTAAAAAAAAAGAAGTTTTGAAGTTCCCTGAAGTTTTATATGACGTAACTACTATTACGGAATATCATATTATCTAAGAAGCAATTTTTTGATAGACTTCACAGATATCAGGATAATCAAAGAAAATTTTCATACTTATTTACAGAGGGAAACACAAAGGAAAACATTTGGAAAATAAATGGTTAAATTGCGTAAAAGGGATGAAATGGCATTAAAATTAGAAGAGAAGAACGAAAAGAAATTTTATTGATACTTATAAAGATGTATTTTTCTGTTATTACAGAAAGCGTGGCAAACGTAAGCATTCATTTGTCCTTTTCTCAGTTTTTATTATTATGAACTGTACAAAATGTATAACACAGAACAAATGAAATATTTATATAAGCAGAGTGTTAGGACACCCTAATCGTAATGCTTATTACCACAGAGAAGCCAGACATTTGCATGATTCTTTAAATAAAGAAAGTAGAAATTTGCCACATATACAGTTTCTAAAAAAAAGCGTGGTTAACTGTCGAAGAAGATAGTTTGACAGGATGGCCGACTAAAATGAAATTTACGTGCAATATCCTAAGATCTTTGATGTAAAAGGAACGATCTGTTGAAAAATAGATGATGTCATGTGGTAACGGTATTCATTATAGAAAGACTTATCAAAGGTTGATGGCTAACGTTTAAATATAGTATATGTAAATACAACATTATAATGAATTTCTTGGAAATTAGGTATATTGCCATTTTGATTTGTGTTAGCTTGCTAAAGAGCTTGTGTTAAGCTTGTGTTAAGCTTGTGTAAAGAGTAGCTTGTGTAAAAGTTAGCTTGTGTAAAAGTTAGCTTGTGTAAAGAGTATACTAAATGTATACTCTTTATTTTAATATGTACTCATTGATTAATTAAATATCCGTGATTGTTTTAAATGGAGAAACATGTAGTCAATTCAATCATTAGGGAAGCCAATTCAATCATTTTACTCTATATTTAATTATACTTATAATATAGTGTTTCATAAATATAGCGCTTCTGGTATAAAATAAAATATAACATTACCTTCTTGGATTTACTGCATCTGTTTTTAAGTTTTTTTTTCTGTATTTGGATACAAATACTTTAATAAATATTGATAATACATTTATTTAATTTTTTGAAGTATTTTAGATCTAAAATAACATTTATGGTGTTTATTTTAAAATTAATATTTTCAAGCATTTCTTGGTAAATTTGGAAATGGTACATCTAATGTTATTTATATAATAAAAATTTTGCAGATAAACACAAAACACACGCCACTAGTAGAATTTTGCATTTTTTTCAAACGATTTATATTACATTATTAATATATATTAATATATATATATATATATAACCGAATGTCACAGTCATACGAGATGATTACAAAATAGTAACTATGTAACTAAAAATGGTAGTTAAAATTATTTATTGTTTTTATAAATTATGGTCCCTATTTACAGTGGGAAGTATTTTGAGTTTTAGCGTAATATTAAATAATCATTTAATTTTCTAAAATATAATAATTCTGGTTTCAAACTTTAATTCATTATATTAAAAACATTCCTTTGATTAATGTAATGAAGCCATGTTTCATATTTTTACTGTTTAATATTTTAATATTAATTATGATGATAATAAAAACAACAACAACAACAAAAATAATAGCAAAAATACCCCATTATTGAGACAAAATAGAAAGAATATAATGTCTAGTAAACTACTCAAAATATATATTAAATCTAATTACGTGGTTGCCAACGCCCAATTGTTACATCTCAATTGTAAAATATTAATGACAGAGAGTGAAAAGCAACTAGCAGGAATTAAATATTTAATATTCAACTCTCGTGCATTTGCTTTAAATATAAACGTTTAAAATGTAACAAATGTAAGTATATTAAAAGCCAACTTTAATTTCCCCTTTAAATTTTTGTGTAAGTATGTAATTAAATTCGCATCAGAACTTATTTGTAAGTAAATATTTATGTTGAGACCACATAACTAAATTTTAATATTGAAGGGTAATGTCTGGAATATAATGAAAAGTTAACAGTTTAGAAACAGAGAATAATTTAGATTACAATTGTTTAAATCTCCATTCTCCTGTGTGGTAGCATTTAAATTTATTATGTTAAAGCAATTAGAATTCATATTAATGCATTTGATTGTAGTTATTGTGAGAATGGTGAAATGAAACGTTTGACTACATAATAAAAAATAATTGTTAACCGTGACATCCCAGACAGCACACTCTATCTATAAGATGTCGATTTATAGTCTAAATACATCTATAACGTCCATGACATCTTTTAGATATGCATAGCATTAAACAAATAGATGTCTATAAGCCATTTCTCATTTAGATTTCTATTAGACGTCTATGACCTGCAATAGACGTATTATATCTATCACTTTTTCGACGTCTAAAGGAAATGCTTTTTTCAACCTCCAATGGAAATACTTTTCGATTCATCCAATGGATTTGCGAATAACACGTATTATGCTCATCTTATGGAAAAAGTACTCCTACTTCAATGCAACTGCGCGCATGCGGGAACGGAAAGTCAAAGGTCGTTTGAAGACACTCTCGCGGCCGCGGCTGGGGCTGTTGTTTATTTTGTATACAGCGGCAATCTTGGATGTAATTATACTGACAACTTTTGTAAAAGGTAAGTTATTCATTTCTTTATTTACTTTCCTGTGTAGTTTATATAACACTTAATTACTAAATTCTTGTATCTTACATATATACAAGATTTAGGCTTAATGTTATGATAAGTTTCATCAGTCATATATATATATTGTGTTTAAAAGGAAAAATACATCCGAAATGTCGCTGTATAAATGCAGAAATATAATCTCACAGGTACAACGAAAGCAATAATGTAATTGTTTTTAGTAGTAATTGAGTGTTAATGAACTACATATTGTTTTGTTTATCACCATTATGAATCCTGACCCCACTGAATCCTTTGAACGCCAGTGTTAGATTATTTATGCACTAAACCATAATATTTATCAGAACTTTCGAATAATATTTAGATTTTACGATGTACATGAACGGAAAAAATAGCTATTATTTATTTTTAAATGAATTTATTTGACAAATTCAGATTTCAAAGGGTAAAAAAAAAAAGTTTTGAACATGTTTGCAACTGAAATACTTTGCCCTTAAAGGGGTTAACAGTTTCGTGTATTATTTATCATACATTTTAGACGTACACTAAAATAACGGCTTAGATGCTTTACACTCACGCTAAAAAAAAAAAAAAATATTATCGGTTAAAAAAAAGAAAAAAGTCGCCAAATTTAGGGGATTTTTTTCTTTAATGGCAACCTAGCCATTGTATTAAGTTATTCGTTTGGCGCAGTCTTGGAAATCGCTCCAAACAAACAGTCGCCAATCTTTTGTTTACATTTTAGCGTGATAGTAACACATCTGTTCCAAAATAACTATATATAAAATTTTGCTAAGACTAAAACTAATACTATAAATAATGTAATTCTTGTTTAAAAAATTACTTTTTTTCCCCTGTATTTATTTATAATTTAGTGTCCCATCTAGACCAATATTTAAGGGCGCAGCATCCTGCCTGCTCTAAAATTAGCAAAATGCACCGTACCCTTTTTAAAATATCGAAATGCATCCTTAATTATATCCAGAGGTCTCTTGTTAAAATCTTCCACAATACCAGAGTATTTCTAAATTAATGTATCCAAAAGCTTGCAAAAAATCATAGACCTTCCTTCTTTCTTTAATAAAAACAGGAGATTATTAAATAAATGTTGCACTGTTTTTGGCTATGATGTCTTACACTCACACAGTTTATTTCTTTAATCAGTTATAAAAAGGAAAATAGTTGCCAAACTTAGGGGATTTTTTCCTTTTTAAAGGAAAAAAATCCCCTAAGTTGGCTACTATGCTTGTATTTAAATTATTGGTTTGGCATGGGCTTGGAAAGCAGGCCAATCAAAAAGTCACCAAACTTCAGTGCGTGACAGTATCTCGTCTATTCCTTTTTTTTTTTTTTTTATCGTTACTCAACACAATATTTTTTTTTTTCTTGAAGTAATGCCCATTTTCACTGAACAATGACTGTTTTCTGCTTCATTTGTGCTGTTATTATTTTCTAACAACCTGCCCTTTTCTTTCTAGAGTGAACATTGTATAACAATTAAAATTCTGATCCTATATGTATTAAATTTTACATTTTTTTCTTCATTTGTTGTCATTGTTTAACTTGTGTTCCGACACATTTTTTTTTTTTACATACCCAGTAAAAGATATATATATATTTTAATTGTGTATTATATGATATTTATGCTTGAGTATATTTTTTCAAATCACTTTGATACTAATCTTTTGGTACTTGTGTATTAACCATTAGGGATGCACCGAATATTCAGTATGTAGTATTTAGTCATACTGCTCAATATCTAAAGAAAATACTTTTTAAAATATTTTTAAAACCCTAGATAACTTTTATTTTTAACTGTCAATAAATAAAAATATTCAGAAAAATTAAGAAATAGAATCATATTTAAATAACTTTTACATTATTTATTTGCTTATTTTTTTAAAGTAACAAGAAAATTAACTGTTATAGTGCAGGGGTCAATGCAGGTTTTTTTTTGTTTTTTTTGCGGGGCCCATTTTGTGAAAAGTAAAGGTTATTTTTGTAAAATTTTATTATATTTTTGTGAAAAATAACATTTTGTAATGAAAGTCGAAATCCAGCTACTCAAATTCGATCCAAGCGTTTATTAACAAACTTTTTTAAATACTTTTGCTGAAGTTTTCCTCTCTGGTGAACTTGTTTGTTTGCAAATTACACATTTTAAAAGTCAAAGAATAATAAATAATAGGGGAGACTGGTACACACTGGACCTATGGGCATAGTGGACTACCCCCCTAATATTTTGTTTATTTAAAAAAAATTTTAAGCTTCTCTTCTATCCTAATAGACAACAGCACTGCACTGATTATTTATAGCGTTCAGAAAATATGTTTAGCTCAGATTGAACTATTTTATCCTAATTGGTTGTTTTGATCTTCTAAAAGTAAAATTTTTCAACATTATATTTTAATTTTTTTAGTAATTAAAGGCTGTAGATAAATCCTATAAAACAGCTGTTTTGCAAAGCTAAGATACTTGTTTTTATTTAACTTTAAAGTTAATATGTTTAAAAGAAAGCTATAAACAATATTAATATGATTATTTATTGAATTTCAACATGGGGCACAGTGGTCCACAATCCACTCTGCTCATGTAATGCAGAATGTTCAAAATATTTAATAATTGCTTATTTTCTATAAAGAAATATTGTTTAAAAGAAGTTATTTAACTGTAAAATAAAGTAAACAAAGAATAATAACAATTTATTTAACATAGTAAGAAATATTTTGTTTTGTATTTACTGCCTGTGATAAATATAACTGTAGTCTAATTGGTGATGATTCTATTCAAGTAAGATTCATGAGATGCAAATTGAATGGAAATCAGTTTATTTTTCCTAAAACTGTAGATGAATCTATTGTTGATGTCAATGATTTCATAATATTGCTCCCAGACCCGAAAGTATTTCAGGAAAATTCCTGGCTCAATCTTACTCATAAGTATTTTGGAATTTCATTTGCAAATTTTAATGTGCGCTGATTTTTTTGTACTTAAGTAATAACTTCAACTAAATTGCAATTGTTCCTGTATTAATCTGTTGTTATTTTCAAAATATAATAATAATATTTTTTTTTTTTTCAAAATGTTACTTGTAAATTTATATTACTATGTTATTTTGCGGATAAAGGGGAAATAAAAAAGAATTAGATTAATGAAAAATAGATTTATATTGCATTTCAGATAATGCCTAACAGCGGTCCACTGTGCCCCGGTGGGTGGACCAGTGTGCCCCATTTCTGGGGCACACTGGTCCAATTTACGGGTGCATATAAAAATTTTTATTTTGAAAAATGTATTGAAAACTATGTTATGAGAAAATTATGATGAATGTATAAAGGTATAAGGAATATTCAAAAATATTTTCATGCAGGGATGCACCTGGTTTGTCCGTTAAAGAGAAAAAAAAATTAACTGAAAAAGTAGTCCACTTTGTACCAGTCTCCCCTAAATAGTAAGTTTTTATGAAAGGGGGAAATTTTGTTAAAAGGAATTTTGTGAAGGAGCCCATTTTATCAAATTGATTTTTGTGAAGGGTCCCATTTTATTAAATTGATTTTTGTGAAAAATTTTGTCTGGATCGACCCTTGTAGTGTTTTCCCAAGGCGTTTTCAAGAGGGTGCAGCGCCCTGCCTGTTTTTTTTTTTATAGTTGTAAATGTGCTCTGCCCATTTTTATATAGCTGGAAAAGTGCCCTGATTATTTTGGGTTTGCAAAAATTTACTGTCGCGAATTTCACCAAAAGATTGCGGGAAAATATCGCACAAAAATTTCCCAATATTTGTACTCGTTGGGGGAAAATTATAAATTTTGTTAAGCTATTGCAGGTAAATAGCAAAATTGCCGATGAGTCGTGAAAACAATCATGAAATTTGACCACAATCGCATGTAAAAAAAAAAAGAAAAGAAACATGCAAGTTTCACCTGTAAGGTACAGAAAAAAAATGATAAATTCGTTTATCGGTCGCCAAAAGAAAGCAAAATTTGTCAATTGGTAGCAGGAAAATATCACAAATTTCTTCAATGGATTGCAGGAAAACAATCGCGAAATTTGTCAGTTGGTTACAGCTACAGGAAATAAATGTGAAATTCATCAATAGTCACGTGTAAAAAAAAAAAAAAAAGAAACATGTGAGTTTCACCTGTAAGGTGTGGGAAAAAAATTGAGAAATTCGCTTATCGGTCGCCAAAAAAAAGCAAAATTTGTCAATTGGTAGCAGGAAAATATCACAAATTTCTTCAATCAATCGCAGGAAAACATTTTCGAAATTCATCAGTTGGTTACAAGAAATAAACGTGAAATTCTTCAATATGTCGTGTGTGAAAAAAAAAAAAAAAAGAAAGAAACATGCCAGTTTCATTTGTAAGGTGCAGAAAAAATTTGAGAAATTTGTTTATCGGTCGCCAAAAAAAAGCAAAATTTGTCAATTGGTAGGAGGAAAATAATCACGAAATTTGTCAGTTGGTTACAGGAAGTAAACGTGAAATTCGTCAATTTGTTGCCAGGAAAAAACTGCTCAATTCGCCAATAGGATGCTGGTAAATATCGCAAAATTAAGTTAAAATTTGCACGTATCAGTAATATTTTACTAGATATTAATTATTGATATACAGTAAAAGACTTTTTAAACATTGCATGTAATGTTGTACTGTTTCATGTAATATGTGTGATATTTAATGTAAAATTTTACATATCAATGTAGCATTTGAGGTTTTTGACTCAAAAATTTAAATAAAAGAATAAATTTGTAATTTCGGCATACTTCAGGTCTCACAAATCTGAAAAATCGGAGTGAAAGGAAGAGACAAAAAAATCAAAACAGTACTGAAGGGACTCAGAAAGTATTAAAACTAAACTATTCAAGACAGCCATACTCAACAAGCGGGCATGTGGCCTGGCGACCTTTTATGTGCGATCCGAGACCTCAGAGAAAGAATCTACTAGAGAGTACATTCCTTTGTTATATTGTTGAAAAGCCAGTCCCAGGATCAGCTCGGATTTGGCGCTTTAGAAACTGTCTGTTTTGGCGGTGATCGCTTTCTTGGCAACTTCGATTTCATTCTCGCAATAAAAATAAACATAAATAAACCAAACTGTTGCTCCTTCTAGGATTTAATCTCAGAGGAAGGATAGAAATAAGTTATGAGAGTCCCACCCCTGATGAAAAAAGGATTGTTTAATCTTCTGGATGGATTTTCTTTTTCTGTTTTTGCTGCTGTATTTTATTTTAATGTTATAAAATGGCTTTGTCCTTGTAATAAATGTTACTTAAATTATATTTTTGAAGTGAATACTTCTTTAGGCGTGTTGGGCATTTTTTGAGATGGGAAAAAAACGGGGGCATTTGCTATAGAAATCTATATATTTACATTACTATACAAGTATGTGTTGCGGCCCACCTAACGTCGCAAATGTACGTTTGCGGCCCGCGGTAATAAAAGGATGAGTATGGCTGATTCAAGATGTTTAGCATGCATAATAATTTTTTTTAAAAAGAAATTTCTTATTGATTAAAATTTAATAACTCAAACTGATTTAAAATTTGAGATTTCTTGAGTTTGACATCCTTGGATCTTTGCGAATAATTGTTCCAAAAAAAAAAAAAAAGAAAAACCCATAATTAATCATTTTGAGAAAAGTTGGTGTGAAATATAAACACAGTCACATTTTAACTATAATAGATGTTGCTGAATACTAATGAAACTTTCTTTGAATCTTTTTAGACTCCCAGTTGAAACACACCATCACAAACATTTGAAGACAGGAAGACTTGCATGAATATTTGGTTAGTATATTTTTTATTAAAAAATGCCTTGTTTTTTAGAATAATTAGTTTGTTGCGAGATTGCAAAATTTACACTAGATTGCATTATGAAATTCTAGATTAATTTTAAATATCAGATCTTATGTTTTTACTCAAATTTTTTGGAGCAGAGTGGGAAGAGAGATATAAATGGCAATTTATTTACTAATGTATAATTTATAAATCTTAGAAGTTTATACTTTGGAAAATAACAGTACAAGACCTAATTTTTTTAAACATAATATTTAATGTATAATGTAACACATCAAAAATATTTTTTTTCTCTTAAGGTCCAAATCCAAACGGCTCACTTTATGACTTATTTTTTTAATTCTTTTTTTGTTCAGAAACGCATGAAATTTACAGGTATTCTTATTCAGAAATTTTGTAATTGAAAGACGTTTTCCATTTTTCAAATTTCCAATGCTGCAGCACAAAAAAGGTCAGAAACATGTCATCACATGACACAAATCACTTATAACTCGATAAGTGATTTATTGATAAAAAAAAATGGAAAACTCATTTAGATTCCAAATCCCTTCCATGATCAGACCTGCCAATTTTATGCTTTTGTGTTTAAAAATGAGTCAGAAAGTTTCGTGTTGTTGAGCAGATCATTTGAGAACCAAGAGTTAAAAAAAAAAAAAACAGAAAAAAAAAAGTTATATACATGAATTTCTGAGTTTTAAAAAATAAAGATAAAACTGACTTGTTTTTTTATGTATTTCTTAATCCGTAACTATGGTGTAGCAGGAGAAGCTGCTAAAGTTAAGATTATTAACTTTAAAGGATTTTGTAAATTTTTAAACATAGAAAACAAACATTTAAAGTTCATCATGTCGTATCTTCAAAACATGTATAAGCATGAGATTTCTATATTTTGCATGTATTTTTGTTTCTGTACTTTCGTATTAACTGCATGCCAGCATTTTGCTAAGCATTTCACTCATTTATTTGTGAAATCATGTATGTATTAATTATGTATCATCGATGTATTCATATGTATGTGTGATGTAGTGGAAAGTTCTGTAATTTGGTTTGCAACCAATTGATGTATTTTAATAAGTGCAACTTGGCACCATTAAGGCTGTTCTCAAATCCAAACAGGCTACTTTATGACACATTTTTTAATTCATTTTTGCTTACAAATGCATGAAATTGGTAGGTGTTTTTATTCAGAAACTATGTAATCTAAACACGATTTCAATTTTTTAGTAAAGGCAGATCTTTTACAAAAGATTGTCAAAGTCGGCATTTTCAACCAAATTACCAAGGTGGTTGGCAGTAAAGTGCGAAAAAGTGTCGCCACATGACCGGAAGCACTTATAACTTGATAAGCAGGGTTGCAAAAAAGCCGGCTAAAATTAATAAAAGCCAGGCCAGCGGCTTTTATTGGTTTTAACCAGCTTTTTTTGGCCAAAATTGGCCTTTTTTGGTCAAAATTGGCTTTTATACGTTGAAGCAATTTATTTATAAACTGTAGATTTTTAAGTATTTTTTAACTAATTTAAAATACATTTTATTGAGTTAGGATTTAATAAATAACTTAATTTCTCAATAATGAAGACATTAATATTGGAATAACACATAGCAGACTGGTGATTTGAGTCCGAATTGTAAATATGTTACCTAAATTTTAACAAGGCATACTTAGTGCTTAACTATTGCTATATTTTTAAAATAAAAGCTTTTTTTTTATTATGATTAATTTAATTTACACTTTTTTTTCAGTTTTACTTCTTTAAATAATTAAATAGGACAACAGTTGTTTAATTACATATTTTATTACTCAACTAATTTTAAAGGCTATTAACCCACTAGTAGAAATAATGCAACATGACAGTGGGCATTGCAGATTTTTGAAGATTAATCTAATAGCTTAAAAAATACTGTACTTAAAAAAAAAAAAAGCAAAATTTTACTTTGTCATTGGATTACTGTTATCTTCTTACTGTATTTTCTTCGTAATTGAAAATTTTGCTTATTTAATGAGTTACTATTATTTCTTGTGATAGTAGACATTGTTGCGTCATAGATATATTTTGTTTTGCTGTAGATTGATACACACACAAATTAGTTACTGGGGCTATTGATAGGCAAGTTTTAATATTTCTCATATCTTTAAAATCATACATACAACAATTTAATAAAATTACCATTTTCCACTGTTAAAAACAGTAATATGAATAACATTTGCTTTTCATTTCAACAAGTTTTATTTATTTATTTTTTTAACTGTTCTCTCTTTTTTTATACACTTACATCTACTAAAATCTCCTCAAATATTATATATTCATCCTAATTCCTCTTTCAACGTTGATCATTCCATAATTTAATCTCATCATATGGACTTATCTGGCATGAGTTTTATAATTGTTTAGTAAAAAAAAAAACATATTGAAATATATTTTTATAAGACATTAGAATACTGATTACTAATATGGATGCTGTCAAGTATTATATATGCTAATTTCATTTATTAATAATATAAATTACTAGGGGGCCTACCCCCTGCGAGCTACGCTCGTCAACCCCCGCTCAGACTTCGAGGCCTCTAAAAACATGACAGCGTGCTTTAATTAAAAAATATTGGTAAATCTGTAATTGGGTTGCCATGCTTTTAACGTTTTAATGGGGCATTTTTTGATTACCATGGCCTCATACACAGCTGTTGCGACAACTGACGACTGTTTTCGGGATTGATAAGTAAAATCAATTACAACTTGAAAACCATCTTGTATAAAATGGTTAGGTTTAAATTGTGGCTACCTCTCGGACTTTTATAACAACGATCTGTATTCTATTCTTCCGTTGCATTTAAGGATGAGAAAAATCCATCTGCTTGTGAATAACATTAAGAACCACGGTATTGAAATGTACTATGTTATCGACATTTTCAGTAACAGGTTTTAATTTTCTCTCTATTTTAGTGCACCATCATGCACATTTTCATGTTATTTTAAATATGTAAATTATTTATTTTAATTAATATGTATATACGAATTTTCTAATAATTATTTATCATACAAAATTAATTAAATATTTTGTGCATGCATGCCTCTATTTATTCGGCATCAATTGATGAGATATTTAAACAAATTTGCTATCCACGATAATTTTACACCACGTTATGTCACTTGAATATTGTCCATAAGAAAATCGGGTACTTTTCCAGTATAGGATCCTTTGCTTTTAGGTTTGGCGTAATTCGAGCTTCAAAAAGGGATAGATTCGTTAAAATACATAGATTTGTTGCCAAAAGTTATGAAAACAAACCCAATGAACTATTGGTGCTTTTCTATTATAGGGGTCTTGACGCTTTTTTAAAAAGCTTGGCGGAAAAAACCAAGCAGGATAGAAAACCAAGCAAGATATTTTATTCTTCTTCCGTTCAGTTGGGCAATTATTATTTTATATATTATTTTCAAATATCCGAATTAGTGATTTTATAAATTCGTTTAATTAAATTTTACAAAAAAATAACAAAATGATATCAATAAATAATAATTACTATTAATTCCTTTATTATTATTAATTCTTTTGCGTTAACATGAATGACGTCATTTGGACGAATTTATTCAAAATATTTTCAGTTTATAAATTAAATTAAATGCTGACAGACGATTGAATCCTGACGATAGAAATGTGATTTTTTTTTTTTTCAAATTTTCCTGAAAAACATAATTTAATCAGAATCTTGTCTTCATTATCGATTGAAATATAAGATAAATTCAATTTCAATTTGAAAATGACGAATATAAAGAAATCAATAATCCCTATCGGGATCTTTTTCAATTTTTTTCCCTTTTTTGTCACAAAAAACTGAGTAATTAGTTGCCATCACTACAGAAATGTCATTAAAATTAGAAAAAAATTAATATCTCGATAACTAATTCCAATTTCAAAATTCTATTACCAGTTTTGACATCCGCGGATTTTTATGGACAATTGGTATTAATTTCACCATCAAGCGTTTAATATTTTATTAAAAATAGCCCTGAAACATAATCAGTCGTTTAATCAGTCGTTTCATAAAATCGTTTCATAAATTCGTTTCATAAAATCGTTTCACAAATTCGTTTCATTAGGATTTTATATATATAGGGTAGATTAAGTTTTAATCCACAACAATTTTAAAAGTAAAAAGCAGTATATGTAAGAATTTTTCCTTTTTGATGGTGATGTTTTGTTATTGTTTAATTAAATATAATCTTTAAAATGAACTGATTTAGTAGTTATTTCGTTATTTAAAATAATAATTGTGTCCTTAAACTGCTGCACCATGATATTAAAAGAGAAAATGCATTGAAAAAATGTTATGTTGCATAGTTAAGTGCAATACATCAATTTCAACTGACGTTATATTCACCAGCCAAGAAGGATAATTAAGAAAAATAATGTAAATAAATGAATATCCAAGTTTGTTTTTTTCTATTTTCATTTAGTGTATTGTAATTTTTTTGTGTTTAAATTTACTGATAGTTGACACTTAGGTGAGTGGGGCTTTTCCATATTTTTTTATTGTATTTATTTTGATATTCCAATGGCAACATTCTTCCATTTGTTTATTTGGCATTACTGTTTGGTGATAATTAATTTTTCTTGAAAAGTGGTCGACGGGATAATGGAAAAATCATTTGATTCCAAATCTTCCATAGTCAAGAGTCTGTGCTAGTCACATGAGCTAATGTTAATCCTATGGGAGTGTTAGTTTGAAATTTCTTGTTTGCATTTCAATATTTGTTTGTTATCTTGTTTGTATTTCAATATACAATGGTTCCGTTTTTATTTTTAAAGTACGTAACCCTAAAAATTAAGAATAACAATAGCGAAGGACATAATGAATGATTGTTATTCAAATGAATCATCCCGGCATACACAAAAGCATTGCTGTTTCTTGCTATTTTTGATCAATTAAAACCTGAACTTTTGTAAAACAAAAAGAATTTTAAGAGCCTTGACAACTATGCTTTTGTGCATGCCTGAATGATTCATTCAAATATCAAAATCATTCATTATGCCCATCACTAGAAATCACATGCAAAAAATTAAGGAGGAGGGGGGGCTTACAATTGCTTCATTGAAGATTAATTCAGTTTTCATATAACAAAATGTCATTTTGTGTGATTCGTAAAATGTTATGTAGTAAAACAGTGTTATTATTTTATTATAGGTGCTGCTCGAAGAAATCAGCTCTTACTATTGCAGTGATAATGGAGTAGAATAATAAGAATTTTGTCCTGTTCCAAAGATTTTTTTTTTCAAATAAAATAAAGTCACTTCTTTTTTTTTTCCTTTTTCTGTTATAGTTATATTCTGTACCACCTAGTACTGTCACCTAGTTACTAATATTGCTGATAAGGAAAAAAAAAGACTTACATTTTTATTAAAACTTTTATTGAGTAGTAGAGCTGACATGTTTAAAAAATGATATGATAATGAGAATTGTTGCAAAATACTGGAGGATTTAGAAATTTCTCACAAGATAAAATTATCAAACTGATTTTAAATACCATATTTACTTGTGTATAATGTGTACCATGTTATTTTAACTTAAAAAAAAAAAAAAAAAATCTGTAGAAATCATGATTTACAATCTTTTCTCAAATCTAAATTACTTTTGTATGTGCTCATATATATTTTGCTCTCTTATTAAAATATCATAAAATAAAGTTTCTGTAATATGTATATATACTTTGTGAAAATGTGTATGGTTTGATGTATACAATTAGAAATATTCAGTGTATCATGTATGTGTATACTGGATTTTAGACCTGAAATTTTTGTAAAAATGTGTGCATTATGCAGGAGTAAATATGGTAGATTTTTTAATTTAGCTATGAGATTTTAGTGAATTACAGCAGACATATTTCATTCGAAATATTAAAAAAAATTAGTTGATGCTTTGATAAAAATATTCCAATATAAATATGGCAACAGTCCCCAAAGAAGAATATGCTTAAGAGTGTGACATACATCACAGAACAATGAACTTAGCATTTATCTGCAGAACATTTCAAATTCTCATTTTCAACACAATTCACTATTCATACATTTGAAAAAGCACTAAATTTGTCTGTCAATCACCAGAAAAACTTCATCAATCGTTCGTTGAAAAAGATTGTGAAATTCATTAATTGGTCGCAGGAAAAGCTCACACAATTTGTCAGTCGATCATGGGGAAAAATCGTGAAGTTCTTCAGCTGCTGCAGTTTAAAAAAAAACATGAATTTTGTCAGTGGATCATCGGAAAAAAAATCTGAAATTCACCGGTCAGTCACATAAAAACCCGGCAACTTTTACCAATCGGTCGCAAAAAAGTGACAAAATTTGCCATCCTGTAGAAAGAAGGTATTGCAAAATTCACCTATCAGTCGCGGGTCAAAAAATGTGAAATACGTTTATCAACCGGATGATTTTTGATTGGAATTTCATGTTTTTTGCCAAGAAAAAGCGCAAAAATTTCTCAATCGGTTGTGGGTAAAAACCATGAAATTTGTCAGTAAATCGTCGAGAAAAATGGGAAATTCGTCGATCAGTAGCGAAAAAAAAACCACAATTTTCTCCAATCGGCAGAAAGAAAATATTGCAAAATTTGGCTATCAGTTACAGCTGAAAAAAAAACCCACTAAATTAGTTGATCAGTTTTGGGAAATCCCTCGATTTTTTTCAATCAATTCCAAGATAAAGCGACAAAATTTTCCAATTGATAAAAAGAAAATAATGCAAAATTCGCCTATCAGTCGCAGGTTAAAAAACTAAATTAATCGGTGGATTGTCAGAAAAAAAAATCACAATTCGTCAATCAGTCTTGTAAAAACCCACAATTTTTTCCATTCTGTCACAAGAAAATCCGCAACATTTATCGATCAATAAAGAAAATATCGCAAAAGTTAACAATCAGTTGTGGATTTTTAAAAAAAAATCGAGACATTCGGATATTAGTCGCTTGAATAAAAAAGAAAAAAAAATGCAATTTTTGCCCATTGGTTCTAAGAAAGAGCTGAACAAATTTGCCAGTCAGTGAAAAGAAAATATCAAAAATATTTAAAATTCGCCAATCAGTCGCGGATAAAAAAAAATGCGAAATTCATCAGTGAAGTGTTGGAAAATATCTCGCAATTCTCGAATTAGTCGTGGGAAAAAAATTGCGGAGTTCGATGATTGGTTCTGAGAAAAAAAAATGTGAAATTCGCCAGTTACCAGAGAGAAAAATCTCAAAAATATTGCAAAAATAGTCTATTACGAGGGGGGAAAAAAGCGAAATTAGTCATTCGATCGGAGTAAGTGAAATTGTGAAATTCGTCATTTCTTTGGTTTTTGTGTGTGTTAGCGTTTTACGAAATGTCTTTAGCATTTCTATACAAGATGAAATCGCACTCCTACATATACAAGAAAATCTCTGTGTTTTATTTTTTTATTCCCACAGAACATTTGTGATCAGTTGAAGGTTCGTTGCAGAACATTGCAAAATATTCGTTTTTTTTTTTTTTTTTTTTTTGGGGGGGGGGAATAATATACTGATATTATTGGAATGAAACATTTAGTATTTTTATCTACAGTTGTCTTTACCAAAATTATTAAGCACCCTCGTATTTTTATCATAACTTATTTCAAAGTGTTAGCAGGCCCATGCTGGATGTCTTGAAAGGGCGGTGGACAGGGGGTTATGTTGGCACTTTCATATTAAATCATGTGCCATCATTAAGGGTGGTTCAGGCAGAGGGTGCAAGGGCACGTATTCCTAAGTGCCAGCAGGGGCCTGAATATTAGTCGTAGTGTCTGATGTTTAGTAATAGTATTCAAGTAATAGATATCGCATTTATATAAAAAAAATGTTTAATTAAGAAAGAAAATATAATAGTTTATAAAAATTCAATGGCGGTGTATTTTGTACATCAGTGGAGACTTACTGATAAAAATAATGAAAAAGTAGAACAAATTTTGAACTTCAACATTGAAGGATGTTTAGGAAGAGAGTAAATGAAGTGCAAGTGTTCAACACACAATTATTTTAGAATTCACAACTGCTGTCTGTGTCTTTAATGGTTAAGTTATTACAATTAAAATGACAGCAAACTAACAACTCTGACTTTTAATTAAACAATTTGCTTTAAAAAAAATGAGTTTTTTAAAAAACTAAACTGCTTTGTTTTTCAGTAAGTTTCAGAATTGAAACTTTCATAGTATAGCAATTGTTATGCTATGCTATGCAAGTTAATAGGTAATCATGACAATTAGAATAACTCTTACCGGAAAAGCCAAAGTATATAAATCACTTATCTTCATCAATGAAAATATTTCCTAAAACTTGTATCATTTTTATTAACAGATATTAAAAGTTAAAATAATAAAAGTAAAATATAAATTTAAAGTATATTTTAAAAATAAGATTTCTCTATTTTCATTGTTGAAGACAAATTCCTTTATATTTTAACATTTTCTGCAAGAATTATTCTAATTTTCATATAGATATACTTAAGACATGCAAGGAAACAATGTCATTTCATTGGAAATACAGTCTTGGCTGAAAGTATTCAGCACCCCCATATTTTTAATATATTTGTAAAAGTAATAGTTATATACAAATATTTAACTGCATATCATTTAGGAATTTTCTTTTTAAGTTTATGGTTTGTAAAAAAAAAAGACAGTTAACAAGCAACTCGTCATTTAATGAAGTCATTTTCTTTAAACACCTACTTTTTCAAAACTATAAATTACTTTGTTTTCTGGAAGTTTCATTGTTATGTCATAAGTTAACAGATCATCATGGAAATTGAAATATTTCTTGCCTGAAATGCCAAGATCTCTTCAGCAGCATAAATATTTCTTAAAATTTATTTTTGTTATTAACACATGTTAAAAAATAAAATAATAAAAATTACATATAAATTTTTTTTTTTTTTTTACATAAGCTTTCTTTATTTTCGTTTTTGAAGACTAAGTTTATTTTGTCTTTTCTTACAATAATTATTTTCTTGATTATTTATTAACCGGCTTAACAGAACAACAAAATTTAATTTAAAAATAAGTTTTTTAAAGAAAATAGCTTCATTAAAAGATGAGTTATGCGTTTGCTATCTTTGAAAAAAAATAAAAAACTTATTTTTTAAAGAAAATTCTTAATTGTATACAATTTAATATTTGTATCCATCTATTATTTTTACCAAATATATTATAAATATGGGGGTGCTCAATACTTTTGCCCTAAGGCTGTATTTCTGATGAAATTTCTTGGATATCTTAAGTATATCTATACGAAGTACTGAGTATCAATAAATAGACATGCATTAGACGTCTTATAAACGCATATCAGATGTCCCTGGATATCTACAATCCAAGTCTTAAGCACGGCTATAAGACATACTGCAAGTCGAAAAGTGATCTATGCTTGGATGTCTTATAGACGTGGTCTCATAGACTACCTGGATATCTTGGACGTCTAATAGAACTCAGAGAGATCACACATAACATCTCCATAAGAGGTGAAAAGGGTGTATCATGGATATTTGTAGACTTCTTATAGATGTGTCGGTTTTCTTGGGTTTACAGCTTGTAGATGTCTCATAGATGGGTGTGTGCTGTTTGGGATGTGTTTAAATTCGTGCTTCACTAAATAAATTT
The DNA here is from genome assembly GCA_963931845.1 of Maratus michaelseni. Classification (NCBI taxonomy): domain Eukaryota; kingdom Metazoa; phylum Arthropoda; class Arachnida; order Araneae; family Salticidae; genus Maratus; species Maratus michaelseni. Next base: position 68,406,067 of record OZ007593.1, read on the forward strand.
ATGTATCGCACATATAGGGGTCTTCAGGGACGGTGCCAGAATTTTTCGACAATAGGAGGCACGGTCTTCTCAACAGAGGTATTCAAAATTAAATATTATTATCATATAATGTATAATGTATATACAGGGTGTAACTATACTGATGAAAAGAACTGTAAGGTTAAACATGCATGTCAAGACAAACGATTATGTATAAGAAACCGACGTCGTAACCTTCTGTTTTAATGAAACATACAGTGTAAGTAGCTGCCAGTCTTACACCTTTACCAAGTCAAATATGAATATCCTGAGCCAGACATTTTACTTAAGAAATAAAATCAAATAAAAAACCACACAGGAAGAATAAGCATTATAATAAATAAATATTTTAGTACAAATCATGTTTGATTCTGGCAAGATCGAGACAAAACCTCTAAATGACTGGTTACTTTATGTCTTTAATTAATGATTCACCAGACAAGAACACAGGTCAGTGTGAGGAACACCTAAACTTTTTATCTTCTTATTATCTTACACGCGGCTTTCATTTAAGGAAGTCGTTGTGATCGCGCATTCCTAGTCAAACAGAGAAAGTTAATAAAATGAATTAACCTAATAAATTGAAAAAAGAATATTTTGAAATACTGTTTATATTATGGCCCTGTTCTGACCCAGATGATAAATCAAACCGATATAAACACAGCAGTGCATACACGATAATGTAATTTAGTTGTAGTTTGCAATTTAGACCTAAAAAATAGAAATTAAACACTAAGGAATAAAACACACACTAATTGTAGAAATTATGACGAAGAAATTTGAAAAACAAACAATTAATTTATTTACATATAAAAACATAATTAAGATTACAAATAGAAAGATTCAATATTAGAAATGCCAGTAGGGGCAATCGGACAAACTAGAGCGGTACTGAGTTTTACTTACAAAACATTAATAACCCAATTAAATTGATCAGGAAAACACGTAGTTAATAATTGTTCAAGTTAGAATAACATTAATTTGGTACATTGCAATTTTAATTACTGACATGTAAAAATACTAAGAGTAAATTTAGGTTAACCCTGTTCTTCGACGTTAAATTACATAAAACAATAATAATACGCATTTAGTCAAGAAAGGAATGTCAATAAATCATACCTTGTAGACACTTCTTTATCGTTGACAGACCAACGTACGGGCAGCAGGATCCGGAGTATAAAGTTCACACAGTATTGACACATATATGTTATAATAACAGTCGTTGTGAAAATACATTACATAAAATGTTAAGTGGCATATTCACCAAACCTCTAAATAAATTGAGATGGACTCCAAAAACATTCATCTAATTCTCGGAAGCAAACATCGATTATTTTCAACAAACTCAAATGTTATTTATGACTTTTCCATAGCTAACTTAAAAGAAAGTATAAGTATCAATATTGCTTGAGCAAGTGTCAGTGAATTCACTAAACTGAGAGCAAGAGTATCAGTGTACTTATAAGTCAATTTCTCTAAGTTGGAGCTACAAGTAACTTCTCCAAGTACATATCTTTGAATTGAATAAGTGAATGTCCCGATATGATTGCATTCAGCTTTTTTCTAGATCTAACTTATTCCTCCAAATAATTTTCTTTCACAGCCTCTTCATAGATCCTGATTATTAATCCGGGTTCTGAATGGCCGCTCAGAATTTGCATAACTGTATAAATAATGATGTCACAACATTCGTGCCTCTGAAGCCACAGTCTGCGCTTGCCAGTGGGCTGCGATCCGAATCTTTGACCATTGGGCTGCACCTAGCCCCCGTATCAGCTGCCGGTTCACATTGCCCAACTGACAGCAATTACAATATAGTCCACGAAGTATATAGTAGCTGCGATCGTAAATAAGGAGTTTTAAGACTGTCTAAGTTAGGCTCCATTTGAAATTACCCACAAGACAGCGTTGTAAATCTGCCACTCAAATTGGTTGCATTGTAATTACCTTTTCATTTTTTTTACAAAGGAAGCATTTACTGGAAATACAATAGATTATACAATCTGTTTTAATACACATAAACAGTACACGAAATTTCTAAAAAAATAGGAATACATTTTTACATTGTTAGAAAACACAGTAATAAAGAATTATTAATTAAATAAATATATGTAATATTTACAAGTATTATTAAAAATTATATTTGTGCGCAAAACTGAAAGGGGTGGGTTTCACGCCACAATTTGACTTGGACTCAAATTTAAATATGAAAATAAATGTAAATATTAATGATTAAGGTGTGTGCACAAAAGGGGACCAGTGTTCTGAAGGTAGACCATCCCTCAAAAGTATAATTAATTTATTTTTTATTCACAAAATGGTTCTACGGTATTTTCTATCATCTATATGCAGTTGACGTGGCAGAATTTAAAGATATCATCTAGATCATTCCACATTCTTTGCAGTGATTTCACTTTTGAGGAGTAGTGATTCTAAATTCCAGGTAAGATTATATTTTAATTTACGAGTATTCAAATTCAGAGATCTTTGAGTTATGATACGTTTTCTGAAAGCTTGTGTCTTCTAAGTAATTTATCAGATTACTTCGTTTACGTCGTGCAAATGGCGATCATACGTATGTTCCCAAGGTAGAACAAAAATGTGGAAATCAGTGCAGTAAGGGTGAATTAAAAATTTTCTACTTAAATATCTGAAAAACCTATTACTATATTTATTGTTAATACCAGAGATCCCTTTCCCAGAAGAAAATCCCTGAACTACCCTGCACAAAAAGTTCTTCAATGTATTTTCGTGTCATAAGTTAAGAAGATTAAGAAGACAAACTGGAAGTATATGAAAATAAAGAAAGGATCATCAGAGCATAATAGTAAGCAAAATAGTTTGGCGAGTATGTTTTCCCATTTTAAAAGTGATTTCCATACATGGGCCATCTTTGGAAATGTATGCGCCAAAGGGGACCCATAAACTACAATTTTGAAATTGCATTATACAAGTAATTAAATTTTATTTTCCAAAGAAAAGTATAGTTGATATGTTATAGAGATAAGTGTAAAAAATTACAAACGCAAATTCAGTGAGATACACTCAACCAGAAAATTATAAAAATCCTCAAACCTTAACTATAGACACCTTTGGTTCACTACATTATTTAAATTTTTATATTTGACATTATTGTAAACCCGTGAAAAAAAAACTCATTTTTTTCTCAAAAAGATATGTTCTCCATGTATGAGTGTATGTTTAAGTACGAATATTTTTCTAGTTTGTGCAACATTTTTGTTAATTTTTATTCATCTAAATATTTGTTACGAATTTAATTGATTATGCTTAGAACAGTTCGTTTACGTGATTTATTAAAATTATTAAAAACAGGCGCCTTGACCCTTGAATTGGCTTTGAATGTGCTTATGTTTCTGAACATCTTAATGTAATGTTTCTTTGTGACCATTAAAATTGAGTATCCGAAAACGGATTTATTTCCAAAAGTGAAATAAAATATTGAGCCCTAGTTCTTATCAATTAATACTGTGACTGTATAGAACTCAATGACGGCTGGTGCGGCGAGAGTCATCTTTAAGATTGAGATCAAATCAATAGAAGGCAAGAAACAATAGTCATAAAGGATAGAACAATTACATTTGTAACTGAATACATGATTTGGATTAAACAACGTTTTCTGTGTTTTCTTACAGTGCTTTATGTTATTCCACATAAGGCAAAGTTTCATTTCAAAATGATTGAGAGTATTTATAGATTTGAAGATGTCAATCTATCTCATAATTCAACTGATATTATTCCAAGACATTATTTTAGAAGACAAAGAAACCTGTATTCTTACGAAATTTTCAGAATTACCATGTTGACATCCATGTCACCCTTGAAAGGAATCTGACAGATTAAAGTTAATTAAGCAGATATCTCATGTATGAATAACATACTAGGCAAACGCTAAGCTTGCCGATGGCTATCTTTAAACAAAAGTTATAAACAGAAAAGTCTGCCTGGCCTAATTCCCATACAAGGTTAAACAATCATCGATAAAATGTCGATTAATTAAGACAATCTTCCATATTAACTAATTGTTTGGAACTAGGAACTTTTTATGTTTATTCATTGCTTCGTATGGAAGTGTAAGGTAAAGCAATTGTCAGCATGAAAAAGCCTTGGCACTCATTCAGTAATGTCATTCTGAAAAATATGTCTAATTGCAAATATTGTTTTTTATCGTTTGGAAAATTATGATTTATTCTTCATATTAAAATATCGCCTTATTTCAAAAATCATTAATATATTTTTTCGCTGGTGTTGTTTTTAAATACACTGTGCAAAATTGAAATTCTGTCTGCCATGAAATCGAGCAATATTGTGCCCAATTAAACTGATAAACACAAATATCGCCAAGACAAAACTTCATTGCTCTTGATTTCGAAATACAGATATACAAAATATATATTATTAGAATCTATTATTTCTAAAAAATCCTATATATTGGGGCAATTGAATAAAAATATTTCGCTAATAGATTTTTTAACACGATTTCTATATGTTTTAACTGTGCGAAACCAAAATTACAGCTCATTCCGCCAAGTAGTTTTTAAATTATGCTACAAAACTAAAAAATCCAACATAAGAAAAAAATGTCAAAATTGGCAATCTTAACATGGAGTCCGCTGTCTGGCGTATTTCTTATTAGGTGAAAAGAAGATGTCTGCAATTCCCAGTCGAATGGTTATTTTTAATCTTTATCTGTGATAGTTTTGCGATTTAAAAAATAGTTTTAAAGTCAGTTATTTTTTTTTGGGGGGGGTGCATGTATCTCAAAATTTTAAATAATTTTAAATGTATAAAACATGTTAAACTATTTTATTTTTATTGTCATTCATCGATTTTTTATTGCACAGTGTTATTCCTCATTCTATATAAAAAAATAATGAAGTGCTGTTTCGCGTGACACCGTAAAAGAAAACATCAAGTTTTCGTTAAATACAATAATTTTAAAAAATCCAGTTGTACAAAATTGCAAATAATTAATCGAAGATCACTTTGTAGGTAACCCTATATAGTACCACTATAAAATATGTAATTTAAGACCCATTTTAGGAAAAAATAATGTAATGAAATGATATTATAATTTATAATCATAATGACAACTACTGCCGCGTTAATTTAATTTTTTAATGTCTGAGAATAAAATGACCGTTCTTTGTGCAAATATTTACATGCTCATAATAATAAAACAAAAAACAGAAAAAATATTGTAAATATTCTCAATTATAACATATCTTCTTTTGCATATCGAACATAATGTACAATTGTCTGCATATGGTAAAATTTTATTTACAAATGAAATTTTAAATGTAACTTTAACGCAAAAGGTTAACTTTTACCTCGCATAAATTCAATAAAACATACAGTAAAACTAATATGTTTAAAAATAATTTGTCATATTAATGGAAGCCGCTCATTAAAGATTAGGGATTTTCAGATCTCGATTTTAAAACCCCCGCAAGGGCAAACGTAACAAAATCTGATAAAATACTATTTAAACTCTGGTAGATATATTTACAAAAGAAACACATTTTAAGTAAATTCGGTGTAAAAAAAGAAAAATAATAATGTTTCGTATGAAACAATCGCATGGATTATTTAATTTCTTAGTTCATATTGCTGTTTCTCAAATACAACTTACCTGGAATCGCCGATTTTGATTCTGGTGGTAAAATAACTATATACTTATTACTTTTTAATCTGTGTTTCATATAATCTACATAATATTTACTAAACTTCGGTTGCATTTGTCCTGGTGAATGTTTTGCAATATTAGCAGTCGATAAATTTCGACACAACGAAATATATTCTAGGAAAATCCACTTTTTAAAGCTGTTACATAAGAAGTTATTTAAAAGGATTTCAAAATATAAAGTAATCAAGATTTTCATAATAACTGAATTTCTAAGATGATTACTTTGAAAAACTTTTTGAAACTTGAAAATAATATATTTTCAAAAAGAGGGAAAGATATAAAGGAATTTTAATAATGGGGATATAGTGAAAACTTTAAGAAATTTCTGTATACTTTATTACACAAGTAATATTCTCTTATTACTGTATTTATTTACTTTATAGCACTAAATTAAAAACCTTACTTTCGAAGAAAACTATTTACATTTTCAATTTTGAAGTTAATACAATACTGGAAAATGTTCTGTGAAAATAACGAAGGAATTTAAAATCTAAAAATAAATATTCATTTTCAATCATGGCTTATATTTGAAACAATTTTTATTGGAAACAAAATTTTAAAAAATCATATAGTGTATTGTAACTTCGATTTAGCAACATACTTAGATATATCTTTGGAGCGTTTCTCTGTGTGGTTCATCATAAGTACATAAAATTGCGTAAACATCATGGAAGTAATATGTAGAAATAATAATAATATTTATTTTGCGTTATCTTATTTAGAATAAGTACCACTCCGTTTGAATATCAAAAAAGTATAATAGAATGTCATGAAGTTAAGTAGATTAAAAGACTGAAATCTATCTATCTATATATATACGTATATGTGTGTGTGTTCTTGATTTGAAGTCCTGGAACTGTAATTGATAAGTAATTTTCAATAAGAATTCCAAAGGAAACTTAATTTGTGAAATGAATTTCAAAATATGTTTTTGAACATATTAAAGTTCAGGTTTTAGCGACATCATGTTAGTACATATTTCTGTTATAGATTAATGTAATATTGTTATATAAGAGTGTATTAAAAATTTATGATACTATATATATATATATATATGTGTGTGTGTGTGTGTGTGTGTGTGTGTGTGTGTGGCGTTTTGACTAAGATGAGACACCACGAGATGCAATACTCCACGAGAAAATGGCAGTCCGTCAAAGATATAGAAAGTTGCAGTCGATATCAACAATCACGGCGAAAAGGTGAGGCAATGAAAAGAGTCCACAAGAGTATCTTCCATAAAGACCAGCCAATTTCCAGAAAATTCTTGTATTTAGAATAAGAAAGATGCAGTAACAATTCCCACAGGTATAAACTTATAGCCCCCATGCTTCACGATGGCTCACTACATGGTTTAATATATGTTAAATAACTGATAGGAAAATTCTACGAGACTGCAACACCAGATACATATTTGTTTATACTTCCAAACATGTCAAAAATTATCCGCTCCGAAGGATGCCAGCGAGTTTTGTTCACTGAGCGTAGACATACCGAAAAACGAAGTCACGTGCGCACAAACCAATGAGTGAGAGGAGACCTCCAGCCCAGCGAATAAGGCGAGAGGGAGAAAACTAAAACACGAAAGAGTTCCTCTCCTGGCCGCGTATCAATTTTGAAGTGAAAATTATCCAGCGCGCGAAACCGAGCATGGAATAATAATAATAAAAAGAAAATGGCTTTTTAAAAACATTCGAAATGAGAAAGCGTCTCTCGGAATTTTATAGATTGGGGAGCTGATAAAAGTTGCGAATGAAATTAAAATTTTAGATTAAGATTTCGAATAAAATAATTATTAATATACGGGTATTTACTTTAAAAAGGACATTAAATAGGAATAAATATTATTAAGAATTAAGGAAATACTGACTATGTCAGAAGTTAGATTAATTTAAAGGACTAATGCAAAATAAATATGAAGGATTTGCGAAGGAAATAAAATTTTTATATAACACTATCCCCGCCCCTAAAAATCCGAATGACTGGTGGATCCGATGATCTGCAAGTTCATTAAGGCAATCAATAATTTGGATTTCAATATAATTATCTGGTATTCTATTTAATGTCAAAAATCCTCTGATTTTATTAAAGTTAATTCAATAGTTATTTTTGTAAACGCGAACTTGCGGGAATTGTTTAAATACAATTACAATATAAATATTTTTAGTTACAAATAATATTTTTTCACTCTCCAAACATAAATAGTGAAAAGGATGAATATAAAGTAAACAATGCATTTATGCGTAAGCAGTGAAAAGTATAAATATAAAGTAAACAAAAACTCTTTCTCTAATAGTCCTCTTAATCAGTAAAAGTCTGAGTCATAGACATCTCATTTCCAATAAAAGTTTCTTGGTATGGATATGTCAAGTATTAGCCAGCATTACAGTTTACGGCAATACAGTGTATTGATTCTGTAGTAGGATAATTCCAGTTAATCATAAAGTTCAAATACCTAAGAAAGTTCCATCACTTCTAAGTTCAATAAACAATTAAAGTGTATTTATCAAGTAAAGTCCAGTCAGTTAATAAAGTTCAAACAATTAGATATGAGTATTAGATGTTTTGCTAGCAAGATGTGATTTTTTATCATCAACTAATTTACTATCAATGGTTCTCTTTTATCACAATTCTCAATAATATTCTCTCTTATAATCTTATATCACATAATAAATAACAACAACAATTATAATAACAGCATAATAATATCAACAAAAACAACTTCAAAATAATACTAAATCATTAATTCATCTGTATATAATTTAATTCCTCATTCTTTTACAATATCAGTGAGGAATGAAAATATACTTAATAAAAGGAAACAAAATAAATAAATAGTAAAATAAGAAATGTCTGTGGAAAATTAACAACAATTCAGTAAGAGAAACATAAGCTGTTCAATGAAAAGAAGACCTTGAAGTGAACGGTGGATAATAAGATTAGCTATTAGTATTAGTAGAGAATTTTATTCTATTATTATAATTTAATTTAATACAGTGAATTTTTATTCAATTTATTTTAATTTAATGTATTATTCTAATCTAATTTACTATTCTAATTTACTTTACTGTTCTAATTCAATTAAATCCAATATAAGAACTTTTTAACTCAAATCAACTAATTTACGCCTGCATAAAAAGTTAACTCAAGCAAAAATATCGGCAGTAATATTCTTAGGAATTCCTATATTCAAGAACATACTGTTATACAAAAGAGAATTGATTAGTCAATTATAATTTTATTTCATTAAATTTATTTAATTTTTGACTTACTAAGTTTAATATTAAGCTTTCGATTTAACATTAGTTTGTTGCTGCTCATGTGATAACTTTAGTTTGTCAGGAGGATAATAAGGGCGTAATTTTGATACATGGACTATTTCAGTAAATTTATTTTGAGTCTGTCTATTAATTTCAACATTTACATCAGATAATTTTTTAAGGATTTGATAGGGACCACTAAAAACTTGTGAGAGCTTTGGGATAATGGAATTCTTCATAGATAACAAGATCTCCTATCTCAAATTTTCGCTCCACATAATTTCTATCATAATATTTTTTACTTTTCCAGTAAAATTCATCAGTGCGTTTTTTAGCAATGTTGAGGGCTCCCTGGACAGGAGGGTAATAATTTTGCTTAAGAGGGGAATCACAGGGTAATTTGCCAAAAAGTAAATAGGCAGGAGGGAATTTGGTTATGGAATGGGATGTATTATTGTATTCATTAACTACTTCAGTCAGAAGTTTGGTCCAAGGAAATTTGGAAGTAGTAGAATTAACTTTACACTTTAATCTTGTAACTATTGATTGATTCACTCTTTCACACTTGCTATTCGTTTGGGGGTGATGTGATGTGGTTAAACGTTGCTTAATATTGTGATTCCACAAAATTTTTTTAAATATAGGTGAAGTAAAGGCTGCATTCGTATCACTTAATACCTTTTGAGGACCCTGTATATTGAAAATTTTGTTGAAACAGAATAATTGTTGAGGAATTGAATATTGAAGACTTGTTTTAAGCAATTTGTGTATGTTTCTGTGGAAACAATTTGAAGGAAATGCCCAAACATGTCTGGTTGCATGGTTCGTGATGATGTGTAGATATTTTTTGGTGGAGTTATAATAATTGAATCCTCCCACAGTATCAATAAAAAGACATTCAAAAGGTTGATCTGTGGTGGGCATAGCTTGTAATAAGCCATTTTTTTTCTGTCTGGGTTTTTTATTCTTTAGACAAATATCACAATGTTTTACGAAATTGGTTATATCTTGAGTCATGTCAGGCCAATAATAATTAGGGGAGATTAAATGTAGCATTTTTTGGATACCAGGAGGACCAAATTTCTCATGAGCAACATTAAGTATTTTTCTCCTTAAAGACATGGGGACTACTATTTTTCGAAATCCTTTCTTTTTAATTATCATAAATCCATTTTCATTTAGATAATTTTTACCACACGCATTATCTTTTTCCTGCCTATCTATAATTTCTTTAACGTCCAGAAGAAAAGTAAGTGGTTGAATAAAATGTGAAACTGAGTTTCTCGACAACATGTCGGCTTCGACATTTGTGGATCCCTTTTTGTAAACTATATTATATTCAAACATGCTCAACTTCAAAGACCATCTAAATAACCTGCCTCTCAGATATTTATTATTTTTTAACCATACAAGAGATGCATGATCAGTATGAATGGTAAAATTTACACCATGAAAATAATGATAGAATTTGACTAAGGTGTCATTGATGGCAAGACACTCTAACTCGGTAATAAAATAATTCTTCTCATAACTTCTCAATCCTCTAGAGTAATAACCAATTGGATGTAAAAAATTATTACAATCTGGTTGTTTTAAGACTGCACCTACTGCCACATGTGAGGCATCAACAAACACATGGAGGACTAACTTAGGGTCATAAATTTTTAAGATATGTTTGGCTATTAAGGCATCTTTTAATTTTTGAAAAGAATCTTGACAATCTGTATTCCATTCCCATAATGTATTTTTCCTGAGTAATCTATTAAAAGGGCCTCGAATTTCGGCATATTTATCTAAAAACTTGTGATAAACATTGATATATCCTAAGAATCTCTGAAGTTCCTTTACATTTGAAGGGGGTTTTAATTTTTTTATTACTTCAATATTAGCATTAGCAGGAGTTAATGTACCATTCTGGAGGGTATATCCTAATAAGTTAATTTTACTTTGATCAAAATTGCATTTAGATAATTTAAGTTTAATGTTTTCATGTCTACAAAATTCAAATATTTTTTTAAAATGTTGCATATGTTCTTCTAATGAGGAAGAAAAAATAATGATATCATCAAAATAATGGCAAGCAAAGTCTATTTTGTTTTTAGTAAGTATTCTTCTAAGGGTTCTATTAAATATTGGGGTGCCTAATTTAATCCCGAAGGACAGAACTTATCATTCAAAGAGCCCAAAGTTGGTAGCAAAAGCCAGTTTTTCAGTATATGATGGATGTATGGGTGTGTGCCAGTAGCCAGCGGCTAAATCTAAAGTTGAAAAATACAGCGCACTACTCAGTTTATCTAAAATTCCATCGATACGAGGTAGGGTTCTGTGTCATTTTTCATTAGTTTCATTCGCATTTAGTTTTCTATAGTCAACACATAATCTAGTTTTTTTACCTTCTTCTCTTTTCATTACTAATATAATAGGAGCAGAATAGGGACTATTGCTCTCTTTAATTAAACCAGCATCTAATAATGATTGAATTTGATCCGAAATCTCTTTTTCTTCTAAAGGGGAAGTTTTGTACGGCCTCAGGGATATTGGTAGGTCAGATTTAGGGAAAATACGTTGCGGTTCAATATTAATTCTTCCGACATCATATTTATTTTTAGAAAAAAAGTCTAAATAATCCCTTATACTTTCCCTTAAAGTTTCATTTTCTATAAAATTTATTTCCCCAATTAATTTAGAATTATCAACATTAGATTCAGCAAAGGATTGAGGAGATATGATCTTTCCATAATCAGGTTGCACCCTCTGACATTCATAGTTAACATTAAAATGAAGTAATCTTAAATTATCACTGGATAGATTGATTTAAAACAAGGTCTCCTTGCAATACTCTACATTTAGCACAATCAATAATTTAATTAAACTTACAGCATTCTTGTAAACCTAATATAGCATAATCTAAATTGGTATTACATATAAAAAATCTAATATTTCGTTGCACATTACCTAATTTAAACAATAAATTACAAGCTTTATCTATTACAACAGTTCCTTTGGCTTGGCCAATAATAACAGGTGGAATATTGATAACATTAGCATTTAACAATTTAACAAATTTAAAAGGTAAAATAGTTATGGTTGAGTCAGAGTCAATCACACATTGTAATTCCCTGTTATTTACATATCCAGATACAATCAATTTTCATATATTATCACTAGATGGTTGTGGTTGACTAAGAGAGGGTGCATAAGATTACAGAGGGCTAACATTGAATACACAATTCCACTCCCAGTGGTAAGCATTATGGATACCTCTATTTAAACACATTCGACATGGTCTACTTGGGTATTTTCTCTGAAAATGGGTAGTAGGCAACCTAGGATTGATAAATCTAGAATTTGGAGCATTAAAATTGTTCTATGAATAAAAAATTGAATTTGGCACATGAAAATTTCGACTTGGACGAACCCAATGTCTAGGTGACTGATCATATTGTGGCAATGATCTATAATTCTGAAAATTACTACTAGAATTACTATTGTAGACATGATAAGTAGGAATCACTACTAGCTGTTTAGCCATTAGGTACCAGTCTATTGTATTTTTTGGAGCATAACTAATCATATAATTCTGGTACTCGGGTTTGAGACCGTCGGTTAATCCCTGAACCATTATAGTTTCAGATAAACAAAGTTGTCTACACTCAGCGAACAAAACTCTCTAGCATCCTTCGGAGTGGAGAAATTTTGACGTGTTTGGAAGTATAAACAAATATGTATCTGGTGTTGTAGTCTCGTAGAATTTTCATATCAGTTATTTAACATCTATTAAACCATGTAGTGAGCCATCGTGAAGTCAGAAAAACGACGTCACGTACGCACAAACCAATGAGTGAGAGGCGACCTCCAGCCCAGCGAATGAGGCGAGAGGGAGAAGCTAAAACACTAAAGAGTTCCTCCCCTGGCCGCGTATCAATTTTGAAGTGAAAATTACCCAGCGCGTGAAACCGAGCATGGAATAATAATAATAAAAAGAAAATGGCTTTTTAAAAACATTCGAAATGAGAAAGCGTCTCTCGGAATTTTATAGATTGGGGAGCTGATAAAAGTTAGGCATGAACTTAAAATTTTAGATTAAGATTTGGAATAAGATAATTATTAATTTACGGGTATTTACTTTTAAAAGGACATTAAATAGGAATAAATATTATTAAGAATTAAGTAAATACTGACTATGTCAGAAGTTAGATTAATTTAAAGGACTAATTCGAAATAAATGTGAAGGATTTGCGAAGGAAATATTTTTTTTTATATAACATATATATAAAACACATGTGCTGATAAGTTCCCGGTCTAATAAAGAAAACACAACTTTTTAACAAAGCTTTATAACTTTAAAACTTTAATAAATAACATAACTTTAATAATAAATAATAATAATTTAATAATAATAATAATAATAATTTAAAAATAATAATTTTATAATAATAATTTAATAATAATAATTTTAAAAATAATTTTATAATAATAATAATAATTTAAAAATAATAATTTTATAATAATAATTTAATAATAACAATTTTAAAAATAATTTTATAATAATAATAATAATTTTAAAATAATAATTTTATAATAATAATTTAATAATAATAATTTAAAAAATAATTTTATAATAATAATAATAATTTAAAAATAATAATTTTATAATAATTATTTAATAATAATAATTTTAAAAATAATTTTATAATAATAATTTATAATAATAATTTAATAAATGATTAATAAAAATAATTTTATAATAAATAACATCATTTTTAAAACGATAAAGCTCCAAACAGTGCTCAGAACTCATTGTTGTTTTTGGTCAAAAGTCAACACGCGCGGCAGCCACTTTGACAACAGCTTTTTCATAGACAAATGTTCATTCAAAATAAAACCTACACGTTCCTTGGATATCTTCAGAGTCTGAGCTATCTCCTGCAACTTCACTTTACGGTTCCCCAAAACGATTTTGTGGACTTTTTTCATGTTTTCCGGAGTAACCACCTCTTTTGCGTGGTGCATCACTGGTGTCCGTACGACCACGTTTAAATTCAGCAAACCAGTCAATAATGGTTGATTTACCATGTGCAGTTTCCGGATAACGCTTATCTAGCCAAGCTTTTGTTGGAACGGTATTTTTTCCCCATCAAATAACAATTCTTGAAATTCTTGTTATCCATTTTCTTGTTTATCAACAAAGTCGTTCAACTAAAACCACTCTAACGAAATCCACACGGCGAATCGTCATGGCATTTTTTTACTACCTTTTAAAGGTTAGTATTTACTAAAAAAAAATATCAGTTCTGCGATGGCCATCTGTGTGCCAGACCGGGAACTTATCAGACAATGTGTTATATATATATATATATATATATTAGATACAGCTTGTAATATTGCAACAACTCCAAGAGTTACAATAATCAGTTTTATTTATATGAAGAAAAATATCAATTTTAGATATTAATATTCATACTTGGAACATTAAAATGGCCAAGAACTGCAATGCTGGTATAATAAATTACTGCTTATACTCATAAAAATATATTTACAAGAACAAATAATTTACTGTTGATTTTCTTTGAACGTGTTTAAGAAAAAACCTCTCGGCTAATGTGTACAATTTACTTTTTTTTCACGAATCTTTCTGTCACAGTTTCCGGATATTACACAAATAAAATATTTAAGTATCCCAATAAAAAGATTACTTTTGGATGAGGAGATCTAGCGCTAATTCTTAGAAAAAAAGCTTACACTTGGTTTCGAACATTCGATCAGAGTGTCTCTTGCCAACGAAATATTATTATTATTTTTTTTAGATCATACTTTTTTTCTTTCGAAGTAGTCAAAAGAGTTTAAGATTACTATTTCCGATTTTTGTGTTGTTGCATTCGCCTTACAATAGAAAATATTATTTCAGAATGACTATTCGGAAATTAAGGTTCCAAATTCAAGAGAGCGTTCTAAAGCTGAAAAAAATCCACCTTCTGCAGCCACCATTTCTCTTCTAGTTAGTCGGTATGATTATTATTCATCTGCTGCAACTATGTAACACTCTTATGATTACCACACAATTCTTGAATTAAAACAACATTTACGCATCCAGACTTAATTGCAATAAAATGCTTCGATTGAAGTAAGAGGGTGGCAGTGATACAGGATTCCTACGTCTCAGAGGTACTCGAATACCGCTTTTTCCGTAAAGTAATATTTGTCTTTTTAATGAAAAAAATCTTCTCATATATGGACAATTATATTACGAGAATCTGGTATTAAAATCCCCTGAATACCCAGAGGAATACGAACCCTGTTAATCTGTTTAGATACATTTTCCCTCTTTTGATATAAGATTAATATTTTTCTCATTGTATTGTCAAATTAGTGAAACAAAAAAACACCTGATTTTAGTTATATATATATATATATATATAACCATAATGCAGTCTCGACGATTATAATTCTGCATACATATAATGATAAAAATAAATAAATAAATAAAAATGAAACTTATAACTCTTTTGGACCGATATTTTAGAATACAATCAGGTTTATGAACCCCAGATATAAAGAATCAAATTTAAAAATTAAAATAAATTTACATATATATATATAGATACTTTTCCTATTTTATTTGGCATTTATTTAGTTTCTGTGAGAAATCGAACTTGTTCACTACTAGTTCAGACATATGTCTTCTGTTGGAATTTGTTAGTCCGCAACTGGCGCAATTTAATGTTCCTGAAAAAGGTAATACGGAAAATGTTAAAAGCGGGAATTTTTGAAGCACAGTCGTATATACAAAGAGTTATTTGAGATACCAAACACTATATGTTGTCGCGGTTACAAAAACAAAGAACTGTACTATCAGTCTAAAAATACTCTTACATTGTCCAATACAGTACAGTTAGCTTGAAAGAATATTACGCATCATGCACACACACACACACAAAAAAAAAAAGTACTTTTCTTATAAATTGCCAAAAAATTAATAACTGTTAGATTGAAAAAACACAATCGAGGAAATGCATTAAACTTTTGACTTAACTTGCTGATTCGAATTCAGAAAATTAAATAAGTCTTCTTTCGTAAAGATAAAAAAAAATATTTCTTAACATTTGTTTATCAATATATCTTGTTAGACTTTCCATTTAAATACTTTTCTCTGAAGTTTTAAAATAACATATATTGCATTTCCATCAAAAGTAAAAGAAAAACACTGCCGCTGAGAAGTCTTGCTGAGAAGTTTGTAAGGTTTACGGCATTATTTCAGAAATAATTTAATTTAGTTTTGTAACAACAAGGAAATACTACATCAAAGGAAATGATATGTAACCTTTGGAATTTACATTTATTTTACGTTATTTAATCAAATAAGTGATAATATTGAAAAAGGATGAAATATTGTTTTTTTTTTCTATTTCTCTTAAAATTTCTTTGTTAGAGAAAATTAACATATTTTTAAACACAAGTGGTTGTAAAAATAAAACTTTTGCAATTATGCTTTGTATATAACTAATTTTAAATTAGAAAATATAAAAGCTTACTAATGCATATTTAATTTACTCTATGTAACTTCATTTAATTACATACTAAATTAACATTGAAACGAAACTCAATGTTAATATTTATCCTGAAGCCTTTCAATTTGATATCAGATTGTGTGAAAAATACTTTTAAACTGTACTGAAAGAGGGAATATTTAAATTACAATTAAAAAAATCTCAATTTTCTTGGGTGCGGTGCTATTATACATTTATTTTTCTGATGTTAGTATCATTTTGCTTTCAATAAATTATACTTATTGTACTTGGTATGGGAACAGTTTAACATTTAATTAATTAACACAATAATACTTTTATAGTGAGGGTTAATAATGATATTTAATTATTATTTGTCAGTAAGTGTTTTACGTGATAATTATGAAAAAGATGAAATAAAGTTTTTATATTTCTCTTAAACTATGTAAAAGTATAGTAAAAAAATATTCCTTTTAATTTTAATCAATGAAGTGATATTTACAAATATGCGCAGTTTTTATGAATGATTTTTATATATTCACACTATATTTTACAAAGCAGTAACTAAGTAAAGATATATATCTATATCTTAAATAAAAAAGTAGAATATAAGAAGTCATCAACCTTGAATAGTGAATGCGTAAATACTCTGAAAGGCATGACATATAAAAAATTGCATATAAATTTATTTTTTCCCTCCGTAAAAATATTAGACTTGTTAAAACACTTAGCAAATGCGTATCTTGAGCATCTATAAAATGGAAACTATATTGTTTCTGACAATAAAATAAAATTTAAACAATCAGGTATTTCTTATTTTCGACTAGAAACGAATCATTACTAAATATTATGTGTTATTTAAATAATATATCGATTTGATCGATTCTTGTAGATGTATTAAATTATCTTAAGAAATAAAAATTTTCGAAATTATATTTAAAATGTTCGAAATTTATGAGGGGTTTGAAATTATCTAAATCTTTATGAAAGTATTTTAAACATTATGAACATGTGTCTTAACAAGAAGTACATTATAATCTTGCATAAGCCGATATAACACATGTTTATACTGAATATTATAACATGCTAATGTTTGTTTATGTTTATAATTTTTTCCAGATATGAAATGTAATTTGAATTTTATGAATAATGTCATTAATCAAAGCTGTATCAATTCTAATTTTTTTTTTAAATATATATTACTGGGCTGAAATATTAAGTTAAAAATTTTATAACTTTATTAACAATATGCAATTTCAAATATATATAAATTTATTTATTTAAATTGAAAAAAATATATATAAAGAAATATATTGTACGAAAAAGATAAAACACATTGTGATTTACGTTTTGAATATTGTTCCAACTTTTCACAGAATCTCAGAATTGAGTGAAAACCATTTTTTTATTTCTTATTATTTGTTATTATTATAATTATTATTGTTTGTTTCACTGTGCACAGATACACATCGAAATGGAAATATATATATATATATATATATATATATATATATATATATATATATATCATTAGAAATAAATAATAAAAAAACGAACAATTAAATAGGAATGAGTACATGATAAAAACATCTGCAGTCCAATATTTCTATTAAAGCTATTTCCAATAAAACTTTTTAAAGATTCGTAGAAGTACTTCTTTAATAAATATTTAATTTTGATTTGGTACAAAAGATTTTAATTTCAAAGAGTTTTGTATTAGTATAAAAACTAAGTGTTATATTTCAAATACCAATAAAATATTTACTTTTGCTTAGAAAAAAAATTAAACAATTTCCATAGCAGTAAATAATAAAGTTAAGCTTTTCATGATAGTCAGTTAAATGTGTTATTATATTTTATGATGAAATAAATTTAATGTTACTATAACTGAAAAAAGCAAACAAATATATCTTTTATAGACTTTCGGCATTGTCTTTTATTACAGTTACGTTAGTAACAACTGCAAATCTTCCGACATTATAAAAGAGTTTTGGCATAAAAATAATTTGATTTATTGTATTATAATAAATAGAATATATTGAAGTGATTTAGGAGCTATTAAAAACATATTGTGCAATCAAACACAAACACATTACTCTATAACGAAAAAAAAAATGTAACATGAAAGCTCTGATAAATATACTTTTTTGTATCAAATATTTAATGTATGAATATAGAATAAAATGAAACAATATACACAGCACATTTTTATATTCATTTTAAAAATAACTGACATCAATTATTTATTCAGACATACATGAAAAACCTATTGAACGATTTTTTATTAATTGAATATTGCATTTTTCTTTTTATTGTGGCTTTACACATTTTAATTAAAATGTTTACTAGCTGATCCGCCCGGCGTTGGCTGGGCCTGTGATAATAATAATAAAGAAAATCAAGTTTGTATTATTTTATATCTTTAACAAGATTTTGTATGAAATTATATTTTTAAATGAAAAATTCGCCAAAAAATATTGATGTTTAGTGTTGAAAGCGCTCATTTTCTTGTTTTTACTGTCCGAAATCTTTGAAATAATTATTGGTTATAAATAAAACTGTTTTACATCCTGTGTAAAAATTTTGTGCAAAAAAATATTAATATCAAGAAATGGTTTCTTCTCGCTTTTTTATTTCTTTGTTTGTTTTCGCGTCGGTTTCTTTTAATAAAAAAATAGTTCTCATCTTCCGAACTCTTTGAAACTTCAATCGGTTATAAATGTTGCTGTATCCAAGTTCTCTTTAACATTTAAAAAAAAAAAATGTGCATTTTTAGTAGTAATAACATAAGTTCTTAAAAAAAAAAAAAAAAAAAAAAAAAAAAAAAAAAAAACTTTTTAACGTAATGGCAATATTACGCCAACCGTTTTCAATCACCCCACCTAAACATATTTCCAGTTTCTGAGGGTAGAAGACTTCGAAAAGTCATTGATACATGCACAAAGAGACGATTTTCGTGTGGAAAAGAGAATGTGGATTTGACAAAATTCGCTTTTCGCTGTAAATATATAGATGTTTATAAATTTCACACCATCTTACATTACTTAAAAAAACTATTTAGAACTTAACAATACTCGTCTATCTATCCTCATTCGTCTAATCGACCTCAGGAGGACGTGTATTGTTAAGTTTTGGAATATGGGTAGCCACACTTTGGAAAAAAAATGTGCATACACATGGTGTGTCTATCGCCATTGTTATGTATAAAGGCATTCTACCTATTCAATAACTTTCCAGAAGCAGCGCCATCTATGCGAAAATTTTGGAACAATTTTTCATTTGCTTAAACAAAATTCCAAATCATAAGAAGCATTTTCCTCCAAACCACACTCTCGTACGCCAATCGCTTGATCTTTTATTAAATTTTAAAATTAATCAAGGACTTTTGAGACACCCTGTATTTTACTTTGAAATGTCAATAAAGAATATTCATTAAATATGAGTAGACAAAAATTTTGAATTAACACTTACGTATCGTTCGTTACTGTAAAACATCACTGTGAAACATTTGCAGCAAAGTATTCGGTCATTCGACCGTTGTTATATAAGACGGTTATATAACCGTATTTTAACCCTATTCTGACTATAATATTGCCCATATTATGGTCAGAATACTTTTAAATTACGGTTAAATGACCGTTTTCTATGCCGAAAGACCGATAATTGGCTGCATTTTTTTTTTTTTTTTTTTTTTTTTTTTACAGTGATTGAAATCTAGAGATTTGATAGTATATGCGATGAAACTTTGTTTTTTTCAACATCCATTCTCATGATCAGTGCATAGTTTTGTGTACATCGTTTACACAGTATTTTAAACAATTTATTAATGGATACGTACATTATGTGGATTTTCCAAAATGTGTAACTGTTATATTAAAATAACTTGAAAAATATAAGACGCACGCATGAAATTGAACAACGGAATTACTTTTCAAACATAAAGAGAAAGTATCAAAACATACATACGTATCTTCTGAGGATTTTTAAATTGAATAGCTTTGATGCTATAGCTGTATTATAAAAATGATAACATATAAGATATAATTATGAATTTAAATTTCAGCATTATTTTCAAAACCTAAATAAATAGCTTCAAAACACACATACAAAGATTTTCGGTATTTTTGAATTATTGAACTCCTACGATATGGTGGAATATATTAAAAACATGGTATACTCTAATGCATTTGAAGCACGGAATTGTTTTCAAAACATAAAGTGTGAAATTAGTTTTTGAAGACTCAGCACAATAGCAACATTTCTGAAATTCTTTTACAAAACTTGAATTGATTTCCACTTTTCAGAGTTTCTCTGAAAATGCGCAAACAGTCATAAAGTCATTGTGTTGCTAAATAGCAATGGATCATCATTTTATGAAAAACAGATGACATGATGTACATTATCTCACAAGATGGTTAAGCTTTTAATAACGTATAAAATTAATCTTGTTTCTTTCATTAATTCAGTAAACTAATTCAATAATCAAACCGCTTAAAAAGAGTTATTAGTGATATTGCTGTAAATTTGATAACAAAAGAATTTTGGCACATTCAATATTTCTATATGTTCATGTAAAATTTTATTTTTTTAAAGAAATAGGCATTTAAATGGGAACTCATTACATAATATTTACGTAGCTTTTTAAAATGTTTAAATAGTTACAATCAAAATATACTGATACATTATTCCTGAAACAAACAAACAAACAAAATCTAAAAATCTACAATGTTCGCGTGTGACATTAACAACAATGAGCGAGTGTGTTTTCAGGAATGAGTTATAAACATATTTGTACAAAAGTCACTATAAATTGAAATTTGTTCGAACCAAATAGATGCAAGTACTCTTGGATTATGCCTTATTTTACTTTCTTATGCAAAAATTACTTGTATTAGCATTAATATCACCAATCAATAAAAATATACTTTTAGTTTCCCCACGTACAATGATTCAAAACAATACAGGGTGTTTCTAAATGAATATCGGGGTTTTAAAGCTTGGTAGTATTTATTACATAAAACTTAAAATTATAATTAATACATAAAATGAAAGAGCAACTCAAACAGTTTTACCTACAAGCTTACAAGTGTTCAATAAGTGACAAGCTTACAAGTGAACACCTTTCGTCACACGGCACACATCAAGTCGATAGCTCAGTTCTTCCTAAAAGTTAATTAGTGTTTGTGGGTAATTGTTGCAACAGCTGCCTCAATTTGGGGGATCACATCTGAACTTTATCGGGAACACACGTTGAACAGTAACTACAGATTCTGTCTTTGCACACTGCAGAAAACAAAATTATTTCTGTTCACTAGTCGCCATTTTTGCTAAAAGCGCTTTCTAACAGATGACGGAAGAAACATTGCGTGCGCCTGCGCATGCACAGGTACCAACAAACTGTTTGAGTTGCTCTTTCATTTTATGTATTAAGTATAATTTTAAGTTTTATATAACAGATACTGCAAAGCGTTAAAACCCCGATATTCAATTAGAAACACCCTTTATTTTAAAATACATCAAAGAGCAGTGTACATGTCTGAAATCTTGAAAAAGCACTTGTAAAAACACCCTGCATTTTTTTCAAAATTATCAACAGCAAGAAGGATACAAATCAAGCTATTATGCATCTTCTAAACGCAGTAAGAATGATTCTCATTATTCAGTAATTATGCAAAGTTTTACATTGAATGAAAGCAAATTAATTTATGTTTTTCACCAGCATTTTGAAAAGTTTTGCCACTCTACAAAGACGATATTTTTAATCTATACTAATAAAATAATGTTTAGCTCTCTATGTGTGTGTGTGTGTATCTGTTTGCGATGTCGAAGAAAATCTAGTGCTCCTAGAAGTCTGAAAATTTGGATTTAGGTAGTTCAAGGCATAACCTGATGCACCTGAAGATCAGAATTTTTATATTTTGATATATAACCAAGATATTCATTAAAAACCCATTAAGCACCGCTTCAAAAATTTCATTACAATAAACTTCGAAAATTGTTATTTTTATCGTAACCGCAAAATAAATTACCCTTTTGATAAATCCAGACAACGACATATTCTCATTTTTCAGTTATTCTCGAATATTTAAAATAATATTAGAGGTATAGATTCGAAACTCGCAGTAAATACGTAGTTTATTTTTGTGATTCCAAAAATTAAACTTTTGTGAAATTCGGACTCTAACTTTTCATTATTTTGGCTAAAAACTGTCCAGACTTGAGAATTGGACCCATACTGTAAACGGGGGCTGCCATATTGAATGCCAACTCACAGTTTTGTGGACCTATTAAAAAAAATAATAAAACTATCACGTTTATCGATTTTATATTAGGCGTATAGACATAAAAATGGAAACAACTTTTTATTAAATGTCGCATTTAGTCCACATGTCAGATATTATTATGATAGAGCAGAATAGCGGGCATGCCCTGCTAACGGCCGTCTATTTTATATCGAAGTTTTCTTTAGCTGTTTATTTGTTATATTTGCGGGATTGATAAGGAGGGATATAAACGACTTTTTATTAAATATGACATTTTTTGTACCCACTGGAGGTGTTTTTTTCGTTAGTTAACACCCTTTTTAATATATCCATGTTTAATATATACTGCTCTGATTTCAAACAGAATTAATTCCATTTAACACATTTAACATTTTTAGCTGCATCTACAACAGATCAGGTGCGTTTAATTGTTGTTGTGTATAGATAATACCACTATTTTTGAAAATTAACTTCAGGAAATTTTCTTTTTTAGTTCCAAGCTTTTATACGAGTCCCATTCTTTGAGCAAGTACCCAGGTAGTCTTAATTAGTTATTTGACAAAAAACAGCCTCAGGATTATTTTTCAGCCCTTCAAGGATTATTTTTCTCTAACTGCTGCATGTTTCCATAGTTAGCAACTATCTTTCGGATTTCACCGAAATTGATTCCAAAAATTATAATTGAGAATCATCCTCTATAAAATTAAAGTAAATGGATGAGTTGTATAAACCACTCTTTTCGAATAAGAACTTCAGATTATTTTTATTTCCTTTCAGTGTATCTCGTGTTCTATGGGCCGGATTACGCCGGGGTTTGACTCATTCGACTTGTTATCGAAGGCCTTAAATATTTTACTTCCACATTCCAGTGGGCGCATTCTTAAATCGGATTCCGAGGCCCAATTACGACGGGATTTGGATCATCCGACTTGATTTCGATCGCCTAAGAGATTTTTTAGTATAAATTTCCACCGCAAGAGGGCTCATACAAAATGTTAATAAATTTTAAGTAATATTTTAATGGTATATAAATTATTAAAAAATAAACCATATTTTTTAAATAAAAATTAGTAAGAATATGGATCATAGTTACACTACTTTGCTGATGAATAAATAAACATTATCATTTGAAATGCCGTAAAAAAAATAATAATAAAAAAATACAAAATCGGGTTAAAGATATAAAATCATACAAACCTAATGTTTGTCTTAATTTATTATCACGGTCCCTAAGAACACCAGACGGGTCGGCTAGTAATTAAATAATTTAAAGGTTAAACAACCTTGAATATTCCTACGGCATGAAAAGTACTGTAATTGTGCAGAAATTTCATCAAAAATGACTTTGCTTGGAATTGTTTAAATAAATATGAAGACAAATAAAACTTGATAAAGTTTATGAGATAAAACGTGGGAAAAAACAACAATCCGATTTATTAAATTAATTGGATAATATGACATACATTCCATTAAATTTTAAAAGAAAATATATTAACTTATTTTTTTAAAGTAAACCCTATTCGTAAAGGTATTTGTTGCTCATCAGGTGTTTTTGAACCGATTACTTCTTTTTACCGCACTATTAAAATTTTATTAGAGTATAAATAATAATACAAATGTTTAATTTTCTAAATGCATGTTTTTAGGGTTTTTTTTTTTACATTCTATTGAAAATGAAGTAAAAATAGCATTATGTTGAATTGTATTTCAAGATAATATACATGAAAAATATTTATTGTAAAACAAGGATTCTCAAAGTGTGTGCTCCGTCGATAAATCTCGCCACCGGTACTTTTGCAAGCTTGATGAAAAGGTCTAAAAATAAATAAATAAATAAATAAATAAATAAATAAACGACTTAGTTATACGAACAAAGAAGAAGAAAAACGTTCAACCACCACGTATTTTAACAAATTTTACTCATATTTACAAATCGTCTTAAAATTATTACAAAACTAAATTAATGTGCATATACTGAAATATTATATTTTGATTTAAAAAAAGTATATTTTCTCTATAATAAGCAACATATTTGCCTTTTAGAATTTTTTTTATTGGAAATGGATTTCTTGATTTTGGAAAATAAATAAATACATATAATATTTATTTCAGAATTTTAGAAGGATTTTAAATATTGTTATTTTATTTCTTTATTTTTATTTTTATTTTTATTTTTTTGGATTTTAAAGATCGCATACATGTACACTTTTCAAGAGTTCATAAAATAAAATATATATTTAACTCTCATTCTCACCACAA
Source organism: Maratus michaelseni (assembly GCA_963931845.1). NCBI lineage: Eukaryota > Metazoa > Arthropoda > Arachnida > Araneae > Salticidae > Maratus > Maratus michaelseni. Next base: position 68,431,073 of record OZ007593.1, read on the forward strand.
AACATTTCATTGACCTTTTTGAGGAAAAATAAAATAAAATGGTGATTTTTTTCAGATAGGTTTCGTTATTTTGTCTATTTATAACTATGATCTGAAATCTCCATCTATGCATGAAACATTCAACATTACATTTTACTTAAATTAAAATAAAAATAAAAATAAAAATAAAAATAAATCCAAGTCTTTGTAAATCTTACGGCACAATCTGTATTGCCATACGATAATTTCCTAATTTGTTTATGAAATAATGAAAAATAAGCGGAGTTATGCAACATCCAGTATGATATATATATATATATATATATATATATATATATATATATATATATATATAATACATTATTTTAAAAATATTGATACATTTAATATTTAGTGTGTATCCTTTTGTTTTTTATTAAAGATTTGATACGTCTTGGCATATTTTGTATGAGTTTTTGACAATTAATTTGTATTTTGTTGTCATGGTGCCAAATTTAGATGAGTTAGACCATAGACCTATTAGACAATTCTTGTTTGTGATGTTGCATTTCTTTATTTTTTTCTTTACAGTGGCCCAAAGATTTTCTATGGGGTTCATATCTGAACTGTTTTTAGGCCATGGAAGTGTTTTTTTATTTATTTCATCCAAAAATTTGGTCACGGATGAAGCTTTATCGTACAGAGCTCCATCATGCATGAATATGAAGTTTCCATTTGGAAACCAGTCGTTTAAATGTGGAATTAGTCTTTGTTCAAGAACTTTTTTATACTGATACTGGTCTATCACGCCTTCTATAATGTACAAACGTCCAGCACCCTGAGCAGACATCACGCTCCAAACCATTAGTTTAGTAGGATGTTTAACCGTTTGTGCTATGCAATTTGGGGAAAATTCTTCACTGGTACTTCTGACATATTGACTACTTTCTTCTGTTATCGTAAACATTGATTCATCGGAAAAACATATCTAAAAGATAAAAAATACTTTAAGGTATGTAATTTGTAGAGAAATATTCTTATAAAGAAATTTTTAATCAAATTTATAAACAGTTCTGTATTTTTAGTCAGTATGCAAAAAAAACATGATTTCAGGAAAAGAAATGAACAACTTGAATTTAACTGATTAATTAAAAGAAAATTAATATTTCTCGCCTTGCTCTAGTCATTTCTGAATTGTTCTTGCACAACTTTTGCCCAAACAAGTATCTTCTTTGCCATAGCAGATGTGATTTTAGCTTTTTTTCGAGGACGACGAGCACCGAGTCCAGTTGAGATGAGCTTTCTACGGATGGAAGAATCATATAAATTTATTCCATATGCTTGCAGAGAGATTTTTAGTTCATGACTAGTTGCTCTTTTGTTAGCTTTAGCAATTTGAATTAATTTCCTTTCTGTTCTTGCAGTAAATTTACTTCCTTCCACATTTCCCTACCCTAAAATTTTCATATTCACATTTGGAGTCCAAAGATCTTTTTATTCTAGAAACAGATGCTTGCAAAAATTTTGCTTTTTTAGCGATTTCGTGCTGTGTATAGTGATTTTCTTGGTTGAGACCCTTTACCACAGCTAGTTTTCTAGGAGAAAGATCACTTCCTTTACCCATAATTACGAAATAATCCTTTGACAAGCGAAAAAAAGCTACCAATTAGTATAAACTAATCAAAGCAGCGAAAAGATTCGTTTTAAGAATAAAATAATGCTAATGCTAATTCAAGAAAAGAAAGAAAATACTAGCGCAGCAAACAGACGATTTTAAAATTTTATTTTAAATTTGTTTGTTAATCAGACAAATTTATTATGCAATGCAAACAATTTGATTACTTTGGATCAAATATTTTTCTTTTTAAAAAATGACACCATTTAACAAAATTATATCCACAAAACTATTCTAAAGGAGCGAAAAATTGATTGGATCAACAAAATAAATTACCTTTCATGAAACATTGCAAGTATATACAATATTAATCAAGAAAAACTGAAAAAATCACAATTATTCTAATAATTTTCACACCTCTGTATATATATATATATATACTCGGGAAAATAACTTTGTATTATACATTAAAAATATAATATATTTCATTTAGCAGTTAAATAACGGTGCAAAATGTTCTAAAAATCAATTAAAAAGTATTTTTCTTCGCCACACTCTGCATTTACATTTCCTCTCATTATTCTATTTTTATGATAAGACTCATACATATTTATGAGAATTGGACATGGGAAATCAATTTCTTTCATAACCATCTGCATAATGCAATTAATGGTAAAACATGATTTGAATAAATTTCCTTCTGGAGACATTTTATTTTTATCAATCTTTGGTGAGTAAATAAAATGGCGATTTGCATTAAATAACCGATTTACATACCGGATTTGTTCAAATTCTGTATTCAAATCAAATAAAATCTATTATATTTTTCTTTTATTATGTTTAAGAATACAAATTATCATAGCAACGAATACGTGATATTTTTCAATTAATAGTACAGATGTATAGATCAATATTTTAATAATAACTAAATTTTATGGCTAATGAAAGATATACAAAAAAAGAGATATTCTAGATTATATCATTTTTTATTTAAAATAATAAAATTAGTTTTACTAATCATTTATATAGGTTCTTTTTTATGCATCTGGATCTACACAAATTTGAAATACATATACATCCTTTTTTACATGTCATCATAAGAAAATTCTGACCGTCTTATATAACAAAATTAATAACAATAAAAGTTTAGTTGTTCATTTTACATCATGCACAATAAATACCCACAAAATTGCATAAAACGTATTTTATATTGTTATATACTAAACAACATATATAATGATAAACATGCATTTAAACTAAGAAATTTGAAGACAAGAAAACATATATTTCATCAATTTTTTAATATATATATCTTAAAAATCTATAAATAAAATAATAACATATTTGTTAACACTTTTTTGACCTTACAAGCATTATTAATTTGCAGTTTTACTTTTATTTATTTATTTTTTAGTTTAAAAAACTGTCCAGTCATTTTACCGTTTTCCTTGAAAACGGTTACATAACCGTAATTTAACTATATTCTGACCATGTTATTGCTCATTTATGGTCAGAATATAGTTAAATTACGGTTATGTAATCTACGGTTTCTACATAAACGGTCAAATGACTGGGCAGTTTGCTGCAAATTTTTAACAGTGTAATTATTAATTAATAGCATTACTAATTTACAGTTTTAAATTTGTTTATATATTTTTTATTAAAAATATTTTTGTTTTGTTTTGTTGTATTTATCGATTTTAGGCATGAATCTTTCCTCTATTTAATCACAGAATATCAGTCACTAGATAAAGAAAAAAATATTATTGGAAAATTCTAGCAAATAATTTAAAAAATTAAAAACGCGATCTTTTGGCACAGATCAACAATGTGTTAATAATGAAAACACACACACACACACACACATATACATTCTGTTTGTTCTGTATATATATATATATATATATATATATATGTTAACTGGTGATTGCTTAACTGGTGAAAAAAAGGTCTCAGTTTTGAAATTTCCCAAATTATGAACATAGTTCCTTTCAACACTCAACTTTTAAGTGTCTCCCCTCCAAACATGCTCAGGTAGTATCCGGGCAGAGCTTCATTCTTCATGAAACGGTCATTAAACGTGACAAAACATTGAAACCATCTTAAAAATTGGCAAATGCCAAAATATGGACTTAGTTCCCTTTAACAGCCACCGATTTATACATTTATACTCGTATATATATACATTTTATTGGTAATCTTTTTAAAAAGTAATTGAAGGTCCTGGCAATTTTATTTTGCACTGGCAATGGGATTTCGCGTACCTATGTAATTATTATTATTATTATTAGTTTTTTTTTTTGGGGGGGGGGGGATGATGGTAGAAAAAAAACTATTGAGAATTCTGGCAATTTTTAGAAATATATGACATACAATATAACTGCATGAAATATAACAGAAGGAGGTTTGATTTATTTGGAAAAAACTTTGGAATAGAATAAGATTTTTGTTAAAATTTTTACTAATTATTTTGGAGTTCATATTGCCACTCGTTAAATAAATATCGACTCAATCCGTGTATTTTGCAATGTGCCTTAGTATGTAGATATTATTATTGAATTTATGTCTTTTTTTATTCAAGAGTTAAGATGATGCCAGATTTTGGTTTGCATTTATTATTACAGTTTGCTTTAATTTTTGTCATTACTATCTTTATCTTTACACCCTATATATATTAAATGTGTTTGTTTTTGAGATTGAATAATGGAATATCGAATTGCACAAGAATATTAAATGTTTTTATAAACAAAACATTAAATTACAGATAAAATTATCATAGATAAGTGTGTCATCGCACGGCATTGATAAAGTATTAATAATTTGGAAATATTTAGTTAAAATAAAAATTTATTTATTTTGAATTTTTGAAAATTAATCCATCGTATCATATAGAACTGTTATTTGTCAAATATATGTATAACGCTCTAGAAGCATGCATGTGTAAGCGAAATGTTTACGGAAGTGCGGAGAGCGAAACCTGGGTGCAGCTATGGAATCTATGTAAACTCCAATCTCATTAATGAAAATAAATAATTTCCCAGCAAGGGCTTGGGTTGGCAGATTACAAAGTAATTTATCACAGAAATAAATATTTACGAGATACTACTTATATTGGGGTTCCATTTTTGAAATTCGATCTGTTTCGGCATTATGTAAAGGACAAAGTTTTATGTAAGACTTATGTGGAATAATATTCCGTAATAGGGGAGGACATTGCGTGGTGAATATAGGCATCTGTTTTTCTCTCTTCCTACCCCAGACCACCACCGAGAGCAATGTATAAGATAGAAGCCGCCTCGGTTGAAGAGCAGTGAGTTGAATGTGAATGAAAATTTCTAAATATCCCCGCCAATCGGAAAATGAAGTGAACACGACTTATTAACAACGACTTGATAAATTACAGAGTAACTCATCCAAAACATAAAAATTTTTAAGACAAAGGTAATAAAGTGGATCACTATATGAAATTAGATGCGTGTTGGGAGTATTTAAATGTCAAATTCCTTATGCAAAACTTATGTGCAACAATTATCTGAAATGTGCTATCCATTCCTGCAGTGCATATCGGGGTCTGTCCGCCGTCTCCTCCTCTACTTACAAACATCTAGAGAAAAGAGAAAGCTCGAAGACGCCCAATCGTTGATGTGTTAATAATCCGAATCCTTCCAAACCCGATGTTTCATTTAATTTACTTAAGGAAAATTAATTGTTTGATATTTCTGGGTGACTCTTCAATAATAAGGCTACCTTTCCAACAGTCTTCATTAGTTTGAACAGGCAGCGCCCTAATGTATGTATGTGGTGGTCATTACTCACAATAAGTTGTATAATGTAGTAATTTAAGGGTAGAGTGGACTTTGAAATTCGCGAAATTTCATCAAAAAGTCGATTTTTCATTTTTAATGTAAATATTATATATATAATCTTACCTACAAGATGCAACATTTTTTTTTCAAATATGTTGATTTTTGCCGGAGTTATAGCCATTTTAGTTTTAACAGCTAATGCGCCACGCCCCTTTGTTTACCTTTCCGCCAATCTTTCTGGTTTCCCGTCGTAGTTATAAGTAAATTAAAAGCAGGGGAAATAACGCTTACATGATTTTCTCGTGCTTACTCCATATAATTTTCATAAAGTATATATATTTCTTTACATTTGGCAACAGAGTATTTTAACTGTGACCTAAACTGGTTGTTTACGCATATGTTTACCTCGTTTGTTTTCGTATTTTGAATTTATTTATAACAGTTCTTTCTAGTTGTAATTTTAGTGAAAAAAAGGTTCTTTTAAGAACTAGAACTGCGTGTTGTTAACAAAATTATTTTTTTAGAATATTTTTCAGAATGTTTTAAGCATTTTTTTCTTAGGGTAATTTACTAAATTATCTTTTTAATTTGTTTGGTTTCTTTAATTTATTTCGGTTTTCATACATGCATTGCATCAGTTCAAAATATCGAAATCCTAAAAATCAAAAAAAAAAAAAAAATACTCGAAAATTTTTTAAGTTTCTAAATAAATAAATTAAATAAATAAATTAATTAATTAATGAAAAATTTCTAATTTCCCAAAATAAATACACTTTAACCAACATCGTGTTAGAGTACACGCAATTTCCCACGAAATAATAAAAAAAAGTACTCCGAAATTTTCTAAGTACCCAAATAAAAAATTTAAAAATCAAATTAATCAAATTTCTAACTCTCCACATATAAAACTATTTCACACAATTAGCACACAATTCTCCGCGAAAGAAAAAAAAAATACTCGGAAATTTTCTAAGTCTCCGAATTAAAATTAAAAAATTTAAATTAAAAAAAAAATTCTACTTCAGAAAAATAAAACTATTTCAACAAACTTCATGTTAGAATACATACAATTACCAAAAAAAAAAAAAAAAAAACTGTAAAATTTTACAAGTTCCCAAATTAAAATACAAAAAATTAAAATTAATAAAAAAAATCTAAAATCCCTCTCATCTTACAGTAGACATTCCACCTCCACCACTCAGCACCGGCACGGTCATTTCCACACCTTCACCACAGTGTACCACCTCCACCACTCAGCACCGGCACGGTCATTTCCACACCTTCACCACAGTGTACCACCTCCACAGTGCTGGCGGGCAAGTGGCGCGAAACCCCCATTATCATGCTACTCAAAACAATAAGTTATTAATAATATTATATCTTTTACTTGTATCGGAAATTGTTTCAATATAAACTTTAATAAAATTTACGAACAATTAAATCATTAAAACCTGTTTTTCTCAGAAAAATATTTTTTACGGTTTTCATGACTTTAAAATGTCCCATGAGCAACACATTACTTTCAAATTTATTTAAACGTCTCAGAAATGTTCTTTATACCTGTGTAAATATTTGTTACTAAAAATAAACTTTATTACACGTATTTAAATTTGAAAATTTATGAGTAATATAAAAATTTGATTAAATTTTAATGAAAAAAATTTAATAATTAAATTTAAATCAGTTTTTTAATTTTTATATGATAACTTGCTAAAATTTGGTACTAAGTTTTGTTTTTGTGTATTCAAGGATGATTATATGAGATTATTGTAAATGTGTCTAAAATCTGATTGCGCATGGAGCATTTTGAAATCCGGCAATTTAAAAATTTAAAAATTTAAATATCTCAAAAAAAAATGTAAGATATTTTCAACAAATTTTGCGCATAATATTTTTTTAATATTATAAATAAATCCTGAAAATTTCAAAAAAAAAAAAAAATATTGGTAATTAAAAAAGTTAGTTTTCAAAGTCCACTGTACCCTTAATTAATAAAGTATTTTATATTTATAAAGTATTTTCGTTTGAATTCGATTTACTTTTAACAGCTACCTTAAGCTGCGGGGCAATATGTTCTCTGAATTTCATAGACACAAGCTATCCTGCTAGGTTTCAATTTCTAATACTTTATTCCGCATAGTCTCTCTCTCTCACTATATATATATATATACGCACTTAATATCTAAAAACATAACAAAAGTGTGATGAAAATTGAATTGGCATAAAAGTTTGCATCTTATTAAAAAAATAAATAAAAATAAAATAAAATAAACTATAATAATTAACGCATATCTAGGAAATTGGTAAATTGCAATTTTTCTCCAGCAATATATAAAGTATATGCAAAAATTGAATGTATGCATGTTTCTCAGATGCAGAAAAATACAAGAATAAAAAAATAGCAATCATTTGCAATATAAACAATTTAACGATAAACTAAAGTCAAAACTTGTTTTAAATTACCTATGTAAAATATTTGATATTGTGTTTCCAAATCTATTATTATTATTTTTTTAAGTTTATGCGTTTCATTTCAGTTTTCCATTTTTCAAACTTTCAGTTACCTTTCAGTTACCTTTCAGTTACCTTTCATACATATTTATGAGATAAATTCATTTAAAATGCCATTTCATTCGCAATCATTTGCATAATTTTAATAATCTTGAAATTCACATGGTTAAATAATGATAAATTTCCTTTGTTCGATTTACTGAAAACCCCCAAAGCAGAATATGCTTAAAAGTGCGACGTACGTCGCAGAACAATTAACTTCTCTGCAGAACATTTCAAATTCTTATTTTCAACAAAATTCACCATTCATTCCTTGAAAAAGTGCTAAATTTGTTTGTTAATTACCGAAAAATCTTCTTCAATCGTTTATTGAAAAAGATTGCGAAATTCATCAATTAGTCGCGGGAAAATTTGTCAGTCGATCATGGGGAGAAATCGTAAAATTCTTCAGCTGGTTAAAAACATACAAAATTTGTAGAACAGTTGCGAAAAAAAAATCCATGATTTTCGCCAATCGACCGCAAGAAAATGCTGCAAAATTTGCCAGTCTGTCGAAGGAAAATATCGCAAAATTTACCAATCGGTTATGGTTAAAAAAATATGAAATTTGTCAGTAGATTTTCGAGAAAAATGTGAAATTCGTCGATCAGTAGCGAACCCCCCCACAATTTTCTTCAATCAGTCACAAGAAAAAATTGAAAAATTTGCCAATCGGCAGAAAGAAAATATCGCGAAATTTGGCTATCGGCAGAGGTACTCATTTATTATCATGACGTCACAAATGATGGCTAGCCGCAACGAAAGACATATGGCGATTGACACAAAACAATGGGAGCATCGCTTTGTACCAATTGCTGGTCACGGCCAGCCACTATTTTTGACATCATGAGAATGAATGAACAAGCCCGGTATCTAGTGTTGCTTTGCTATCGGTTGCGGCTAAAAAAAACTAAATTAGTCGATCAGTTGTGGGAAATCTCTCGATTTTTGTCAATCGGTTGCACGGTAAATAGACAAAATTTTCTAATTGGTAGAAAGAAAATAAATAGAACTTCGCCTATCTGTCGCATGTTAAAAAGCTAAATTCATCAGTGGATCGTCAGAAAAAAATCACGAAATGCGTCAATCAGTCACGGAAAAACTTATAATTTTTTCCAATCTGTCACAAGAAAATCCGCAACATTTATCGATCAATAAGGAAAATATCGTAAAATTTAACAATCGGTTGTGAGTAAAAAAAAAAAAAAAAAACGAGAAATTCGGGAATCAATCGTTTGAAAAAAAAAAAGATTTTTGCCTATCGGTCCTAAGAAAGAGCCAAAAAATTTGCCAGTCAAAAGAAAACTTCGAAAATATTTGAAATTCGCCAATCGGTCACGGGTAAAAAAAAAAGCTAAATTAATCAGTGAAGTGTTGGAAAATATCTCGAAATTCTTCAATCAGTCGTGGAAAAAAATTGCAGAGTTCGATGATCGGTTCCGAGAAAAAATCTTGGATTTCGCCAGTTACCCGAGAGAAAAATCTCAAAAATATTGCAAAAATCGTCAATCGATTACGAGAAAAGAATGCAAAATTCGTTATTAGATTGGTGTAAAATTGCGAAATTCATCATTTCTTTTGTTTGTGTGTGTGTTATCGTTTTACGAAATGTCTTTAGCATTTCTATACAAGATGAAATTGCACTCCTACATATAAAGAAAAATCTCCCTGTGTTCTACTTTTTTATTCCCGCAGAACATTTTTGATCAGCTGAAAGTTCGTTGCAGAACATTACAAAATATTCTGCTTTGGGGCTGAAAACTATTTTTCAAAAGTTTTGTTCTAATGATAAAAAAAGAAAATATGTTTAAAAATTAAAAAATGTATTTATACTCAATCCAGGTAATTCCATTTTCAGCTAATGTATTATGATTTTGTTCTTATTTATTACACAAAATAACTCGAAATTGGAATATATAAGAAAACTGCAGGCAATTTTTTTTAAATATAAAAGCTTTTGCAAATCAAATCAAACAATTAAATCGCGTAACTTTCCTAGAATGTAAGTTCTCATGATTAAAGAATAACCCATTTTCTTCTCTCTAAATATTGAAAGATGTTTTAAAAATGTTTCATCTAATAAAAAAAAAAAAAAAAAAAAAAAAAAAAACATTTTTTTTTTTTTTTTTTTTTTTTTTTTTTTTTTTAATAGAATTTAAAGTGTATCTATTTACACTTCATGTGGCACCATTTCTAGGTGATGGGTTAAGCATTTGAACCTACTTATTAAGGGCGAGAGATGAGTTTCAATTAATGAAAATTTACTAACATTTAATCGTGGATTGATTCTGTAATTAATTTAGACAATTACTTCATTTTTCATTTATTTTTTTTTTATAATATATATATATATATATATATATATATATATATATATATATATATATTAAACAGTACAAAACAGTAACTAAAGTTTTAATATTATACGAGAAGAATCTTGCAAAACTAGTTTTGTAATCTAAATTATTTAACTTGTTCAAAAGTTATCATGGCAAAACAGCTGATAAAACAGTGACTCGAGATAGTTGAGTTTAAAGTTTTGCCTTCACAGGTATCACCGGTATGAACGGATCAATGTTTACGGCTTGTAAGATCGTAGTTTTAAGGATTTTTCTTTCGCACCCAATTTTCAACATTCTTAAAAGTTTAAACATAATAATAATAATAATAATAATAAATACATCTTTTCGTCATTTCAAACCCCCTTGGCCCCCTTAAATAAGATAATTCGTAATTGAACACAGTGATGTGACTGCGAGTAAAACTTGCGTATTTATTAATATAAAAATTTTATAACTATTGAAATTTGCATGGTTAAATAATAATCACTCAAAGCGGGTTTAAGTACGTTATAAGCAAAAATACGGTAAATCCAAGTTAAGTTATTTCCGTAGCCTACTGTATTTTTATGAAAATATCAATACATCTCTAGTGAACAAAATGCATTTTTTTTAATCACTTGTATGAACTACGAGATAAAAATTATTCTCTATTACTTACAGCAAAATGGAAAAGAAGGTAAATGATCCCACTAAAATTTTAATGATGCCATACGGTTGTGACATTGAGAAGATAATCCATAATCAATATGAAAACCATTAGCTCATATTTTTTATCACAAAAAAATCGCATATACTAAAATTGAAAAAAATCATGAAATTTATACACATCTGCAAATAAAAGTAAAAAATATTTTTAAAAAATGTGAGAATTTCTTTCTTTTTCTGTATATATATATGATTATTAAATCTATCTTTAAAATGACACATACATTATGCTCTATTAAATACATTAATTTTTTTCCGCGTATAATAAAAAAATATATATATCACACCATAAATACTTTCTTTTAATTTGAAAGCAATGCCATACTAAATTATTATTTTCATTAATGTAAATTCTTGAAAACTGTTCAACTTTGAAATATCAGATATCCTATAGCATGTACAAGATGCATTATTTGGATTTTCTTTTTTATAAAGGTATGTATGAAAAGTAAAAAATATGAGTACCTTTGATTTAACAAAATATTTTATTTGCGTTTTGAATCGGTCATACTTATACCATACTGAAGTAAATAAATAAAAGTAAATGTTTTTTTTAGATATTATTTTAAGATATTATTAAGATATTATTAACATGTATTTTTCTGATCGCTAATTTTAAACCATTTAATTTAATTCGTATTAAAATATATATGGTACACTATTTTCATTACTACCAATCGGTATTTTTTGTCTATATTATTGACTCATTTTCTGTTTTATCTATCATTTGGATAAAACAAAGAATTGCATATCTCTCTTGACCTTATGTACAACTAAAAAAAATTAATTAGGTTTACTCATCAAAACTCTTTAATTTTATTATTTGTGTTACTGCTAAAATATTGTGCATTGAATAAGAGCTTATTTTCCAAAAATAGGCGACTTATATATAATTAATGTATCATTAATTAAAGTGTACATTTTTTTGAAAATTTTAAAACATACATATACATAAGAAACCAATTAATGATTTTTGGATGATTTCGGGTAAGGAAATTTTGACAAAATACATTGTTAGATATGGTATATATTTATATGGGCTATTTCTTTAAGACAGTTAGTATATCTGTATAGGAATATAAAAACGTTTGAACATCAACTCTTACATTTTAGTTAATAGTTGTAATAATTGGTGTATTCAACAGTGACGCGGTGAATGCTTAGTTGAATTATCGTACAGAAGTTGACATTGGATACAAACTTGGATACATTTGAACTAAAATACATAATTGAATAAAAATGAAGAAAGAAAAAAGAAGTGTCTCAATTAACCTTAATATTTTTCAAAAGTCCTTAACTTTTCATATTTAGAGGTATTTTGTCAAATATTAGACACTGTACATGTACAGTACAATGTTCTAAATTGATCTTAGAAATCGAATAAAGAATCTGCATACATTTTGATTATTAAGTATAAGCATATTTTACAATCAAATTAAAATATATTTAAAACTTTAATATCAAATATTTCTATTTCCAACAAATATATATATATATATATATATATATATATATATAATATTATTCTCACATTATTTAAGGCAACATTGTAAAGCATTTTATATTTCTAAAATTGGCAACATGTAATGATTTTTTTTTTTTTTTTTTGCAATTCATCCCCTAGCTATGGTTGTGTTTCATGCTGGTTCTTGTGTTCAACAGGTATCTTTTTCAATCATTATGGATTTTATACTTTCTGACTCTATTTAATGTTTTCTCTGTATATTATAAGTATGGCTTCTTTCCTTTTCAATATTGTATTTTATTTTTTATTTCATCACTGGTTTGCTTCATTGTTTATGAGAGGTAGTCCCAAAATCATATTCTTTAGCAATGTATGGCTAATATGATGATGAAACCTCTCATTTCATTTTATTTGTGGCATTTAGGCATTTGGGACTTGATAATTCTGTCTAAATTCCACAAATTTCATTTAATTTCATTCATTTAATTCCATTTATTCAATTTTTAATTTAATTTCTTATTCTTTTAATATGTTTTTGTTTCTATATTCAGTGTGTGTTGGGGAATCTTTCATTGTATATATATATCAGTGATGTTGTATTCTTTCAAAATAATTTATTATATAATTAAATATAATCTACATGCTTTTAGAGACATAAACGATAACTATTTTATAACAAAATAATTGAGTTACCTAACAAAAATCATTATTGTTTTCATTGAACAAAATTTGAAGTGCATACTAAAAACTTCAAAGTAGAATATTATTTATAAACTATAAGAATATTTATAATAACACACACTAAAGCTGCTTATTTTGGAAAAAACTTTTTGAAACTTCAAACTATTCTTTAAAACGGAGTCAAATAACATTTAGTTTTTAACCCTGCAATAATAAGGAAAATTTTATACTAAAAAATTTCCTTAAAAACATTTAACCGGAATAAATATAAATTTAGCATAATAACTTTGTTGCTTTCTACTATAAAATGAAAAGTATAATCTTGTAAGAAATGTACTTAAATATATATTTTTATAGCTAATAAAATATAGACCTTCTGTGTGATATTCAGTAAATGATCATGTTAAAACAATATGATTAAAATAGAAATAACTTTCCTCTTCTACAGTAAATATATATATATATATATATATATATATATATTATATGTTATATAAAAAAAATATTTCCTTCGCAAATCCTTCACATTTATTTCGCATTAGTCCTTTAAATTAATCTAAATTCTGACATAGTCAGTATTTCCTTAATTCTTAATGATATTTATTCCTATTTAATGTCCTTTTAAAAGTTTTAACCCGTTTATTAATAATTATCTTATTCCAAATCTTAATCTAAAATTTTAAGTTTATTCGTAACTTTTATCAGCTCCCCAATCTATAAAATTCCGAGAGACGCTTTTCTCATTTCGAATGTTTTTAAAAAAGCTTTTTTTTTTTTTATTCCATGCTCTGCTTTCGCACGCTGGGGGTTTTTCACTTTAAAATTAATGCGCGGTTACGAGAGGCATTCTTTCGTGTTAGAGCTTCTCCCTCGCGTCTCATTCGGTTGGCTGGAGCTTGCCTCTCACTCATTGGTTTGTGGGCTCGTGACGTCGTATTCGGTATCTCTACGCTCCGTGAACAAAACTCACCTGCAGGCTTTTGAGAGCGGATTTTTGACGTGTTAGGAAGTGTAACCGAATGGATATCTGGTGTTGTAGTCTCGTAGAATTTTCATTTAGCTCTTTAAGATATTTTAAAACGATGTAGTAAGCCATCGTGAAGCCTGAGGGCTATAAGTTTATACCTGTGGGAACTGTTACTGCATCGCTCTTATTCATAAATAAACGATTTTTCTGGAAATTGGCTGGTGTTTATTGACGAAACTCTTCTGGTGTCTCCTCATTGCCTCACCTCTTCGCCATGATTATTGATATTGACTGCAACCTTCTATATATTTAACAAACTGCCATTTTCTCGTGGAATATTACATCTCGTGGTATCTCATCTTCGTAAAAACAACACACACACACACACACACACACACACACACACACACACATATATATATATATATATATATATATTTATATATATATATATGTATGTATCAATTACAAACCTTTATTTGTTAAAATTATAATGAAATTTATAGTGTGCAGGGGATAAAAAAAATCTCGAAAAACATAAGTGTACTTGTAAATATTTTTGTAAATATTTATGAATTAATTTAATTTAATTTTTATTTTTTTTAAATCTGTTTGAAACATGGAAAGCACTCAATGATATATCAAAACTCTCATATAATAATTAACCTTATAGAAGAAAAAATAAATTTACATTTTTTTGAAAATTATTTTGTTAAAAATCTTTGAAATTTATTAAAAAGTACTTTGAATTATTTATAATTTTTTGATTTTTTTTTCAATAATTATTTCAGGCCCTTCTGTTGTTAGAAGTATTACACACTAATGAACAATTTTCGTATTCCGTTATTGCATGTTAACATTACTTTATTTTGCTCATTCGAATTTTTTGCCTAACTCAATTTAGTTGATATAATTTTTTATTGAAGATGATAAGAACTAAATATATGCGAAATCTTATATTTTTACCATTTCAACTTTACTTTAAATTTAGGAGATATCTATAACTTCTTGGTCATGTTTTCAACTTGATTGCTTAAGTTACATTTAAAGAAGCAATAAATAAATGCAACAAATAATATGAAAAGGCACAGTAATAATATTTTTACAATGTTTGTTTTTCTAGTACACGAATGTAAAAATATTCAAAGCTAAAGCTATGCAAAATCTTGTTGTTTTATACTGTAATTTTATTTCGAATTTAGTTTTTTTTTTATCAATTTTTCAGATTTTTTTAAATTATTTTTCTTGTTGATTTTTCATTAAGTAGAAAACATAAAAAGAAAACATCATATAACAGATGTTGGGACTCTTTATACCAGTCTTAGCATCCTAACATTGTTTACTCATCTAACGCGATTAAGCATAAACCAGAGGGCCCGTGCGAAGATTTCGCACTGAAATCTAATATTTTTCAGGTACTTCTCTATTATCCCGTCGACCACTTTCCATAACAAAAAACTATCGCCAAACTTTAAGATGAAACGCCAAAAATGCAGTCCCATTTACTTGATGTCAGAATCATTATGCATGTTTGTTACGTCATCTAGTCGTTTTACATTCAACATTTGCGTGTATTTTTCATTATGTTTTACTGATTTAGTAGTTATTTTATTAATTAAAATAAAAATTGTATCCTTAAATTCTTATATTTTATTTATTTATTTACTTTTTGATATTCCAATGGCAACGTTCTCCCGTTTATTTGGCGATAGTTTTTTGTTATGAAAAGTGGTCGACGGGATAATAGAAAAGTATCATTTTTTATCAATATGCAATATCTATTAGATGCAGGTTTAAACTTCTAAAGAAAAAGCAAGGATAAAAATATCTGCAAACAACATTTAGTTGTTAATCAAGCCGGAATATCATCTCATTTATTCCATCAAAGGTAGACTAAAAACTGATCCAAGATTGCTAAAGGCACGTGCGCGAAAAAAAAAAAAATAACAATCGTATTTTGACTGTATTAGAGGATGACGTCATCCGCTTCGGGAAAACCATGAGACTTAGAAATATAAATCTAAACATTTCAATTTCAATTTCGCTTTTTAATCATAAGTATAAAATAAACCCGTGCGGTGTTTTTTATAATAATTGCTATGAGCATCATATAATGTGGTATTTTATTTTTTTGGCAACAATAATTTCAGGAAAATCTTTCATTTCTTTTATGAAAGCAATGCCGATTTAATTTTTATTTTTCAGCAAATTTTAATCAAAAACAGGTTTTAACGAATTGTTAAGTGGGCTGTGTCAGAAGCCGGTTCTAAAACCTTTCATATGGTATCTCATTCGTTGTTCTGCGTTTCATATTTTCTTAGAAAAAGGGATGTTGACAGGAGAAATAATATATAAGGATACCCCAGTCCCTGCACACATATCTAATTATTTAAAATCAACCATGCACTCTAAGAAAAAGGTGAAAAGACTCATGCATTCATTAAGAACACTATTTCTATGAGGATAAATCGAATAACTGATAAACATTGGTTATCCAACTCCAATTAACAGATATTAGTAACAATAAAGAATTTATTGTAGCCAAACTTCGGGTAGCCAATTTTGATGTTTTCCCACAATGATGTAACACATAAATTTGATGCTAAATTTACAACCATCATCCGGCGTGACCTTGAGGACCACCGACGTAACAGTACCACGACCAAACATCCCGAAGAAGGTGCTTTTGATGCAAATTGGGCATGTCTGGAGATCTCTCTATTACCATTGGACGAGTTTCTTATTGGTCAAAAAAGAGACCAATCATTTTATACATGTAAATTGTATTGTATTGTTTATATAATGTATGTAAAAATATATAGTAAGTTTAAAGTAACAGTAGAAGTATGTTTTAAGTAACAAAATAGAATCTTTTAAGAAACAGTTGAAGTAAGTCGAGTTTGAAAGTTGCTCCCGAAGTGGGGAATACGCAATAGCTCTAGGATGAGAAGACAGTTACTATCCGAGATTCTTGCGGATGCTTCTCATTGCCTCAAAGTGGTAGGCATTTAATTTATGGAAGATGATTTTTAAATTGATGGAAATTATATCTTCCGAAGCATACCCTAGAATCGATTTATAAAATATATAAATAAATTAAAGTTTTGAGACCTTAAAAGATCTTACATATATGTTTTTATGGAGTGCGCAAGGATGAACATTTTCAAGGCAGTGACAACTATGTTTTCGCCAAGTCCTTAAAGCAAGATAACACAGGGTGCTACTCAAGGGATGATTCATCATACTCAAAATCCCTTTGTGTCATCATATTTGAATATATGTTACAAATAAATAGGGCATGTCCTCAATATAATTAATTTAATTAATATAAGAGTTCGATGTTTATCACAGGTAAACTCAAAAATAATAAACTAAAATCCACAGGATTTTTAATAAATTAATTATTTGTTCTTAAACATATGGCTCCAGATGCTGTTTTTATAGATTTTTTTTAAGAAAAGGGGCAGTGTCTTTAACTAGGTTAAATTAATTTTCATTTATGAACTTTTTGTAAATAAACTTTAATATTTTGTGTTGTAAATAAATTAGTAATTAAAATCAATTTTAAATATCTTTATTTACCACAATATTATGTTCAATTTATTTCTTATCATTAATCAATTATTTTCTTTCAGGTATATTATTTTAGGGTAGTTATTTAGATACTTTTTCCAACATTTCTAATTGTACTTTAAAAGCGTTTTACTTTGTATTTAATTTAATATTAATTTTAAGGTGGATGATTCATAAATAACAGGAAGTCTAAAAATCACAATGCAAAATTTTATTCAATTTTAATTGTTAATGGGGAGCGCTGTTTTATTTTACACGGGAGCGCTGTTTTATTTTATCCCTATTGGCTCGCGTTACCTCTTATTAGAATTAATTTTCGATCTCTTTAATTTTTATTAATTATAGGTATTCTAAATGCTTTCACATACCCCTTGGTGTCGGTTAATTAATGTATGCTGGGACAGTCTTAAGTGTAATGTCAGTAATTAATATAAGAGTAAATATTCTGCCCAGCAACAGCTTTTATTGCTATTATGAATAGAATGTTATTTTTGTAGCTAATAAACAAAGCGATTTCAAAATTGAAATATATTTTATAATTTTTTCTGTAATAAGGTCATATTTTCACACCGATAATCTGAGAAAATTAACAAATTACATTTCTGTTTCATAAATATTTCAATAATTGGCAAGTAGTTTGAGCAATATAAGTACATAAATTTCAGACGTTCAGTTACAAAGTGGAACAAGTCTATAAAACATTATGGGCAGATAATTTGAATAACGTTAATGGATTCTCGTGCAACTGATTAAGAATCACAGAAGCTTAGCGCCATCTTCCATTCACGTTTTCGAGCTGGGACTTAGGGCACCTAACATACTGTTGTGTATAGTGCTACACTGTTAAAAATAAATCCGTCAATTCACGGTAAAACTACTGTCAGCAAAGTTGCCGGAGTTTTTCCGTTCCGTTAGTACATTTTCCGTTTTGAAAGATAAAAGAAGGGTAATTTTTTTTATTATTATTAATTTTTTATTTTTATTTTTTATTTCTATTTTTATTTTTATTTTATTTTTATTTATTTTCTTTTCTTTACTTATTTATTTATTTATTTTTGTAAATAAACTCGGTTTTAAAAAATGCCATCTCTATTTGTGCTGCCATCTATTGATTATTACGGGAATATTTAATTTAATTTAATATTTGATATAATAGAAGAACATTTTATGCTGTATTGAACTGGGGACGTTAGCGGCTTGAGCTGAGTGCTTTACCGCAAGACCAGCGGGTCCTTGCTAGAGTGAGAGTAGGAAATGATTATACGGGTTATCTTCAAATCGCAGCTTGGGACTTAAACAATTTGGGGTTTAGAAAACTTTTAATTTTGAAGCTAATTGCGGGGATATTTCGTAATGAGATGATGGTTGAAAACTATAGTATTAATAGAGGATAAAAACATGAATTATATATATTCTTAATTTGATTGTTAGATGTAAAATATAAATATTATATTTTGAATTAAATTCGATATTTTTTTTTTTTTTTTGCTTTTTTGCGAAAATTGATTTTTAGTCAACTATTATGTATTTTTTAAATGTGTTCGTTTAGAATATATTTTCAGTGTGAGTGTTTTTTATAACTTTAAAAAATAAATTGCGAATAATTTTAAAGGTATGAGTTTAATTCGAAAGCATTACTTTTGTTTGTTGCTTTTTTAAATAGAATCGCTTTTTTTTCACTTAACTTAGCTATTATATATATATATATATATATATATATATATATATATATATATATATTAATCTGTTTGTTCAGAATATATTTTAAGAGCGAATACTTTTTTATAACTTTCAAAAATGAATTGCAAATAATATTAAAAGAAAAGAAAAATTTAATTGTTGCTTTTTTTAATTCGAAAGGACTATTCTCTTGTTGTTGTTTTAAATAAACTTGAAATTTTAATTTATTGAATTTTTAGTTTTTCTGTTCAGCAACATGTCAGGTTTTGAAACATTGAAAATAAACATGCAGCAAATAAAGGGATATCTCCGTTGGCTGCTTTTTTCTCCGTCCGTTCCGTTGTTTTCAGGAAAAATGAGGAAATTTTCTGCAGATATACGGGATAGATTCCATTTTTCTAACAAAATGGAAACTTTCTGATCAAAATTCACGGAAGACAACCTGTCAATAAACGAAATGTTTTAACAGTGTAGCATTTTTAATAAACTTGGTTGAATAAAAATAATAGACAGCTACTTTTATTCTGAACGCATCTTTGTTGTCTTTAAAATGGAAATAGAAACTATATAACACAGAAGCAATGTAATTCAGATTAAAAAAATAAATAATACCTAAAGAAATATTAGCTATAAAATCATTTACGTTTTAAATATTAAATAAATATTTATTACTTTATGTATTTAATATTTTAAATAATGAACAAATGTTAAACTTTATTAATAATTAAAAATTACGAATTTTTTTTAATTATTCTCTCTCTCTGTATATATATATATATATATATATACTGCATAAATTAAACTTAATAGAGCGAAAAAGAAACAAATGGAAGTCTATGAATATCTTATGGAACATTCACAGGAGCTTTATAAGAATATTTATAGTAAATATATAGCATTTCGTCAAATATTGTCAGCATTATGCCTGAAATCGACGATATTAAGCCACTAATAACTCATATATGAAACGAAATAATAAAAAAATCTACAAGAGTTCAAATTACAAAATAAATAAATAAATTGAAATTGAATGAAATGTGATTTTTTTACTTCTCAAACCTATTTCTTTAATAAACAATGTAGCAATGCATTAAAAATATAATGTTTAATCTTAATTTTAAACCATATAACTAAATGTATAGATAAAGAAAAATATGGATCTATGAGTATTTTCAGATTAGTACACAAATCCGTATGTTAAAAGTTATGAAAGTTTTTACAATATATATATATATATATATATATACAAAATACTAATCTTGTCATCGTACAATATTTAGTTAATTTCACTAAAACGACTTAGATTTAAAAACTTTTTGAAAGAAAATATAACAATATGCATTAAAATAATGCCTTTGTTTACTGTACCGAATGAATAATTATAATCTTATTATATTATCTTATTATAATCTTATTTCTTTCTGTAATTTAATTAAATCGGATATGAAATAGAACTTTCTTGATATACGTATTTGATTGATTTTTATCAAAAGAATTTTCAACCTTTTTCAGAAAGAAAAAAGAAATAATACTTTCAGAGGAAACCGTTCAAGGTATACTGAACCAATGTTTGTAAAGTAATACAATTTCATTGGAAAAGGCTTGCATTCGAAATTTTTTTAAATAATAAAATAAAATACAATAAAGTAAAAAAAAATGCATTAAATATCTGACTTTGTTTTTTGAAACGAATTAATAATCATGAAAAATCTGGAGTGTATATCATAAATTTAATTTAAAGTACTCTCCACAATTAAATTAAACATCCTATTCAAGCGTTTTCTAAATTTATATATTTGCGAGATTGCACAAAATAAAGTTGTTTCAGTTTCAGGAAAAAAAAAAACTGATATATTGATAGAAAGCATTATGAGGATGCATTTAAAGATTGTGTACAGACTAATGTAATCAAACGCTTTTAAAGAAGAACTATGGTTTAAGAAAAAAAAAACTCTGAATATGTTTGGAATTTATTTTGTATCTTTTTTTATTTAATCAAGTTTTTCTTACTTATAGAGTTCCGTAAATATATAAAATTTAATTTACCCGAAATACTTTCTTGATTAGAAAACTAAAATTATTGGCCGAAAAAAAATTACAAGTTTATTACATCGAGGTCTTTATCTGAATTCAATTTAGACGCGTATGAAACAACCAAAGTTCTAAAGAAACGCACTGAAAGTCGTTTAAATTTATTATACATTCCGTGTTCTGTATTTTCTAATCAGTGTTAATAAAACTAATTCCTGGACTTATAGTAACTTGTAATATAATTTATTAAACCCAGAATTGAAGTAGAAAATTTGCAGATAAATAATGTACTTGCAATTATTTTTTATTTATTCATAAATCTTATGCTAATATGATTAACAATTTTGCGAAACAACTCGAAAAAATTAATCTTGTCATCCTTACAATAAGGTAAAGCTAGGATAGTCTGCGCACAATTCAGCAGAATAATAAAAATACATATAAATATTAATTTTTTGCTAAACTATGCATGATTAATTTTGACTTCATTTGTTCTTTATGCATTTCTATTGTTATTTTGTTGTTAGGCTGTAATTTAATAGAACAGTTGTAATAAAACAAAGAAAGTTATTTTGCGCAATCTGTCCTTATAGGGTTGGTGTGATTGCGCACATTGGTAGGAGAGATTGTTATTAATAATAACTACAATTTAATCGTTAACAATAACAATTACGCTTAAATTTCATTGTTGTAAGGCTTTTATGAATAAATATTATTGTATTAAGAGTGAATATTTCAACCTGATGGTACAATTCCAGACATTCAGTTCACCCATCCTCATTGCCCAGTATTTTTTTAACAAACGAATTTATTGCCAAATTTAGTTTCAATAATTATGTGTTTTTCAAAAAATATTTCAAAATTGATTCATTTACATGTTTTACATGTAATTTGTAATATATGCAAATTTACGAATAAGCTGCGTAATCTTTCCTAGCATGAAAACTAATGGGAAACAATGCGCCATCTCTCCTAAGTAGCAGATGCGCAAACTCTCCAATTTCGACAGGGGAGATTATGTAGCCTTTTATTTGAATATAGCCGCTTCTAAAACGAATCAGTGGTGTTCGCACCGTTAGTCTATGTTAGTAGCTTATGAGAAATCGTTTAAGTTAAAAATATTTTGTAATACTGATACTATATAGAAATTCTGAAGAATAGCTATGAAAATTCAAGCACTTACTTTCAGAAAACAAAACAAAATATAATGCTTTATCCTAGACGCTCGAAACAATCGACGTGCACATTCAAGTAGACACTGCTATACTGCTGTTGTACAACTACCTGGAGTCGCTGCGCGCTGACTCTACTCCTTCCTCCCGAACCTTTTTGTGCGCAATCTCTCCAACCGCGTCAACTCTCCTGGCTTTACCTTATATAATTAATTGCACTAACAAAATAGCATAGATTTAGAAACTTATCATTTTTCATAGAAAAAAATTCAATAAAAGTAGTTAAAGAGATTTCTGTCTGATTAAAAATGAATATAATATAGAAATCTGGAAGCCATAGCATAAATTTGATGTAAATTAGTTTCTGAAATTGCATTAAGGGACTTATGAAATATCTTTAATTGCTTCATATAATTTTACATATATATTTTTAGCGTTTTAGAAAAACAAGAAAGTGAGTACATGTTTTAATATATTCATAGAATTTTGTTTTCAATATTTACAAAAGCACTGAGGATTAGAAAATAATGCAAGAAGTGCATTAATGGTATCTCGTATAACTTTAAAGAAGTGATATCACCAATAAATAACCACGTTAAAAGCATGAAAGTATTAAATATTTCATAAAATATAATAACAACCGTTGTTTTCAGTATTGATTGTCCATTAAACATAAAAATGAACTGCTACAAGAATTCACATATGGTTACCACTTTTAGCAGAGGGAATTCACCTAATGCATAATGTTTCATGGTAGATTTCCTGTTGTTGACAGGCGTACCTTTTGCATGATCTTTATAAACGTATTTTTTTTATCTACCAATTCTAACAAAAAAAAATGTTTCATGCACACAATTATTACAAATTCCAGTAATAATGTAAATTAGTTTATGAAATTGCATTAAGGGACCTATGAAATAGCTTTAATTGCTTCATATAATTTTACATATATTTTTTAGCGTTTTAGAAATACAAGAAAGTAAGTACATGTTTTAATATATCCATAGAATTTTGTTTTCAATATTTATAAAAGCACTGAGGATTAGAAAATAATGCAAGATGTGCCTTAATGGTATCTCGTATAACTTTAAAGAAGTGATATCACCAATAAATAGCAGCGTTAAAAGTATGAAAGTATTAAATATTT
The DNA here is from genome assembly GCA_963931845.1 of Maratus michaelseni. NCBI lineage: Eukaryota > Metazoa > Arthropoda > Arachnida > Araneae > Salticidae > Maratus > Maratus michaelseni. Next base: position 68,454,765 of record OZ007593.1, read on the forward strand.
CATAAAATATAATAACAACCGTTGTTTTCAGTATTGATTGTCCATTAAATATAAAAATGAACTGCTACAAGAATTCACATATGGTTACCACTTTTAGCAGATGACATTCACCTAATGCATAATGTTTCATGGCAGATTTCCCGTTGTTGACAGGCGTACATTTTGCATGATCATTATAAACGTATTTTTTTATCTACCAATTCTATCAAAAAATGTTTCCTGCACACAATTATTACAAATTCCAGATAAAAATATAACCCCACAAGTAATAACCCCAAACTATAACTAGTATATAACCTCAAACCAAAATGACGGATTGGTGATCTACATTGCATTTTCATAAGATTTCATACAAATAAACAGCATGAACACTTTATTATTGAAAGGTTTGTATTGTAAAAATGTACATTTTTAAAATGGCAAATGATTTCTACAAATACATCTAATGAGGATTTTTTAAATTCAATATTTCTGAGATTGGACAAAACATTCAAATTAAATATTAAAAGAATAATCCATGTGCGAAGGTTTTTGTAAAAAAGTATTATCAATTAGTTTCTAAAGAGCTTGACTCACCACATTAGCTTATTGTTTGGTTACATAAGCAAAATTAAATGACAATTATGCATTACCATATATTCCTTATATTTTAATTACGTTCCATAAAAAAAAAATCATTTTATTTACGATGGAAGCAAAATTTCAAAATGTATGTGAATATAAGCTAGACTCTTAAAAATTGATGTAACTTAGAAAAGAAATAACATTAAACTGAAGCTTTTAAAAGTTCATCTTCAATTAAATCAATTTGTCCTGAATTTTTCTTATTTTAAAAATATTCCTGCCTACATTTTATACAGCCCAATATGTATATTCTAGAGCTTTATTGTTATTTTATATATTTTTTTCAACAGAAAGTCGCTTCTTTTTTTATTAATTGCCAATAGATGGCGCCAAAACAATTTTTAAAAAGAAGCGTAACACTGGCTCGATCACCTCAAAGCCTCCCTACGAAAGCAATCACCGCTATTTCTGAAAAAAAGTTTTCACAGAATAAAAATGTTTAGAGAAATGTAGAATATATGTTTTATATGCACATATGCATAACAGACATGGTTTGAGGTAGACGTAATTATTATTTAGTTGTCATATGTTAACATATGTATTTCATTAAGCTTACCTTCATTAAGCCTTTTTCGACGCTTGGGTTCGCAGTCCCGACTCGGTTCGCCTGATTTACCTGATTACATGCACTTTTCCTACACTTCGATTTACAGATAGATTGCTGCTAAAATAGATTTGAAGGTTTTAAACAAAGATTAAAATATTTAAAGTCTTTAATAAGCTTTTACAAATATATTAAGAGCATAATCAGATGATAACCTTTATTTGTTTAATGATGCGTTCAAAGAGTCGTTCATTTGTGATTAATTTGATTTTTTGTGATTCTGCATGGCAACAGTGTTCATTTGTATAGATTTGTAATCCGATGTTTAATCAGAATTTTCAATTTAGAAATTAAAACATTATAATTGGATATGATATACATGTTTATAGAAAATATACTGAACAGACATGATTTCAAATGGAAGAAATGATCATTTTCTGTTTTATGCTAGAATATGTTTTTCATTAAGCCTAACATGGCGCTTAGCTATGGTTCATTCGCAGACGAGAGTGGTCGCTAAGGCTTGGTTACCAACACTCTCTTGCACTTGCATGTTATTATAAGTAGATTTGTTCAAATAAAGTTTCAAAACAGCTGCAGCATTTCTGGGATAGCCGCAAATAACCACACAAATTATATATAGTAGGCCATATTTTACAAGTATTTTCAGAACCAGAATTCCCGACCATATTTAAACATTAACAAGTACAAAACAGCAGAACAGAAAAAAAATCAAACCAAAACAACACAACGGAAATAAAAGGCTACGCTGCCGATGAGGCCACAACCTATTCTTTTTTTATGCTTTGCTGTTTTCAACTTGTTAATGTTTAAATATTATGTGGAATTTTGATTTTGCCAAATACATGCAAATTATGGCCTACTATATGTAATTTGTGTGGTTATTTGGGGGTACAGAGATTACCACATAAATGCTGCTTTGAAACTTTAGTTGGCATATATAAATATTTGTGTGTGTGTGAATTAAAAATATCTTAATAAAGAAAGTTTAACACATGAGATATTTCATTTTAGAATTCTTAATTAATGAAAAGCACCATATTTAATACTGTACCCATATGAACAAATTTTCAGACAATTAAACAGTTAGCATATTAAAATTATTTTTAAATATGTCATATTTGAAATAAACTAGGATAGAATTTTTCAATAAAATATAATATTATATTAAAAGGGATTATCATCTGTACTCCAAATTTTTCAAACTCTTCTCGTGAGGAAAACACACATAAACGTACTTGTTTCATAAATGCATAATCAATCACTCATGCGAATCTCTTCTAATTGAATCTGGATTAGTTCCAAATACATTATGGTGTTTCATGTTTAATACACACTATAATAATTATGGTAATCATAATAGTTAATCTACGACGTACGCATACTTTCGTAAGAAATATTTAATGACATTTAATAATTTGAGAGAGGTAGAGTTAAGTAATTCACAGGAATTCATTTACAATTATTTTTTATATGCTAATGTACTACAGAGAACAATAATAAATTTATGACTCAATTTCATATTCTAAAATTATTACCAAAAAATTAAGATATATTATGGAAATATATATTTACTAATTGTTTGTTTTTTTGAAAATATAAAAAGCACATAAAGAAATATTCCTCATTAAAATGAATCTAAATGCTACGACTCATCACTCAGAATTTTTTTATTATTTACTCCTTTAGAAAAAAAATTGTCAATAATTGAAAAAAAGGAAAACAGTTCAAAAGTTCAATTGCAGAAAATTCCCAAATAAATAAATTAAATATTTTTAAATCACAAAAATATAGCATATATGGATTACACTAATGTTGTATAAAAACAAAGGCTTTTGAAAGACGTAATTAATGAACAGTTCCAGATTTCAGGATTTTACGTTTGATTTTCAATTTTAAAAGTCGATATTTTGCTCCAATATATATATATATATATATATATATATATAAACTAAGAATTATCCGGTTTAAAAGTTTTTTTATTTTCGATAAATAAACAAATTAACCGACAACAACAAAGGCAAAAACGTATAATTTATGGCCAAATGTCACAGGAAAATTTCCGTTTTAGACGTATTGAGAAATATCTAAAAAAATACTTCATGAATACTCCAGGAATATAAAGACAATATTTGATCTGATAAAGGTTTAATCACCATATTAATTATGGATACGAAAACAATTTTTTTAAATAACGTTTATGGTTCTTAAAAAGCTCTACATGCTTATAGCATATGACTATGCGAGTCCGGTACAATATTTGTGGTCATTGTTGTAAAAAATGCACGTATATTCATGAAGATATAAATGTTCATTTAAAAGTTTCAAGAAATTGCCTCTTATTTTTCGTTTTATATTATAGAGCGTTTTCAATAAAATTTAGCACCACTTACTGACAACTTGACAAAGTACAGCGAAAATAGTATTCTGCAAATGGAATATAAGTACATGAAATATTTGATGAAATATAAGAAGTTGTATGAAATATTTTGTAACTGAGCAAGCGAGAACCACATTTTTTTTTCTTAATTTAGTAGTCAAATATCTGGGACTACACATGGAAAAAATATATGTCAAATATCATAAAAATTCAAAAATGTATCGTCGATTAAGGCAGCAGAAAAATCTGAAAGATTCAAAATCGTATACAGGGTGATTCATAAAAGATGGGCAGAACTTTAAGGGGTTATAGTACACTTAAAGACAAATAATATTAAATAGGAGACTAAGGGTCCCAGACGTATTCCCAAGGAGATAGGGGGCATTAAAGTTCAGGGTCCGAAATTTCAAATGATTATAAAACATGGAAAAATTGGTCGATTCGTTTGCGGTTTTTGCAAAAAATTTTCTTTATGCCAGTATTTTCTTGAAATAAAATTTTAAAGTTCAATTTCAAAAAATGCCGATAGGGGGCGCTTTAGACTTTGGAGTAACAAACAACTATTTTTTAACGTTATTTTTTGTATTTCTTTAAATGATTTCGAAAGCTTAGACTTAAACTTAAATTTTGATCTAAAAATCTGAGTCCTAACGAGTAGTTAAGTAGCGTAAACTGAAATTTGAAATTTGAAACCCTTCTCCCCCCAGAACAAAAATCAGTTATTCCCGATCTTTGTGTCGCAGATTAGGCTCTAACTACTGCCGCGTTTTGCTAAAATTATTCTTTATGTCAGTATTTTCTTGAAAATAAATTTTAAAGAAAATTTTCAAAAAATTCCGATAGAGGGCGCTTTAGACTTTGGAGTAACGAACAACTATTTTATACCGTTATTTTTTGTGTCTCATTAAATGCTTTCTAAAGCTTAGACTTAAACTTAAATTTTCAGCTCAAAATCTGAATCGCTGAGCGTGGTTCAGTAGCGAGGGGAGGGGGTTCAAATTTCAACTTCTGAACATAGTTCAGTTTGCACTACTTAACCATGCCCAACGATTCTGTGCTGTGATACGAGGCAAAAATACAACTTTCGTCAAGGACTGCATAGTCGGAATTCACTCATAAAGGCACTGGCACAGTTGGAAACGTCGCTCATGCAAACGTTAAAGCTCCATTCCTGACGCTAGTCACCGGGTGAAGAAGGAAACAGAAAGTATGCAAATGTCAAATGGGGAAGAAGAAGAACACGTATGCAAAATTTCGACACGATTCAGGCATAAAAACCACTGAACGGTGAGTCAAGTGTAAGTCGCTGTAGTAATGAATCGGAAGATGGTGCCCTTCACGAATAAGGAAAAGGCTGAGATGCATTTAATTTACGGAGCGGCAGATGGAAATGGTGCAGAGGCACAACGAATGTACGGAGAGCGATTTCCTAACAGGCGGTTGCCTAACCGCAAAACTTTCGAGCGCTTGCACAGACAGTTGTGTGAGACGGGATCATTTCTCGCTTCCCGGTCGAATGCAGGTCGTGCAAAAAAGGACGAATCAGTAGTTGTTGCAGAAGCCATTCTGGATGTAGTAGCGGCGCAGCCAAGTACAAGTACACGAACAGTGGCTAGCCAGGTGGATACCTCACAGTCCACGACTTGGAGGGTACTGAAGGATGAACATTTGCTCCCGTTTCATGTGCAACGAGTCCAGAAACTGTCTCCAGGGGATTATCCAAATCGTATTGAATTCGCCCGCTGGTTTCTGCAGCAGAACGCGCTAAATCCACATTTTGGACGAACTGTGCTTTTCACCGATGAATGTACCTTCACACGTGAAGGTACATTTAACACACACAATGCACATGTATGGGCGGATGTCAATCCACATGCTACGTATCCACATGCTCATCAGAGACGCTTTTCCATCAATGTTTGGGCAGGAATCCTCGGAGACCACCTAATCGGACCGTACCTTCTTCCTGAACGCCTCAACGGTAAAACATACCTCACATTTCTGCAACATGTGCTGCCAGACCTGTTAAACGTTGTTCCTCCACGCATCCGGCGGGTCATGTGGTTCCAGCACGATGGAGCGCCAGCCCATTACGTACGAGACGTCCGCAACTATCTGGACATCACATTTCCGAACAGATGGATTGGTCAAGGTGGTCCTGTTGCTTGGCCTGCTCGCTCGCCAGATCTTTCACCCCTCGATTTCTTTTTTTGGGGACGATTGAAGGCTCTTATGTATGAGACACCCATTGAATCCCCCGAGGAACTGGTCGCCAGACTTTCCGCCGCTGTAGGGGAAGTGCTCGAAAAGCCTGATGTTTTCGCGAATGTTCGCCGTTCCATTCGTCGCCGTTGTTCTGCGTGCATAACCTCTGGTGGTCACAATTTTGAACATTTATTGTGATTACATGTTAATAAATATGCTTTGGTAACATAATCCTAATTTGTGTCTTTTTACCTCGTATCACAGCACACAATGTGTGGACATGGTAAACTGAACTGTGCTCAGGAGTAGAAATTTCAAACCCCTCTCCCCAGAAACTTAACCACGTCTAACGATTCAGATTTTGGGCTGAAAATTTAAGTCTAAGCTTTAGAAAGCATTTAATGAGACACAAAAAATAACGGTATAAAATAGTTGTTCGTTACTCCAAAGTCTAAAGCGCCCTCTATCGGAATTTTTTGAAAATTTTCTTTAAAATTTATTTTCAAGAAAATACTGACATAAAGAATAATTTTAGCAAAACGCGGCAGTAGTTAGAGCCTAATCTACGACACAAAGATCGGGAATAACTGATTTTTGTTCTGGGGGGAGAAGGGTTTCAAATTTCAAATTTCAGTTTACGCTACTTAACTACTCGTTAGGACTCAGATTTTTAGATCAAAATTTAAGTTTAAGTCTAAGCTTTCGAAATCATTTAAAGAAATACAAAAAATAACGTTAAAAAATAGTTGTTTGTTACTCCAAAGTCTAAAGCGCCCCCTATCGGCATTTTTTGAAATTGAACTTTAAAATTTTATTTCAAGAAAATACTGGCATAAAGAAAATTTTTTGCAAAAACCGCAAACGAATCGACCAATTTTTCCATGTTTTATAATCATTTGAAATTTCGGACCCTAAACTTTAATGCCCCCTATCTCCTTGGGAATACGTCTGGGACCCTTAGTCTCCTATTTAATATTATTTGTCTTTAAGTGTACTATAACCCCTTAAAGTTCTGCCCATCTTTTATGAATCACCCTGTATTTTTATTGCTATACCGCGAAGAAAGACAAAAGAAAATGCAAATATATAATACATATATATATATATATATATATATATATATATATATATGGGATAAAAAAATTAAATAATATCCATCTATGTATCAATAACCACAATAACACAAACTCAACTAATTAATTAATAGGTACGTGATGTAGCAAGATTATTTCGAGACTCATGATAAATAGAAGACAACGAGAAATAGATTGTTGTTTCATAGCTGGTATGCAAGTATGAAGATGGATAATTCGATGTAAAATATATAATTTATAGTGCAATTCTAGATCAATTGAAGTTTATGTGTACAGATGCATTGTAGTATTGAATAATTTCTTCGTCGTCTTCGTTTAGTTGAGTAAGTAATAAAGACTGTTTAACCTTATATTGAAGAACAATACTCCTTTCATACTTATTAATCAAGTAAATACTTAAGGAACTGTAGGATTATAAACAAGAATTACTATATATATTAATGTTGTCCGATCGCGCATAGGTATTTAACTTACTGAAAATGGACAAAAATACATTAATTGAAGCTAAAATCTACCATTATTTACATTTATAAGAGCTAGTTTTTATGTAGTAAAATTATTACGGAGCAATAGAAAAAAAAATCTTAAGATCAGGAAACGTCTTTTCCAGAACGTATCATCAGCGAATTGGTTACGAATATTGCAGAACGAACTTCGCGCGTGCAAGTGTTATGTCTTGTTCATTCATTCGACTTTGCATCCATCCGTTGTATTTCAGGTCCTCCATCATTTCCATCAATGCTGGGACGTTTTTAGGATATATTATGATTGCGTCGAAGGAAAGAATAAACAAGAACGTAAAATCAAGCGCCTAGCATAGATTATGAAACACTTTCCAACACAGCCAGAAAACTGTCATGAAACTTCAACATTAAATAAGGTAAAATAACATATGTAAGTAAACAGTTTAGAAAACATATCACACATTAAAAAATACAGTTTTTGAAATTACCTTTCACAGTCAAAAAAGTAGTCGGATTATTTTGTGCAGCCCTGTATATGATCAATAGATGTGGGTATATAGTATGATGGAATTTAATTTAGTTAGAATATTCACATTTAACAATTTTCGCCAATCGATGGAATTGCACACGAAATCTTTTGTACAGACTGTATATTATCTGAAGACTTTTGTACACACTACATATTAAGCTGAAAGCAACTTAAAACTCACTCGCAGCAATTACCAACAGTAAACGATAATTTATCTTTTTTGCGTATCCCTGTATATGAATTTATTTGTATTCCACAAACTTCTATTAGTCTACTAAATATAGTTCAGCAGGAAAAAAATGCGTAAACACAATTAAAAACCCACAATTAAAATGCAATTCACTCCCATAGTCTGTAATACTTACGAATTCCCTCGTGTAGCCCTGTATATGATCAACCGAGTTTATAAACACACACGTACTATGGAAAAAATTTAACTTAAAAACGCAAACCAAAGTTTAAAGCGCACGTATTACACGTAGACTGTAAATATTGCACATGTACTGTAACCAACATATATTTTATGTGACCCTGTAAATAAACGAAATGCACACAAGAGAGCAATTTATAGTGCACCACAGTAATGCATATAATTTTTCATTATGTTTGAAATGGTGAAATATCACTAATAAAAGGGTCACTAAAATATTATACATTTTAAAGGAATATTTTAATGCCTTCTTTAATATTAATTGATTTATGTAGATTTTTTATGAAAGTAAGAGATTTGTAAGTTTCAAAACACATGCATATGGATTAACCACACGAGAATCCTAATACACGATTAGAAATGAAAATGGGGTAATGGACGAAGAAAATTATTTTTAAACTACTCTTTAGATAATGTTTTTCAAATTGTCCTGCGATAAGGAAAAAAGAACAAAGAAAAATTCAAAAATGTAAGAAGATACGTGTTCCTTACACAATATTCAATTTATATTTGATTCTTATGAAAATGCACGATCACAATTCAATTGCAAATACATTATTTGGAAAAATGAATAATTCAAATAGATATTTTTATTCCTCGAGAATGAAAACTAAATTAATATAACTTGTAATATAAAGTTCTTAAAACCCTTCCTTAATATTAATTGCTTTATGCAGATGGTTAGGACAATAGGTATTTTTTCTTGCCAAGTCTCATAAATATGAATGAAGTACACAAGAAACCCATCAAAATATTAGAAAAAGGGATTGTTGCGAGTGGTAATAAAAATTGATTTTAATTTGGTTTATCATAATCTTACTGAAACTGTCCCATGTCAAAGAAAGAAAAAAATAATATTTCAAAAACATAACGAGATAAGTTTTCTATTACACATATTGGATTATTATGCATTTCCAAGTGCATTTCCGAGTGCATTTCCATCGATTGGCGAAAATTGCTAAATGTGAATATTCTAACGGAACTAAATTTGATCATAGTATATATCCACATCTATTGATCTTATACAGGGCTGCACAAAATAATTCGACTAATTTTTTGACACTGGACGGTATTTTTGAAAACTGTATTTTTCAATGTGTTATATGTTTTCTAAACTGTTTACTTACATATCTTTTTTCATCTTATTTAACGGTTAAATTTCGTTACAGTTTACTGGCTGTGTTGGAAAGTGTTTCATAACATATGCTTGAAGTATGACTTTTAGTTCTTGTTTATTTAGCATACTGATTTAGCATAATCATACTGATTCATTGTTGTGGAGTGTACGGAAACCTTAATTTCTGTTGATATGGCATTGGTATAAATGTTGCTTATGTGTAAATGAACACGATGTCTGTTATAAAGCTGAAGTCTCTTTATTTTCAACGAAAATTCGGAGGAATTGATTCTAAAGAGAAAAACTGATTAGAAAATCTGGAAGAAAAACTTGTAACTTCAGTTTAACTACACTTTTTTTTTTTCAAATCCTGCATTACCTCAGTCAATCCCAGAGGCTGATGAATTCAAAATTGAAGACGAATGTTTTTCTGATGTATATTAACACATCGGCAACAATTTCAACACTAGGTATCAAGATCATTCATTTTTTAGTTTCTGCAACTGCCACGACGGAATTAAGTGTTTTACAATATATTGATCTATGGTCCGATTTTTATTCATTGCATATCATAGGCATGAATACACAAAATGGTGGTAGAAAGACCATCGATAGATATAGTAGATTTTCATTTCACTGTTAGTGTTGAACTTCCGTGAATTGATAACTCATTTATCAAATGCTCATTAAATGAAAAAATTAAAAAAAATAAATATTTACAAATATAGCTGATAAATATATAGACCTATACAAAATTCATAGTAATAATTCTGAAGCGTGATATGACCCACTGCATCAAACCTTCTTCGTATAGAAAAGCCGATTCATAAACTATTTATTTTGTCAAAAAATATTTCTTACTCCAATCGGTACCATAATCGATTCCAGACCATTACTATAAAATAAAAGCAGATATATAAACTAAATTTTCATCAGACTTGCATGTCGGTTTGTGAAATACGATGATAGTAAGGGAAATGGTTCAAAAACACTAATATGGAATGTAACACTGCACGTAATGTGAACTAATATTCCGAAAATGACGCATCGATTGCAACGTTGTTTGCTTAAGCATAAATGTTTATACCCCTGACTGAAAATGATGCTGTTACATTTTACGTAAAGACAGATATGACGGCAGCAAAGCTTGTTAACAATCTACATTACTATATGAGACGTAATTCTAGACGTGTTCTGTTATTTCTTTACTATTTTGAATAATTGTGTTAAAATTAATATAGTATCTACATTACTGTTAAATTTATAAACAAGAAACTGGGTTTAAATTGTAATAAGATACTTTATACTTCCGAATAATTACTGGAACCCTGGTTTCCAATTTAAGTAACGTTTATTATAGTTTAGGTTAGTTTATAAACAAAAGTTATTTGTAATTTAAAAGCGGCGTTCAAATTGGAGTAAGATATACTAAATTTTTTACTAAATAAGTGGGTTGCGCTCCTGGATTCCTATTAAAAAATGTATGTTGCAATTGTGTTTCACTGTGAGCACCGCCATCTGTTGGCAAACTTTGTAACTAATTTATTTAATTAGTAAGAATAAATTCCCTGGTTACCTAAGCAGAATGCAGCTAACCGTACATTTCTATCGCCATCCGTTTTTCTTTAATTGATTTTTTAAATCGTCTGTCATTTTTGGGACACCCGGTAAGTAGTTATGCTAAACATATGTGTTCGTATGTTTTGGATAATAATCCAATATGTGTAATAGAAAATTTATCTCGTTATATATTTGAAATATTATGTTTTTTCTTTCTTTGACATGGGACAATTTGAGTAAGATTATCATAAACCAAATTAAAATCAATTTTTTTACCACTAACAACATTTCTTTTTCTAATATTTTGATGGGTTTCTCGTGTATTTCATTCATATTTATGAGATTGGGCAAGAAAAATTACCTATTTTCCTAACCATCTGCATAAAGCAATTAATATTAAAGAAGGGTTTAAATTAATTTAGTTTTCATTCTAGAGGAACAAAAATATCTCTTTGAATTATTCATTTTTACGAATAATGTATTTGTAATTGAATTGTGATCGTACATTTTCATAAGAATCAAATATAAATAAAATATAATGTAAGGAAAATATAACTTCTTACATTTTTGAATTATTCATTGTTCATTTTTCCTTAGCGCAGGACAATTTGAAAAACATTATCTAAAAATTAGTTTAAAAATAATTTCCTTCGTCCATTACTCCATTTGCATTTCTAATCGTGTGTTAGGATTCTCATGTGCGTAATCCATATGCACGTGTCTTGGACCTTACAAATCTCTTACTTTCATAAAAATCTGCATAAAGCAATTAATATTAAAGAAGGATTTAAAAATTTTCCTTTAAAAGTTATAATATTTTAGTGATCCTTTTTCTAGGAATACAGATTGAGACACGGAATATTCATTTGCAGGAAAACCGCTCTTAAAATGATTGTGCCCTTGTATATTTTTAATTCACGGATACATTTTAATGAAATAAATTATTCCCATTGATTAGAAAAACTGAAATATAACTGAAAACTTCATTTGATTACTACAATAATGCTTACTGAAAATAAATAATTAAAAATTGAATTAACATATATATATATATATATATATATATATATATATATATATATATATATATATATATATATATATATATATATATATATACACTAAAAATCTTCAATTAAGTAAATGCTTGTTTCAAAGAATTTGAATGTATTGAATAGAATTTGTTAAAATGAAATCAAATGAATTCAATTGTATCAATTGTATTTGAAATGAAAATAATGGTTAATGACTTTGAAATGATAAATAATGGTATTCCAATTTGACAGAAGCCCCTATAAAGAATGACTGTGTCTGACTCACAGGTGTTTACCCTTTTATTCCAGTTATTCAGAAATAAAGTATATTTTTTCTGCCTATGAAATCAAGTGCGCATGATCTTGGATTTTATATTTTTAATGGACTATATATTTTTAAAACGCACCTATTATTTAATTATAAAAAAATGATTATATTACTCAATTCTCAAGGGTGAGCTGATTGGGAATCATTTGATGAAGAACTTTTATAAACAGTTGAAGAAGGAATCTCAAAGAGATTCAGATATTATGCTGTCCTCTAAAAAAACCCACAGTGATATGTTCCCTACACAAAAGAAAAAAAAAAAAAAAAAAAAAAAAAAAAAAAAAAAAAAAAAAAAACACCCTAGTACTACATCAAATATTTCACTAAAGTGAATTTTATTATATTTATTCTGTTTTTATGCACCATTTAGATCAGTAAAAATTTTTAAAAATATCTAAGGAGTGCTTATTTAGTTTTAAAATAATTTAAACTAACAATTGTCGAATTCTGGTTAAACATGAGCTTCAATTTTACAGAATTTCTTGTTATAATAAACCAGCGCATTTTGCTGTAAATTTACAGCAGTTTTGTTTTACATAGATAAACAGCACTTTTGTAAATTTACAGCATTTTTCCTGTTAGTTTTACAGCAGTTCAGTTTTTTATTTTACAGCAGATTTTTTTATTTTTACAGCAAATTTTGCTGTAAAAATAAAAAATCATGCAGTTACCGCATGCAGTGATGCGTAACTCTAAAACTTTTAGCATTTGTTGTTGATATTTTTACCCTCCCCCCCCCTCTCCGTGTATTGTTTCTTTTTTTTTCTTATTTTAACCTGAGACATATTTTAAAGGCTTTGGGTGCTATGTATTATCTTTCTGTTTACTCATATCATTGTTTTAATATCATTATTATACTATCGATTCTATTATACATGTGTAAGATAAAAATTTCGATTTTTCGTCCAGTATATCACCGACAAAAATTTGAGTCATTTGCTTATAGAGATAAAATGTATTTTCAATAAATCATAACAAAGAGAGATTATACTTTATCCAGCTTTTAATTAATTATTCAGTATTTCCTTACGGGACTTTGTTTATCCGTTTGTTTGTATTTGAAAATACATAATAATTTAAATCATATATATATATATATATATATATATATATATATATATATATATTCTCCAACAAATTTAGTTTAAAAAATCTATTTAAATATCTTTGTTTATTCAATGTAGCCATTATTTCCCCCAACCCTCCACACGGATATACAAAACTTTCTGATATTTAAATTATTATACATAAATAATTAATAACAAGACCATATTGCACGCAACTTGCTGATATGGGAACTTAATATTGAAAAAAAATTTATTTACGCTAATATTTATATAAGTCTACATTTAATTCCATAAATATCATGTCCGATTAAAAAATTAACACAAGCAACTTAAAATAAAATAATATTGAAAAAATCTGTTCACATAAAAACTTTAAAATTAAGCGTAAAAATAAATAGAAAATGGACAAAAACATTAAATGAGTTGTTGCAGATTATTACTGCGACAGTAATGAAACTCAAGGAATATTTTAGGAATTGATAAAATAGTGCATCCAGATTACTCATAATAAATGATTTGAAAATTGAAAATAAATCACAGACCGAAATATTGGCTCAGTGCTATTAAGACTTGAAAATTAATAAACTATAATAATATATTAAATAAATAAAAATATTTAAATTACCGTCGAATGTGAACCGAAAACTGTAAACGAGTAAAATATTTATAGGATTTAAAAAGTATATTCAAATGCCAATGCATGAACTGGAGTTTTGAAATATATATATATATAATAGCGTAATAAGGCATAACTAACAACAGGGATCTTCTTAAAGGGAAAAAACTGCTTGCATAGTTTGACTGTGATACTTAGACAGAAATTATTCGTAATAATAACAAAGTACTGGGATAAAAAGTAAAAAACCGTAAGTAGAGGTAAAGTAAAAAACCCTTTAATCAAGCAAAATCATCTATTTTTATGATTTAAAACAAAATATTTATCTAGACAAATGACTTGAAAGCCGTGATATACACGTGGTTTAAAAACAAAATTCGTATCTTTTAAATGTATAACAGAAATTACATGATATTATTAAAACAATAATATAAGGAAAGTAAGATAAAACTTACTTTTATTCTTTAAAATATGTTTGAAATAATCCAATAACTGATGTAATTATCACAACACTATACGCTCGCATGTAATGGCGGCCATTTCTCATACACAGCGTCCAAGTGCACCTGGACTGGAGCTGCCACTGCCCTTCCCCCCTCATTTGAGAGATATTGTCAACAACACCAACATATGTCGCTTTCTATACAGCTGTTATCGCTGTAAATTAACTAAAGAGCTGTATTTAAATGCTAGGTGAAATATGAACAGCATTTTTTGCAGTTTTATCTTCCTTTTTTTTTTTTTTTTTTTTTTTTTTTTTGTTTTACAGTGTGGGTTTTTTTTTTTTTTTTTTACACTGTGGGGTTTTGTTTTAGGTAACATGGGCTATTTTGTAGAAAATTGCGGTTTTTAACACTTTCCAACTTAGTTGAAAAGTGTTCATGACTTCGGTTTGTCTGGCCGTTTGGCCGTCTCTCCGTGCTCTAACTCCCGTAAATATGCTCGGATTGCCCTGCTATTTTTATATGTTACTAGTATATAACCCCCGTCAAAAATGACGGACTGTTGATCTGCGTTCCATTTTCATAAGACTTCATACAAACAAACAGCATGAAGATTTTATTATTGAAAGGTTTGTATTGTAGAAAAGTACATTGTAAAGCCGGTAGATGGTGCCAGAACAATATTTAAAACAGAAGCGTAATACTGGATCGATCACCGCAAAGCCTCCCTACGGAAGAAATCACCACACGGAAAAAATTGTTTACAGAACACATGCTTTGAATGAAATTATAGTGTATAATCTCCGTCAAAAATGACAGATAGTTGATCTGCGCTGAGTTTCACAAGACTTCATACAAACAAAGAGCATGGAGGTTTTATTATTGAAAGGTATGTATTGTAGAAAAGTACATTTTTAAAATGACAGATGATTTCTACAAAAACAAATGGTGAGGAATTTTTTTTTTTTTTATTCAATATTAAATTTTTGAAATAGTTCAACAATTGGACAAAACATGCAAATTAAATATTAAAAAATAACCCATGTGGGAAAGGTTTTGTAAATAAGTGTTATCAATGAGTTTCTAAAGAGACCTCACCACATAGCTCATTTTTTGATTATATAAACAAAATTAAATGAAAATTACTCGGTACTATTTATTTCTTATATTTTAATTACGTTTCAACAGAAAAATCATTTTATCTACGATGGAAACAAAATTTCAAAATTTGTTTGTATCAGGCATGAAAGTGGAAAACAGGAAAAAAGTTGGAGAATTTTTTCCATCTATACAATGGCGCCAAACTCTTATAATTTAGACGCATTTTAACAGTTATTTATACAATAAAATTAAATATAACTGCACATATGACTGTTATTTTTTCCATAACTTAGAAAGTATTAAAAACAAATTTAAACTAACAATAAATGCATAGCTTAGTTGCATCAAAAAAATAAAACTGAATACAGCTTGCGAAAAGTATAAATCCAAATATATCTTATCAGCTTATGTACAGTGATTGATTTTTCAAAACAAATATTATTCTGAACGATTTGGCTGTTCAAGATTTCCCCCTTCTTCCAAAAGAAAAAAAATTCTCCATGCTAAATATTTACACGTCAAATCAATCTTTGCTCCAGAAATAAATTTCCAAAAATGCACCAGTGAAATTATCCAAAAGTGTTGCATAAATAAGACAATTTATTCTATTAAAAAGATAACCTTTTGAAAACTTCCTTTAAAATAAATTTCACTCTGCAAAGACATTTTAAACAACTTCATTTATATACATGACTTTCAGATACTTATAATATAAGCTCGCCTTTCATTTGATGGCTCTTTTGCACAGCAATTCAAAAACGAACTCCAAGGATTTGAGTAGACGAAATGTCTGATCATTATATTTTTCAAACCCCTGTACCCCCCCCCCCCACAATTTTTTTTTGCATTTTTGCATCAATCCAGACAATATCCAAAAAAATTTTTAAACATGTGGAATTCCTCCTTTAGGAGGAATTCCTTTAACCTTAGGAGGAATTCCTTTAATTCCATCCTTTAGGAGGAACTTTTTCATTCCTGCTGTATTATACGCCGGTAAATGGCACCAGAATATTTAAAAAGAAAGCGTAATATAATACTGGATAACAGTGTTTTTTTTTTTTTTATATATCTGGGATTCTAATGTTTAATCTGAATTTTTAATTAAGAACTTAAAACATTATAATAGGATATGATATACATGTTTTATAGGAAAATATGCTGAACAGGCATGATTTCAAGTGGAAGATATCATCTCATTTAGCTGTAGCTAGCATAGGTTTTTCATTAAGCCCAACATGGCGTTTAACTATCGTCGATTCGCAGACCAGAGTGGTCGCTCCTGGAATGGTTACAGACAATTTCTTGCCTTCGGATTTTATTATAAGTTGATTGTAGTTATCTATAGCATGTTCCCTATTTCAACTGAAGTGTGTAGCACATTTAGTTTTTTTACAGGGACACTCAAAAGAATTCCGTTACATTACGGTCTATGGGGGGAAATAATTTGCGGTTTATTTTAAGGATGTTACACAATTTTAAACACATTGTAATTGATATATATCACTAAGGTGCATTACAAGAAACTTAATATGGAATACGGTGTGCATAGCACTTATAGTTACTTTACAGGGACAGTCAAAATAATTCCGTTACATTATGTCCATAGAGAAAAATCGTTCGCGGTTTAATTAAATACTGTTTCACTATTTTAAACGCACTGGAATTTATATATATATATATCACTAAGGTGCATGAAAAGAGCCTTACTACATAATATTGTGTGTTCAGCAGTCATCGTTAATTTACAGGAACACACAAAAGAATTCCCTACTGTCTGTTAACAATAATTCCTGGAAATGCGTTTTAAGTTGCTGAACGCGATTTTAAAGTAAACTCACTTTCTGTCTATTACTTGGTGTGTATAAATTCTGTAGATCATATACAGGGCAGCACAAAAGTTGGAGAACACATTTCCGTTTATTGACAAAAACTCCAGAAGGCGAATTTTAAACTGAACTACGCGTTACCAAACTAAACTAAATTTTGCATCCTCTGTAGTATATATACAAATCTATAGATCATATACAGGTCTGAATAAAAGTATTCGGATATTTTTCCGAATTTTGTATATGTTGGAAATTCCTGAAATTACGTTTTTAAATATGTTATCCGTTTTCCAAATTGTTTACTTAGATGTTATCTTTCAGCTTATTAAACGGTAATGATTTGTAAAATTATTTTGGAAGTATTGAAAGGTGTTGCTTAATCTATGCTTGACGCATTATTTTTCGTTCTTGTTTTTTTTATTTTTTTGCTTAATTGTCTGCCACAATCTGTAAAAATTTAGCCACCTTATTTTTTTTAATTTCTTTATTAGACTTTATATAGAACGACTTCAAAAAATTGTTTTTTTATAGAGGACAGTACAATACAGGTAATGATTAGAACATTACCCCAGCAAACACATACCTTTCGGCACATGATCGGACCGCAGCCGGCAGTGTCGGTTAGGCGTCGGCAACGGGAAAGTGGTATCGGTCAAGTGCCGGTTGTATGTCGGCAACTGATAATAAAGAACCGTGCTTTTTCAAATGCCAGTTACTGTAATCGGTCCCCTTATGGTTCGATATCGGCAAGCGACTTAAATCGGCAAATGACGCTGGACCGATATCTGGTATCCGTTAATGGTCCGATTACATTTGCCAGCATCGGTCCGAATTTGGAATGTTTAGTCTTAGCCGTCAATTTTTTTTCTATTGTGATTAACCGGCATTTTTAAGTTAGATTTCTTAAAAAATACTACCTGTTACATTCTCCCCTTAGTTGGAATTTTTGAATTTTTTTTGCAAAACTACGCCGATTATGACTCCCAGAACCCAAAACCACCCCAATTCAAAAGTTTATTAATTTATTTATCTATCTATGTCACATTTTTATGGGCACGATAACTGCAATAATTCTGCACAAATATCTTCCAAACTGATACATAAAATCAAGGGGCATAAAATCACAGTCAAGTTCGTTAATGGGCAAAATCGAACCATTGGGGGGGGGGGGGATGGGGGGCTTTTTGTGAAAACAGAAAAAAACATAATTTCTTAATTATGATACGTATTGAATCTCTTTAAAGTTATTACTACTTCTAGGTAAAGGGGCGAAAATTTATGTATGACAGATTTTTGATATCATTAAAAATGGCCCCAAAAGGGGGGGAAAGAGGGGGTGGGGGGGTTAGAAGAAAAAAATTCATAACTTCGCCAATTCACAAGATATCAAATCCGCTTAAATTTATTATAAATCCTCTTAATATTATCTAAAACTTTTATACTGACAAGTTTTTATAGGATCAACCCTTATAGCAAAAAAAAAATCCTTGCCGGCTCCGCTTGCAAAGAAGTTAAGTTTCGAAGTGGGTGGTTCCAACTGCCGCATCATTGCAAAAAGGTCATTTCTTCCGCATTTTCCAACAAACAGGCGCCCCACGGTCTGCGTCTTCGAAATCTACCTGTGCCTGTAGGGCGAGCCGTCAGAGATTTTTTTTTTTCGATTGTGATTAAGTCTGAGTTTTGTTAGTAAGTGCATGGTTTTAAATAATGTATATTATATATTTTTACTCTTCTTTTGAAGAATTGGTGCAACAATATCGAAAAAACAAACTATTATTATATTTCTCTCTCTTTTTTTTTTTTTTTTTTTTTTTTTTTAATAATAAAAATTTTGGATATATTTTTGAAAATGAAATGTAAAATGTATTCAATATTTTACACACATTTTAAATAAACATATTAGACGTGATAACAAACACATATATGGAAAGATATCATTTGCTTTGTTACCCCCCCCCCCTCGAACCCCCGACGAACGCACACTGGATGGGGGCGATATTAAGATGATTAATCACATATTAATTATTAAAACAATTTAAAAATAATGTATTGTAAAAGCTGTGAAAACGCAATTTGTCTCAATAAAAACCTGTCTCAAACGAAATAAATCATGGCCCCAATGATGGAAGTTTTACCATACAATTATACCTGCTAAGACGGAAAACTGTCTAAAAAGGAATTGTTATGTTTTCAGCGATTTCTTTTTCATAGGCTTTACTGTATAATAGACAAAAATAATAAACACTAAAATAATTAAAAAAATTTAATTGCTGTATCATTAAACCTGTTTTATTGGTCATTTTAAAAGAATAAAATTATGTAAGTATCCATATAATAATTTTAATGAAATAATAATGCGTTTCTTGTAAGCATTTATCAAGAAAGTTTCGGACTTTAGTGTAATTTGATGATGATTTTCAATCATATGAGACGCTTTCACATCCAAAAATTGATTATGACAAAGAGCCAAGTGCAATTTACGAAGCTAACACGCCAGATCTGGAATGTTATCCGTCACTTTATTGTCTAACTTGGGAGCGTACTAAAGGGAAAGCAAAGCGATCATCTAGTAAAACTGCGCGCGCATGCTTTCCAAACTGGATTTTGAAGGGCTAATTGCAACCATAGATTCCCGCGTTTTCATGTAGTAGTTGCCTGATGTGAGATGCGTGAAGCATCACGCGGGCTGAAAAAATCATAATATTGGTAAGTCTGCTTAATTTTCTTTTATTAAATCCAAATTAATCTGAATTAAGTTCATTATTTTTGCATACATTTAATTTTGTAAATATCTATTCTCTTTTAACGATTAACTTTGCGTAGAAATTTTTGTTGTACAAAATGATAATAGGGTGAAATTAGAAAAATATGTTTATGCAGTTTTCATATTTTTATTATTTAAGTTTTTGTGACATGTAGCATATTTTTAATTATTAATAATTAACAAATTCTTTGAACGTTTCTTTATTATAATAAATGCAGAATGACATTTGGTTTTCTTATCCATTTGATGCTCTATAATTTTACAATAGTCGTATAGATCGTATAGTTTAAAAAAAAAATAGTCAAAATTTTCGATTGCTTAGTAATGGTAATTTGCATTTTTTGTATTTGAACTTTCATTTATTCAAATTTACTAATTCATTCATTTTTTTTAATTACTTAAAGCGATTTCTTTTTCACGTATCCTAAAATTTTTACGCAGCGGTATAAAAAGTCCTTAATAATATTTTTAATTTATTAAATTTTAGTCATGCAAGAAGTTTAAATTATTACTATTAAATTGGTTTAATACGCATTTCATTTCTATCAAATTTAACATAAATGAATTTTAATCAATGTATATAAATATTTGACATTTCCAATGGACATAACATAACGGAGCGATTTTGAAAGTGTATATTTATATTTGAAAAGAAAAATATTTAGAAACAAATTAAGAGAAAAGGGAAAAACAATATTATAACTAATGTTACTTTATTTAAAAAAAAAATAATTATAGATCATCAAATTAGATGTAATAATAAATGATTTTGAAAAACAATTGTCCTTCTGTATAAATGGAAAAATATATAAAGAATTTAGAAAAACTAAAAATAAGTAAATATGAAACATGCCTATCATATAAAAATTTTTTAAATAAAGCTACAAAAATATATTTTTCTAATCTTGCCCAGAAATTACATAAACTCTAAATTTTGTTTTTTATATTTTTTTTACAGAGATAATAATGTTTACTGAATTAAATTATGCAAAAAATATTTAACTTAGTTGAGATGTTGATGGATTTAATAAGGCTAAAACAATTAAGCATAATTTATAGCAGACTTATTTTAAGAGCCATAATCACAAGAAAATCACAAACATTCATTTAAAGCGTTCATAAAATAAAATAATAACAAACGGTACAGAATTTTCTTTAACTAAGTTATTTAAACTGATTTTTATTTTCTGTGTAAAATTAAAGTTCATTTTTTTTATTTATTAATAAATAGTAAATTAACGGAATGGAATTTAGTATATTTGACTTTAAAATAATAATAATAATAAAATTAGATGTATTGTTTTAAACTTTCCTAGAACATATTTTGTTTTTTTAAATCAAGTTTTACAGCGACACTTAAAAAGAAAAATATATGGAAAATGTATTTTTTTTTTAATGACAGGGGCTATTAAGGTAAAACGGTATTCGTGAGGGGGGGGGGGGGGTTGCTTACATCTGAAAAATAAATTTCACCATTTTTACAAAAATAATCAAAGTTAAAAAAAAATTAAGTACCATTAAGTGGAGTGCCCCCCCCCCCCCTTTCAGCTGCTAGTTCCCAATAAAAGGGGTGTTTTCGGCAGTTTATTGCTTGCGGACCATAATCGACAATACTACGGATTTGTTATCAGTATACGGCCGGCACAGCATCTCGCCGTTGTTAGCGTTGCCGGTACCGGACCAGATTCGGTAGGTGTGCGGATAACTGTTGGTATACAATCGGCACAGCAGAGTGCCGTCGATACTACCGGCGTTGCCGATAACGGACCGACTATGCGCCTATCTGTCGGGCGTCAGTCGAGCGGTGTGTCGAAAAAGTTACGGAACCGGTACGGCAGGCGGTGTCGTGCCGATACCGTCGGAAACGGCAAAGCGGCAGTCGGCCGATTGCTTACTGATAGCTCTGTGTTTGCTGGGACGTGACAAACAGTACAATCGTACGTAAGAAATCCTTTTCTGAAGGGTCGACATTTTAAAAGTAGTTACTAAGATAGGAAAAAAAAACGAAAAGATGTAATGCGATTTCAAATGACACAGTTGTGTGAATCATATAACTATCAAAATACATTTATTTCACACCATTTATATCACATCATTTTTATGTAAATAATTTTTCCTTTTGTATGTACATAAATGCCCGAATTCCAATATAAATGATCCAATATAAATAACAAGACACAATACATTTTAAATTATTTCAAAGCTAAACATTTAAGCTATAATATTGAAACATATTCTTAAAATAAAACATTTAACGTAAACAACAACAAAAAAAAAAACGTTTTAATACATTTTTGTCTGTAATTGTGTATACATGCATGTATATATCCATATGAATAGTAGTATTAAAGTTTATTAATTATTTATGTATGTTCTTCAGAAATGGTCGAACATATGTAATACAATGAATATTTAAAAAATTCCACTCACCTTAGCGCATACCCAACGTATATGTTTTTCATATCATATATAAAAAAACATTGTTAAAAATAAATAAGAAAAATCATACATCTAATATATATTTTCTGAAAAAAATATTCAAGGAATAATGTACTAGACTGTTTAAAGAGAAAGATTTTGAAATATATTTAAATGATACTTTAATCTACATTCAATATAAAAACCATTAGGACGACCTTTATTACCCGAGGTCCCTCATAATAAATTTAAAACCATCATTTATAAGAAATTCTGAAATTTATGCACGTATGTCGTGAAATACAAATTGTTTCAAGGGAAATAAATATTAAAAATTGTTTTTCCTGACATAAAGAAATGTATTTTAAAATACCGTAATGTGTTTGAACATGCAAAAAATAGCTTGAGTTTCAATAGTCATAATTATTTTAATATTTTGCACAAATGAATGGTTAAACGAAATATAATTTAAGCATATAGATAAAAGTGACTACCAAGAGTTTTTTTTTTACTGAAATTATATTATATTTTCTTTCATATACACTTATATACACTTATACATATATGTTTCATGTACACGTATACATATATGTTTAGGAGGATTGCCTGGAACAGAAAACGATTCCTACGACCTTCTTTAGATTCAGAGAAAAATACGAAAAACGAACTTTATCAAAAAAGTGTTATTTATGCAAAATTTTTACAGTAATTTGCGATCATAAAAATAATATATTTTTAGGAATTAAAAACAATTACAGTGTCATTTTTAATAACGAAATAAATGTATTTGTAATTTTGGAAATAAAACTTAACTGCTCGGTAGTAGCAGCAGTTCTTTTTTTAATTAAGCATATGGGGAGAAAATAATCTTAATTAGTTATATAAGAAGTATGGGAAATCAGTTTATTTCTGTTTTTTTTATTTATATTGTGCTGTAAAAAAATTATATTCAAGAAACTATTCTGTATCAGGGGCGTCATTTGGTGGATGCTATGGAGCAATTGACCCACTTCAAGTAATTTAATCTTTCAGAATATATTAATCAAATGTAGTCTCAGAGGGAAAAAAACATAAATAGCACAACAGCTTAAAAAACGTGTCAGATTTGAATAAAATACTATGTTGAGAAAGAGTGACCCTCAACCATAATTTTCTAAAAAAAAAAATAATGGTTTCAATTATTCAATTATGCATTCTTTTGTAAAATTCCGATATCGATTTTTTTAACTTACATTTCAGTATGTATCGGAAGTCAAATCTTGGACTAATTTTTCACCCACTTCCTGTTGACGTGGAGCTTTGAAATTTGGAATATATATGTACTCCTGGGGAAGATACATGATTTGGACATTATTATTATTATTTTTTTAACTCGATCCCTAAGGGGGTCAAAGTTTGCCCAAAACTTGCATTTTCCTCATAAAAATAACGTTACGATAGTTTAATTTGAAAAATAGCTCCACTGTCACAACATTCATCCATTTTCACAACATTGGTGCCCGTATCATTATGATGTCAGCATTGAGCAACGAACACATTTGGGCTTTATAATATAAGTTGACTTTTTGTAAACTTTAATGAAATATTGTTTTTTTGTTTGTTTGTTTTTTCTTTACATTAAATTATTTATTTACATTAAAATTAATTTTTGGAGACAAAGGGAAACAAATTGCCTGTTAAATTAAAATAATTTAAATGTGTTTAACTTTTTGTATGATTGTAAAACTTAAGAAGGCAGATATCAAATACAAATAGAATTCATGCAAATAGATTATTAGTATATAAAATTTTCATTTTATTTTTTCCAATTTTCTTCAGAAAATGTACTTTTATCAAAATATTTTGCAACGATGTATTAAAAGAGGAAATATATATATATATTTTTTTCATTTTAATATAATCAAAAAATTGTATTAATAAAATTATTAGTAACACACGTATTACACAGTTCATTATTTTTTATCCTCAACAATGGAATAATATAGTTACCACAATTACTTAAATTCACTGAAGAATACAAACAAATGTACAATTTCATATTTTCAATTTATTAATAAGAATATTATGACTGAATATTATGACTAATTGGTGTTCTTTTAGAACGTAATTAATATTGTTCTTGCAGTTGTATGTATCTAAACACGTAAACATATATTAATCTGTGCTGTGCACTAACGAAATCCTTGAATTGGAAATGGTGATATTGATTCACATTTAATCACATTTTAAAAGTATGTTAAAATTACATTTTATTAACATCAATTTCAAAAATCTTTTCGTTCTTTCAAGGTTTGGTCTCTTACTTCGGAATTTTTAATTGAAACTAATTCATTTAGTGAGTTTGAACCAAAATTATAACTCGAACTCATTCATATTTTTTAAAATGATTTCTGGAAAACTATAAAACGCGGTTTCTTGCTTTAAATGTCAGTTCCCACAAATTAGAGGAATCCAAAATAGATTTTTCAGAAAACATGTGTGGTAAATTTGTGATCGGTGATGATATATTATCTGACAGTAAATCTCTTAAAACATTTTAACAAGACTATTCATTGTGGGTGATTTATAATATTTTTAATTAAAAAAATCATGACAGCAGTTAATTAAATATATATATATATATATATATGCTTCTTTAAACTTCTTAATGGTAAACCCTGTTTTGCTGATAAGTTTACCATGAGAAACCAGTCAAGTAGTTTAAGAATGTAAGATTTACTGATATAAGTTAAAAATATTAATTACAATACTTCTATTACACTGGAGTGGTTTATGTATTACTTTAATAATAAATTAGTTACATAGATATGGTATCAGTATACTAATTTAAGAAAATGAAGGAAAATATGTTTTTTCTATTCTCTCATGATTTACTTTTTCATATTTCTTTTAATGTTTTTATTAAACAAATGAATTGCTAGTGAATTTCGCACTGTTTTAAAAATGAATTTTCATTGAGTGAATGGATTCACTTAATTATTTTTGAGCGCAAGATTTTGTCATTATGTAAGGCTATGCTGCTTTTATTTATTTTTATTTTTTATATTATTCACCACATTTATTTCCAAATATATCAATTTAACTTGAAAATAATATAAAAATATTTTATATATAATACTTATTATTATGAATTGTAAGGACATTTAGAAATATTTTAATAATTATTCTGATGAAGTATAACATAGACAGATAACTACATTAGAGATTCGGTGATACTTTCATATCTCGGTGTCACAAATTTAGTTATGGAGAAGAAATGTATTTGAGAAAAAATAAAATAAAATAAATAAATGTTTAAAAATAAATGTTTTATATTTTCTCTGAAAACATTGAAAACGTATAGTTTGTGAAAAATCAATGGATAAAATAGATTAAAATTCTAACATTAAGTACTGCCTTGTTTAATTAAATGTAAATTGATCCGCGTTGTACAAATCTAATTTAAAATACCCTTTTTAATTATATTAAGCCTCCCGCCCATGATGTGGAATTTTACGTTACGGTCATTTCACAAAATTTATATTTTGAAGAAGAAAAAAAAGAAAAAAAAAACTTTTAAATTTCAGCCAAGCATTGTTTCAACATCAATTTAATTTAAATACACAGTAAGAAGAATGTAGTTTAAAAGGATCAGTTGAAACATTTTGACTTTATTATATGTTTCAAAGTCTTTAACTAAATTATTGAACAGCATTTCTTGTCAAGAACTTCTTTAACATAATAAATTAAATTATTATTTTGCGCTCCGATTAATATTTAAGAAAAAGTAAGGAGATTTTCTTATTCCCAAAATATCAGTATATTATGAAGAAATACTTTTAAAAAAATCTATATTCAAATGGTGACAGTTTGCCTAATTAATTTGAATAATTAATTAATAAATTATACATTAAATGTTTATATTTATTGATAATAACACATTATTTATAAATGTTTCGTTATTAAATAAAATGTAGTGTTTCATTATTAATTAAACGCAATATTACTTGTAATAAAATAATTCCTGACATCAGATGTTGCATTGTTGCACGAATAACTTTAAAAACTGTCATCGTTGAAAAGTCTAGTTTGGTTTGAGACACAGAGTTTAATACTTATCATTTTATATTATTTCGTTTCTTTTGCTTTGTTGTTTCATATTACAACATTTATAATTACATTCCGACTTAATACTGTAGTTTTAAAATGTAAGTATATATTTATCTCTACACTCACACACACACACACACATATATATATATATATATATATATATATATATATATATATATTTGTATGGGTGTAAGCAATGACTTCCAGAAACAATCTACTTGATTTTTATCGATATGTGATATTTTAATGAATTATACACATACCCGCCTGTTTTACTTACCCATCATACGTAGTATAGGGTAAGTCTTGTAATCGTTTTGAAAATCGAAAAAATTTTTTTGACGGATTTACACGTGTCAGACACTGGAGATTCCGAAAAACATATTTTTAGAAAAAAAATTTTGCCGTCCGTCTGTGTGTCTGTGTGTCTGTGTGTGTGTGTGTCTGTAAACGCTCTATCTCCCGAAAAAATTGAGATAGAGACTTGTAATTTGGTATGTACTTAGTATGTAATAATGGGAAGAAGCCTATTTCATTTCAATAACCTCGATTAACCGGAACATTTTTTTTCGGACTCTCGAAATATTCGTTCTGATGAAAGGTATACAAAAATTTTCGAAATTGTTTATTTTAAGAAATGAATATAAAAGACAATAAAAAAACATAAATTTTGAATAAAGCATGAAGTCGATCGGATAATTAGTTGCCGAGATATTTGGAATCCTATTTCCCACACTCTTCGATTTTTCATGACCCTGTATTTCATCCAAATTTCACTTCAAAGATATATTTTAATTGGAAATTTGACGCTTAATCAGATGCAATAAACCGCTAGTTAATAGGATTATTATTTTTGGAGTTATAAGGAAAAACCTCTTTCAAGCAATTCAGTAATCGAGCCTTTAAAGTTTGTGACGTCATCAAGCCACGATTTTATTTGAATTGCAATGCATTTTATAAGTAGTTTACTCATTTTTATTTTAATATTTTACATTATGCATATCCATGATGGGTAAGTATTACGGTGGCCCCCAACGACTAGTTTTGTTAAGCGATGACGTTTTCTTGAAGATTTTAACTCATTGTAATAGTAACCGCATAAATTACTTTCGATATTTAAGAAAGAGATTGTGTTTCGAGTATATCAAATCATAGTCCACAATAAATTTTCCCTGATAGTAGAAATTTGCAAGCAATTCACTTTAAAATGCATTAATTTGTTAAAATAGCCAGATCAACACGCTTGATGGAAAGACTATCAGTGACATGGAAATATTTTTCACTCAACAGGTCAAAGTATTGGAAAAAAAATCAACATAAATCCATTATTTTATAAGTTGACAGTAATGCTTTGAGACATCTTCGAGCCAGTTGACAATCTATTTATACGTTCTCCGTAATACTGTAATGTCTGTAATGGTTTATAATAGCTCATTATTACATAATTTACTCATAATTACACAAAATATATATTTCAGATTGCCCGATGACTGCTAGTCTGTTAATGACAAAGGAAAATAGGAAACCCAATAGGAAACCTTCTCTCACGAACATTTATCTATCAAGGCGAAAGACACAAAGCCACAGAATTGGGCACTGCCACAGATTGTGTCAGTCACTTAACGCACCTTTCAGGAATCTGTATTTGCTGATCGAAAAACTGAATTTAAGGAGCTGCCGTAAAAAAAACTCGGAACGCGTCTCTTTGAATGTTAAAACTAGGATTATGGAGAAAAAAATATTCTAAAAATTAATGAATTTTGATACATGAAAGCTACGATATAAGACTTACAAACAAAAAGTACAGAAATATATAATATTATGTATAATATTATTTCAAATATTTATGAGATGATTTTTCTTACTTTTATGCAGCTTAATTTTTGTATTGTAAAAATATGTTTGTATTTCTATGTAACTGAATAGTACATTTTCTTACAATATATATAATTTCAAATAGTAGGCATCTATTTCACAAAAACGTTTTTCTTCCTAGCTTAGTTTTTTTTCATAAAATATAAGTAATATTGGATTATTATTTCCAAAATGAAAATGTATATCAGCACGCAACAAAGCAGTTGACTTGTAATTTGACTTTCGAAACAATATTTAATGTTGGGAATTTAATGACAGACCTTCCACTGATGAACATATATCGTGACGCTTATAATACATTTTTAATTTTCTGATAAGACTTTAAATTGTCTTTAAAAATTGTTATTGTATGTGTAGCATATTTCTTTTAAAAACACATGACACTGTGAATGGGCAAAAATCTATTACACAATATTATTTTACGATTATATGACAAAACAATGGTGTAATTCATTACAACTCATGTGATTGTTAAACACTGGTAAAACAATCTTTATCCATTGTTGCTTAAATATTTGTATTTAATTACATAATACCCAAAAATATATGTTTTAGTACAAATAAAAGGACATTTCTTTAATATTTTTTTCTGTACATTTCAATTGAAAATATTATAAATATACAACTGTAATTCCAAGTATACAATCGCTGCTCGCTAATCTAAATTGTCCGAGACCGAGAAAAAAGTCCAAATTATCTAATTTTAAAAAAGAAAATTACTTTTCATGCTATCTGAAAAGAAATATACATATACATATAATCTTACGAAATTACACTTTTATACCATACGAATTGTCTTAGATATTAAATTAATAAATTATATTTTTTTTTGTAAAAGTTAAATTATTATAAGCATTATTGCTGTCCAAATTATAATGTTCACACGTTGTTCCCATCCATAAACTTAACAATAACATGGTATAAGTACTGTTTTACCTTTTTTTAAATAATTTTTTTCAAATTATTTTGCAGTAGAAAAAAGTAAAAATTCCATAGATAAACGAGGTGATTATAATGTCTGAAATTTAAATATAAAATAGGAAATTCTGCACCTTAAATTACGGTGACCAACTCCGAGGAATTCTCAAGAAGTGCACGCACCATTAATAACTTGCCAATATATATATTTGTACATGAAATAATAAAAAATATATAAGTTATCGAAATATTACCTTATAATACCATGACACTTTGCAGTAATGATCTTTAACACCTAAAACTTTTTCAACATGTTTTTACTATAATAACTTAAAAGATATTGGTTACAATAAACCTTCTTAGATAGGTCAGAAAATTTTAAATGGTTAAAATTTACAGAACTTTCCTCCAGCGATTATTTTCTTCCGATGATGAAGTCGGAAGCTTATACTTAATTTAGACAAATACTTTTATATTTATTTATTTATGTTTTAATAGAAATAATTTTTTTAATTGTAAGAAACAACAACACAGTTTCAAAATACCGTGCTACAAAATTAATCCAATCTTGCCAAACTAGTTTTATTACGATTTCGAAGTTCAGGTTCCATATTTTTAATCGTCCTTTCTTTTGCTTTTAAAACAAAGGAAATTAACTTATCCACAAACTATATCTGAAAAACAATAATTTTTTTCTTCAAGTTACATAACAACATATCATCAATTCATATGTTTTGTGATTTTTTTATAGTATAATTTTTTATTATATATACATACACAATAAATGTATAATAATAAAAAATTCAAAATCCATACGACCTTAGTTTAAAATTTTTTTCTATAGAACCAACTGTGTAACATTCTTAAATTTAGAAGCATTATAAGAATAATAGTAAAGAATATTATATAAAATTACATATGATTATTTTTTGTTATATTCTGCTAGCTGTAAATACTGAATAAATATCTTTGGGATTACAATATATTTATGTCTGTAACGGTTTTCGTTTCTTAATTTCATCCACAACAATTCATGAAAGGTGGTTGGAGAAAAGTCGATTATCTTTTGTTTTACAACAGAAATAGGCTGTTTACAAAAAGCTTGTACTTTAGGAAAATCTACTTTCAAGAAAAAATAAGTACATTTATTTAATAAATTTTAATCTTATGCATACGTTATTTTCTTGGTAAATGGCCGTTTTGTGCAATTAAGTTCATCAACGCTGTAACTGGAATATTTCTCATTTATTTCCCGGTAAATTTTAAAATTTTTTTCTCTTTTTTTTCACGAAAGAGAATTACAGTTTTTCTTCTTCTGCTTAATTTGTGGTAAACTCTAATTATCTTCACGACGTAGAACATGTTATTTAGCTTTTCCTGTCAGGATGATAGATGTGTTTACGTTAAACCAGCGAAAAGACAATGACAGACTATATTTTCATAGATCTTTGGTTGTTAATATACTGTCCTTTAAATTTTATTTTATGTGTAGTTAAATGTGCGTTGTTAAACTCATTTATGTATCATTAAAATACATTTTGATGCATTTTTAATTAATTTACAGGAATGTATTTGTGGTGGTTGGACGATAAGTTCCCTTTTTTCAAACACTGGAATCTTGTTAATATTCCAGATAATATATATTTGGTTTTTTGATCAAAAGAATATAGTGAGTACATATATTGTGTGGCCGCTAAAGACCACTTCGACATGACATTACGTATTAAATAAAGATTCGTTAAATATTTATTCATGCAAATTTATAATCAAGAACAATGAAGATAAAAGTAAAAATTGTTACCTGCAGTCATCCGAAACAAATAAGATAAAAAACAAGTGAAATAATTTGCACTGCAAATTTTCATCTTTGAATAAAATCTTTATTCATAGAGAGATTTTTCTTCTAAAAAATCATATTACTAAATTGATGATCATTTTTATAGCTCCATTGTTTTTTTAGCACAAGTAATCGATACTTTTTTTTAACCTTCCCTCAGGGAGTTCGGAGGCAATCGTGTTAAATAAAAATATTTTCTACGACTTATCATCAACCGAATACAGAACGTCGCATTAGTTGAAACAGAACAAAATTAATTATCCGCATACAGGACCAGTAGGATCTGTGCACTTATCACAAGTAAGAACCACTCATCGTGTCTCCATTGTGGAACTGCAAAAACCTTTGCTGTACTTAGAAGGTAATTTATAGGCCGTCAACTATCACATTTTTAAAAAAAGAATATTTTCTGCATATCGTACTTTAGATGTACGAATGACATTTTTTCACAGCAAGCCAAGTCATCACGTTCACTCTAGTAGCAAACATCTCAGTGTGTGTCGAAAGCGTGCAGCATCATCACTGACGCACGGAGGGGGGTGCCAAAAATTATAAAAAACAAATCCGCAGAAATAAAAAAAATTACGTATTAAAAACATTTGAATTTGATTGGCGAGGGGCGGAGCTTAGAACAGGAAGTGGGCATAGGCAAAGAATGTTATCGAAGCTTCAAGTAGAATCCAATACCGGAAGTACAGAGGTAACAAAAAAGATTACTATCATTTTTAAAAAGCGAAATGTTATGAAAGAAATAAAAGTTTACAGGGGAAGATTAAAAAGGAATTAAAATAATTTTTGAATGCGAATATTAAAATTAAGTGAATAAGGACAAATAAAATATTTCTTAAATTGAATTAAAATATGGTAGTGGTTGTAAGAAACCACAACAGTATTTATTATAGTAGAAGTGTAAAACTGTGGAACCAAAGATGGATGTATAGATTTTAAATATTTTTTGCACTAATGTTTATAAGCTATTATACATGTGTTTTCCTTTAAACGAAAACAAAACTATTACATACCTGTCAACTATTCCGATTTTTGAGTACTACATTTGACGTATAGTGATATTTATTTTATTTAATAGAATATTTTGAAAATAAATAATAAGTTGATAAATGTTTGTTACCAGGAGTAATTTAAATTTCTAGATATCTGGCACGTATACTATAGAGATCTCTTTCAAAAACTGAAAAATCTCTTAGAATATCTGTGGATGGAAATTCGTAATTTCTAAAAAAAAAAACTTTAAAAACTAGTCGCTAAAAATAGTTCGAATGTAATAAATTATGACTCATCATACTTTGAGTAAAATTTTTAAAGTTCACACAAGTGATTTTTTCAATTGATTTTTATTAATACCTACACTTGTATATAGAAGTATATACAACTAGGGATAATGCATTAAGTTTGAAAATCGGTTTTTCACTAATTTTATAAATGCAAGTAATTTGTTTTTCTTATATTAACTTACTAATACCTTAGTCTAATATTAACCTAATATTAACGTTATAGTAACTTAACCTAATTGTTTTATCAATTTTTGTATCCATAATTGGTGACAACTTTAAGAAATGAGTTTTTTATTATTATTATTATTTACATTCTTTAGTATAAAATGACAAATTAACAATTTGTACGTCTTTAGAAGAATCTTCCCATATGTGCGGTAAACCACTTATTCGACAAAAGTAGAAGAAACAGTCGAACCATTTACTGCGGGGGAGCTACTTCATACATTGACTTCTAAAAAAAATGCTTCCGTGAAAACCGCTAAAAGCCATCGGACACTTTTGATTTTAGACTTTTATCAAATATCTACATAAATATTCGATGGTTTTTTATAAGTTCTAGAATATAATAAATAATATGTTTAACCTCATATTTATCAGCGATGGATATTTCACAACAGAAATTAGGTACAAATAAAAAAAATGCAAAACAAAATTATATTTTCGATTACTCTGTAAATTAAAACAGTCGAAATAGCTTTTTCTGTGGGCAGATACTACAGCAAAGGGGTTGAACCATAGCACATTCATTTGAATATCTAAAGCGCGCCGGTATCTATTTCTTGGGGGGTGAAATCTCGGGCGTTTGGCTGGGACTCTATTGGAGTTAAAAATTTCTGTGCTGTGGGACATAAATATTTAAAAATGCAGTAGAGATCTTAAACCTTGAGATTCCCCATATGCACAAAATAATCACAATCATTTACGAAAAGCATATTTATTAAGCTGTTTATTCCATCTCGATAAAGGACTCTCTGGCCTTCTCATACTGCACTAAATGAAATAAATTGAGGTCTGCGACAATATTATCAAACAATGATGAGATAAAAGTTAACTTCAAAGGAATTTTAATATATACCACACCTTCACTGATGTCTGCATTATTTCACATTTTAAAATAATTAACAGAAATAACAAAATGGAACTGGTGTAAACGTATTTACAACTTCGGGCGCAAGGTTATAAAAAAGGATAGAAGAAGTATACAGGCAAAAATAAGAGCACAAAACTTTTCCAGAATATTTGAGAATGATCTAGCAAACCGTAAAAATTCTGAGGTAAAAACAGACAGTAAAATTAAAGAGGAAAATTTAGAGAGAATATTTTGAAGAGGGAAAGGTAGTGCTGGCTTACAACGAAATGAATTAAAGACGCGCAAATGAATAAGGGGAAAGAATAAAAAAGTTAATATTGTATTTTAAGACGAAATACAAATATTAAATGGAATAAACTATAAAATAATCTTAAGACTATTAAAATATCTTATATATATATATATATATATATATATATATATATATATATATATATATATAAATATATATTTCACACATGTGATTTCATTTTAAATATACATATATATATGAAAAATGGATTGTAAAAATATATAACAACAATAAAACTGATGAGATAGCAAAAACTGAAGAGATAGCAAAAATAAATTATTTTGTACACACTATCTTTCTTTTTCGTGAAAAGGTGATAGGCATTCACGATTTGTGGAAGGAAAAAACGTTTTTCTGGAGATAATTAATACTTTGACTATCATTTATTATTACATATTTTAACGAATCTAAACCTTTAAAAATGACAACATCCTATATTAATCATCTTGACATGTAATGTTAAATTACACGACATTAAAAAGACCGAAGTTGTGTATAATAATAGGTTAACTTGAAGATAGAAAATCTTGTTTCAGTATTGCTTAGTGAACGGTTAAAGTGATGATAATTAAACAGAAAAAATCTGGTTATTTTACTCAGGAAAATAACTTTTTAATGGAGTAATTGTTTTAAATTTTCAAATTCTTCATCATATTTATAGTAGAAATATCCCTTTTTTGTATTTAAATTTTTACATGAAACCTAATAAAATATGTAGGAATAAAATGCTGAAATTTTGTACATAACCTTATTAATGTAAGGGGCACATTTTACTCTTTGGAAAATATTTGTACGAGTTTTGTACGTATAAAAATTTAAAATTAGTTTTTTTTCAAATTTAATCCCATGAACATTTTAATCGATTTCATGAAATTCGGTACATTAATTTTATAATTGATTTAAATATTAAATTATGGGTGGTAAAATTTTGCAAACTTACCTTAAACCACTCCGATTACTTTAAAATTTTCTCAGTACAGACATTATAAATTATGAATATTTATTTTTAATGGGATTGTGTGATTCTATTCTAAAAAAAATGAAACATTTTTATTTCATATTTTATATTTTTGCCATCACAAGTAATTATTTTGTCCCCATTTTATTATAACTGTTTTCAAGAAACTGTCTTTCATAGTACATCAGAAAACAAAAACTAAATCAAATAATTCAGTCATTGTGGCTTTTACGATTACGAGGAATTTGAAAAAAAAAAAGTTTATATATATAAATACAAAATCAATTTGTAATCGAACCCATGGTCAATATTAGCGACATACATAAACGATGCAAGTAACAATATAGTTTAAACTGAAAGTAGATATTATTAAAGACCTATCATAAAACCCATTCTATTGCGCAAAATCACATTTGTTAAAATACGACATTTGACAGTGGATCTCATTACGGAAGGTTACGTAAGATGTTCTTTTGTCTATACATAAGGGAATGTGTTACTAATGTGTCACAAGTGTACATTTTGTAGTATAACGGACGAAGTTTAAAAGTAAAGTAGTTTATGGCAATATCTGTACTAGAATTCTGAAGTACATAACAATAAAAAACGTACATTATTTCATGATTTAAATGTATCCTTCCAGATTGATTTGTCCCGATTTCGGAGAGGATGCAGTAACTATTCATAGGAGAAAACATCATGTTTTAATGCATTGTGCATGTTGAAGGGTCAGTAAGTTGGTCACCAAAGGAGGCTATTTAAAGTAAAGGTGCAACATTTTATTCCCGAGAAAGCTTTATTTTAATTATTAATTAATTAATTTTTAGGGGGGGTATGCGTATTGAACTAAAATTGATGTGGTTTTATTCAGATAAGATCTATTTTAAATTACCCTGTGATAACCAACAAAACTGTTTTTTCCAAAACAAAATAAAAGACGTTGGATTTCTGAATTAGGTATATGTCTCATAAGGAGAGTTTACGTTTTCAAGAGTATTTTCTTACATGAGATTTCATCCAACGTTGGTTACAAATGTCGATGTTCTGTAGTTAATAGG
Organism: Maratus michaelseni; assembly: GCA_963931845.1. NCBI lineage: Eukaryota > Metazoa > Arthropoda > Arachnida > Araneae > Salticidae > Maratus > Maratus michaelseni. The sequence continues at coordinate 68,490,745 of OZ007593.1, forward strand.
TACAACAGTATTTTTTTTAAGATGGGAGAAAATTTTGTAATAATAAAAAAGGAAGCCTCTCGTAATAAAATGATTTAAAACAGACTCGTAAATATTACTAAAATGTGGAAATAGTATAATTATTTGCAACTGCAAACATAAATTCAATGAAGCAACATGGATTCATGGGGAAAAACCTCCCTGGGGAAATGTATATTTTTATTCTAAAAAATTGCAACAGTAAGTAGTCGAAAAGTATAATTGTATGGAAACGTGTTTAATGTAACAAGTCTTAAAAGTTGGGTTTGGAAGAGGAATCTTTCTTTGGGAAATATCTTTCGTATATCTTTGAGAAAATTTATATGCTTAGAAATGTAGCATATATAATCTAATATGAAAATGCGGATTTCGGGATGTTACATACTGTTTGAATTACATGAAAATTCAAGTATTTAGCAAGGTTGAGGTTCCTGATCAGAAGATTTAGTAGTTATGAATGAAACAGTATAGTACTTCTTATACATACATACGTTTTAATGCGTTGTGTACATTGAAGTGTCACCAAGTTGGTCCCCAAAGGAGGCTATTCAAAGTAAATGTATAACATTTTATTCTCAAGAAAGGTTTTCATTTATTTATTTATTTATTTATTTTCGGATGGTATGCTTCTTGAATTGAAATTGATGAGGTTTCATTTAAATAAAACCTGTTTATTTTAAGTACTCTGCGATAACCACCGAAACTGATTTTTCCAAACAAAATTTATAAAATGTTAGATTTCTGAATTTATATATATATGTCGCGTAAGGGGAGTTTACATTTTCCAGAGTATTTTCTTACATCATATTTCATCAAACGTTGGTGACAAATGTCGATGTTTCATAGTTGACAGGTAACCACAGTATTTTCTTTTAAGATGTGATAAAATTTCGTAATAATACAACAGGACGCCTCTCGTTATAAAATGCTTTAAAACACACTCATAAATGTACTAAAATCTTGAAATAGTATAATTGTTTGGAACTGCAAATATAAATTCAATGATAGAGGAGGGATTCATGGGGCAGAGCCTCCCTGGAGAAATGTATATTTTATTCTAAAAAATTCCAACAATAAACAGTTGAAAAGTATAATTATAAAGAATGTGTTTAATGTAACAAGGCTTAAAAGTTAAGTTTGGGAGGGGAAACATTCTTTGGGAAATATCTTTGGTATATTTTTGAGATCATTTATATGCTTTGGATTATAGCACATATAATCTAACATTAAAATGCGGATTTCGGTATGTTAGACATTGTGTTAATTAGATGAAAATTAAAGCACCTAGCAAAATTGACGTTGAGGCTCCTGATCAGAAGATTCAGTATTTATGACTGCAACATTACATCACTTCTGATACATACTTTTATTTCTCTTTAGCACATATAAATGGTTCTATTTATTTAATATAAATTTTTTGAGATAAAGTATTATACCACATCAATTTCTTCTTAAGCGCTAGAAGCAAAATACATTAAGCATTCATCCCATAGGCCTAAAATAAGATAAATTATATGCATATATTCAATCATTTTACTTTTCATAAGAGATAAAAGAAATTAAATGACAATTGATAAAAGATAAGTTTAACGGTTTTTTCATCGATTATAGATTAGTATTAAATTTTCTAAATTTTTATTTCTGGTATTTCTTTATCGAAAAATCTTTTATTTCTCCGGAATATCTTGTATAATTTTATCTAATAAATACATTTCTTTAAAATCTATTTCAATTTTCTATATTTATGTATTGTAGAATTGCGTGAAAGAACATAATAAATGCTTTATAGGAAATGATACATTAATTCTTGGCAAAAACAAAATAAATGAAAAAAAGAAAACTACATAAAATTTTAAAACCTCATTGCATTACTTATCGTAAATTTTGATAAATAAATATTTATTTTTTGACAAAAATGCTATGAAACTGCAGGATAGATTTTGCAAAACTGTTGGTGGTTTGTTTCTACGTCGTGTACAAATTCCCAGAAAATATCCATCATCATGCAAAATTATAAAAAAGGGCAGTTTATAAGGCAATAATATTTAGTATAATTTAAAGTCTGAAGGTATGCAGACTACACTGTACAATAAGATTTTTTTTTCAATTTATTCTACGAAAATACAATATAAGCATGGACGGAAAAAAAAATATTTCCGTGTTACTCACGATTCCGAAAAGCATTCCCTATCTTTAAAGAATCCCAGGAACAAATAAATTTTCCAATTTTAAAGAATCATTTAAAAAAAAAAAAAGTTTCTTTTGCTGCCACTGATTTCGCAAATGTTGAGTAGTAACTTTTCTAACAATAATGCTTTTTTTTTTTTTTTTAAGCCGTAATACAGTTTTATAAAATACTATCAATTCTCAGATAAACATTTTCCGATGCATAGTTGCATTTATACATCAAAGATTAACAAAATAATATTAATTTTAATGTTAATGTTAATGCAGTTAATTTCGTCTGTAAATTATGTCAATTTAACATAAACATAGTTCTGTGAGAATTGATAGCAATAAAAAAACCTATATTATTTGAAAGAAAATTACTCAATGCTCTTTTAAAGTGTTTATAAACATTTCCGAGGATCAATGGCAATTTTTTTTCTTTTTATAAATTCTTCGTTGATATTTAATTATTATTGGTATCTAAGGTTTCTAATGATAAAGATCACTTTTAGAAATCTTAGGTGACTCGGAGCTGATTACTGTGTATTTTGGATAAATGTTATAATATATTTTCATAGATGAATACATTTGTTTACAGTGTACCGACTAATTGTTAAATAATGTGACGGCTTATGAGGTAGGAACCACAATGAAATCCTATCACATACACAGTAATAATAGATTCAAACTGCTTGGAATCTTATGCATCTGAAGCGAATAATAAATATGCAATAATAGTTTGCAAATAAACGTCTGAATGTTATAGCATTTTTAACCCTACGTTAGGCGCATGGCATTTACTAACATATTGAGGCTCGTGGTCTGAATTCGTAGACCAAGATTTATTACTGTTTAAAATTAACAAAAAAAAAATAAAAACTGTTGCGTTCCTTTCTGTTAATTGTTTCAAGCAGTAATAATAGAAGTTAAGAAAATTTAATTACGTATCTAGCAGTTGTTAGGAACAATGAAGATGTTTTATTAATTTTTAATAATAATTTTACATACAAAGTAACTGGATAAAAACTGAAATAAAAACAACAAAAGTAAACAAAAATTAATTTTCTGAGTACTTAATTTATATAAACAGATTATACTTACAAATATCATTTGTATTTAACAAAATAGACAATTGCAAAATAGGTGGTGCGAAAAAAGTCAAGTCGACATTTCCGAGACGGTATAGTGCGGAAAAGTTGCGATTGGTAACTACAAGAAAAGCAAAAAAATATTCTCCAATTCCCACTTTATCTTCCGATCGCGCAAACCGCTTAAACATTTAAAAATATTGAAAATTTCCGAATTGTTCAGAATTAAAATATATATATATATTTATTTTACCTTTAAAGTGAAAAATATATAACGTTTGTATTGTTTAATAATAATAATACAAAAAAATTGCGTTTATCTTCCGATCGCGCAAGCACAATAAAAATCGGGAAAATTCAATTTTCTGTGATTTTATGTATTAAGAAACTAATCAACTGAGGTCAGTTTGCGGTCTCAGGTTAAGATTTAAATGTAAATTGATACTATCGAACATATTGGGTAATTTTTAAACAACCTAGAACTTATCACAAAAAGTTCGCTGCACGGCAGAAATGTTTAGTAATTCACCCAACTTACTCTGGCCACCCTTCTCAAGTCATTGATCGATACAATATTAGAAAGGAAAAGAGCCGCACTAGAAAAAAATACAGCAAAGTCAACTGGATTCAGGTGATCTACATCGCATATATTTTAACGGAAGAAAGGACGATAGTCTAGTTATAAAAATGATTGAATCTAAACAGTTTCGTTGAACAATTAAAGAGGAATACCATTCTATCATAAAAGAACCTGGCGTAGTTTTTTTAATCCATGTGTCTCCAAACTCCGGATCTGATAAGTACATTGTAGCTTCTATTGTATCATGTCTTACAGAACAAGGGGTTTCACTAGAATACTTAAATTTGGTAGGCTGTGAGGGTAGAAATACCAATACCGGATGAAAAGGTGCTGCTATCAGACAGCTTGAAGTGCATCTCGGACGATCACTGCAGTGGGTTATTTGTTTATTCTTTTTGCTGAATTACCTTTCCGCCAACTTTTTCAATATTTGGATGGTGAAACACCTGGCCCAAGATCATTTAGCGAACCCAATGGGCAAAATTTCATTGGTTGTGAAAAGCTTTCAGTGATAAATTTTCAATTAATTGATTGTGAAATTCCAGAAGTGGATACACAACTGTTGAGAAAGATCAAATATATCGTTTAGACGTAATTCAAGCGATTAAAAGTAGCAACTTTCCAAATTACGCACCAAAGCGTGACCCCAGCCAAATATCTAATGACAGATATCTCACATGTGCAAATAGAGTCCATCGACTTTACGTGAGTGTGGAAAGCATTCGAATGCCTTAAAACTATAGTGCATTCATTTTAAAATATTACAAGCTAATTTGGTTGGAAATAAAGTGCAGTAAGTATATTACAGACGGGTCTATTCATCTGTTCAGAGCAATAGAAAAATATCGATACTTACCTGACGACCTGAAGAAAGTGGTAATCCCTGTAATTGAACGAAACTAGTTCTTTGCTCACCCGGTAAAACTACTCATGATAATGGTCTTTGATAAGAGGAGGCACATAAGAGAGTAAAAGCTAAGGAAAGTGTTAAAAACAAGGCAGACTGTTTCAAAATTTAAATGCATCAGAAACTTTATCACTCCTACTTTAAACTTCGGTACGGCAGAATATACAGAATTAATTGATTGGAATGTAGAAAAATTATCATCTATACCACTTTTACAAAAATGAAATAATAAATGAAATACCAATACCAATGAATAAAAATATATACCATAAATACCAATGAATAAAAATATATACCATAAATACCAATGAATAAATACATTCATTCGTTCATTCTGGTGATATCCCAGACTGGGATGATAAAATATTTCACTGCTACAAGCAGTCTGTTGAGCGGTGAGTCAAATTGGTAACGGAAGCATTGCTAAAGGTATGTTGGCCCCAAATAAGTTATGGATTCATTAAGGCCACACTGAAATCAAGGTCCATGATACCAGGCTTTACCACCAAATCGCAGTTCAACGTCTATACATTCCGACTTAAACATATATTAACATTCGAACGCACACTGACCGCAGGTGATTATTTCCTTAATTCATCAAAATCATTCAGAATTGAATTTTCCCCGATTTTTATTGAGCTTGTGCGATCGGAAAATATTTTCTAAACGCATCTTGTTTCTATTACTTTTATTCAACAGTACAATCTGCCATTATTTTTTAATATAGCGATAAAAAATATATATACGTACAATTACTTTAAAATTCTGAATAAATCGGAATTTTTTAATATTTCTGAATTTTTAGTTGGTTTGCGTGATTGAAAGATAAAGTCCGATTTTAAGATTTTTTTTCCCTTGTATTTACCAATCGCAACTTTTCCGCAGTATGTCGACTCTGAAATATCAATTTGACTTTTTCGCACCACCTTTTTGCAAAAGGTTTTGGAATTTCATTTATACAAACACAATACACAGATGTCAGCCCTGTATTCTTTACATGCAGACTGGTGGCATTTGCAGCAATCGTGTCAGAAAGATTTATTTAGTCTTCTTGGGCATATGCTACAACGTACGACATAATTTTCCCGCTTAAGTTTTTCAATAGGTTGCTGAACTTTTGGATGAGAATACTTGCACTTCTTATAAGTTTCACAGGAAATTCTTTCACTGTAGATGTCAATTCTATTTGAAGCCCTATTAATTACCATGCAAAACCTTCGATATATTTTCGCCTTTTTGTTGTTTTTTCAGAGTTATTTACCTTGTAAACACAAAATGGAGACGTTCAATAAGTCGTAGAAAAGCAACATCGGCCATCGTACAGAACTCCTTGAAACATTATAGCTTAGGCACATTTGATCTACTAAATCTACGCCGATTTTTGTTCTGTTGTAGAAGGTTACCATTTCTGGTTTTGCCGTTTCTTCAGTTTCTGGATCAAAAGCATTGTCGTGGTGAATACTTCATGCAATTAATACATATGTATTTTTCTTTTAACAATAAGACACCAAAGTTCATTGATGTTGAAGTCCAAAAACAGAACTGTTTTCTTTTCGTTTTTTCTTTGGAAAAAATCGAGAGGTATCTCCCGCTTGTTTTTCTTCAAGGTACCTGCTAATGTCATTTTTTTTCTTTTGAATGTTTCCATCAGTGGAAAACTTGTAAACCAGTTATCGGTTGTGATATTCCGGTTAGTGCCTTTCTCTGGCTGGACTAGTCGGAGGACAATATCATGGGCAAATTTCTTGAAATTGTATGGCCCTTTGGGTGTTTTCCCTACATATGTTTCAAGATCGTACGTATATGCAGTCTTTGTATCAACGAAAGTGAATTATTTTAGTTCGTAATTAACTGTTTTTACTGGGTAGATATTGTCTGAATGAACAGCGTCCTCTAAATGCTAAAAGTTCTTCATCGATTGTAAGATGCTCGCCGCAATAAAACTGTTCTGAAAATTTGTCAGAAAAAGCTAAAAATGTTCCTTATTGGTGCAAGTTTATAAATTTCCTTCCTTGCAATACGGTCTTTTATATCGTCAAATCTTAGACATCTTAGTAAAAAGCGAAACCTCTTTTTCCTCACAGAAAGGTAACAAGCCCCTTTAGCAATATTCCAATTAGACCAGTTATTTCTCTTTCATCTGTAAATCTAGCCTCTTTAATTCTATCAAATAGGTGTGTATTGGTATGTATATATTAGTTAGATTTTGTTAGCATTGTTATAATGGGTCCTGTTGTAAATAACCGAATACATTCGATTTCTGATTTTGTTTGACGGGTTCCACCTTTAGTTCCAGGTAAATGTGTAATAATATTGCTGCTTCTTATGCGAACTTGCACATTTGTCTTAATTTTGCTTCACTTCGTCACTGTTTATCTTCCGATGTAGTAATTACTCCGTATGCTCTTCAAATGCCTATCATTTACTTCAGGTTCTAATATGTCTGTCTCCGATGTTTCTTCTGTGTCTGAATTGTGGTCACTTTTATTTACTACATCTTCTTCAATTTTCAATGGATTCTCTTCTAATTCCTCCCCACTTTCTTCCAAGTTATATTCAGAGGATAATTCACTAAACAATCTCATCCAATCTCTCGACTTTTCAATACTGCGTCTTTTTACCTGCGACATGCTTTCCTTTGAAATCAGAAAATAAAATTTTACACTTACTTATGTCAAAAACGTCAATTAACTCACATTATATACTATAAAATGCGAAGAAACAAAATTTAATCTTGATGAAAACATAACATAATCAGGCGCGTTGTCTACAAAAGTAGACTAACCAAATTCTTATCGAAATAAACCACACGTACGCATCCGTTGAGAAAATAAACGGTACTAGTTGCGTAAAACAATATTTCCCCCCAGGATTGCGCTACAATTCTAAAGCGAAAGCTGGGTTCACGTTGCGGTCATCTGTGCCATCTCTGCGTAAAAACAACATATTTCAAGCAGCTACTGAAAAGGCAGTGCGTGAGGCCGCCATCTATTAGAAATTATGTTATTTAAAATATTTATGGTCTACGATCGTAGTCCACCTCCCTAACGTAGTGTTAAATTGTTCAAGGTTGTTTATGGACTGTTCATGTAATTCTTCGTTTTCAACCTTACTTGTGAAATTGGGCAGTTCTTCTTTATTTATTTCTTCGGAGAAATTGCATTTTCTGTTACTTAGTACAAAAATAGTACACTTTATATGTAAATATATTATTATATTTTTAATCTGTAAGTTTCAAAACACAACAATTTGTTTTCATCGATTTGTTTGTACATTATGTATAATCCTTTATCAATTATTTAAAGTTCACGACATTTTAATGTCTGAAAATTCTCAGGATGCTTGTTCTGCAAAATCGCATTCACGGTAAAGCAACAATTCAGTACTTGTTGCAGATTCTTCATCGTGTATTAAAAAATTTAAACAAAATACAAAATAATTCGATGTGCTAAAGTTTTAGCTACATTACATTAAAGCTTACATTAGCTACATTAAAGTCTACATTACATTTTTGTTACACACAATTAGTAATTTTTTAACATTATCATTTTAAGATTTTTTATTTATCAGTTATATTATATCATTGGAAAATATTTATTTTTCAAAAGTAAATAAATATATATATATTTAATTATTTATAAAATTCAATATGTAATCGTTGACACACTCTCGTTTTGTAATGAGAATATTTAAGCAAAAATACCGTGCTTATTGGCAATAAATACTATTTTATCTACAAAGATTTATATCTAGGCAGAAAAACTTTTTTAATAAATTCCTATAAATATAGATTTTTTTCTAATCATTTCTCACTTGAACAATTTAACAAATAATTTCATTATTTATATTCATAATTCTGTCTCGCATTAAATTCAAAATCATATCGCGTACATCATTTGTTACAGAAATATAAAAAAAATATAGCCGTAATTAAAAAAATTATAAGAAATATAGTTTTTATAATTAATTACTGTATTGTATATTTATGTGAATATGTGAACTTACTTCTTACGTAAGAATATTTTCTTGACAATAACAAAATTAATAAAACGTGTATAAATATAATGCAATGAACATAATTTTAAATATTTGTACTAGTTAAACTAAAATAAACACAAAATAATTATTCAAATTTTAGTGTTTTTATTTAGACTAATATAATTCAAGTGATAGCGATTTTTTGAAAATTTTAACTTTCTGTATACACTACAAGAAAAGAACATGATTACCATATCATTAAACTATATAAGAATGATGATTTTTTCACATAATAGATTTCCTTTTCTTTTACCTGAAACAGCGAAAAAAAGCAATAATTTTGATTTGTAAGAGTCATAATAAAAATTTATTATAATATTTCTGGCAAGAATTTCATTTTCGGAAACACGCGTTAACATTTTTATATATATTTTTTAATATGTTTTATATGCTCTGTTAATTCAATATCTATTATTTGTTTGATGACATTGCGTTTATTAAATATCATTGTTTTACTACATTAGAAAAATAACATCATATGATTATGTAATAGAACAATGGAAATGGAGTTGAACAATGAAAACGATTTTTTATTATATTATTATTTTTTTCACTTTAGTCTAGAAAGGGCAAAGTGACTATAATCTTTTCTATGTAGTTACCGTTATTAGAATTAATGATTATCTTTCCTGAGAGAATATTTTTTATTAAATGTATTTAATGTCTGTTTAATGTATGTTTTTTGCAAACATTTTTCATCACAGTAGAATAGGAAGACATTAAACATATCTTGATTTCTTTGTGTTTCGTGAGATTATATATTAGTACATATTTTATGCAACAAATAATTTGTTAATATTTTTCTTAAAACTTGTCATCCATATGATGGTAAATAATTTTCACAAGGAAAACAAGACAAATAGTTTTATTTTTCAAAATAAAATATAAATACCTTCCAGTATGTTTAGGATGTCATTCAGGGAAAAATTACTAAATAAATAAACGTTTGTTATGTTCCTTTTTTTCTTTCTATATGTTTTTAAATATCCACTGATCAAAGTATTTCATAAAATTATATTTTATATGATTAATGCTGGCAATATTCGACGAAATAACATATCATAATATGAATTCTTTTTTAAAAAACTCCTCTTAAAAATCATAAGATATCTCTAGTTACTCATAATTGAATCTTCAATTTACTGTAATCAATTATCTTTACCTTTGCAATGTCCTGTATTTCTATTATATTTTCTATTTAATTTTGCACATGTGATTTCATTTTATTTAAGCATATACTAATAAATATATTGGTATATTATGGTATTGTACATTTCATATTTATGTTTCCTGAACATTTCCTAATATTATAAAATTAAAGAAAAAAATCAAAATACTTGTCTGGATTTATTTGTGCAATATATGTAGGACTTTATACAGTTTTAAAATTGAAAGAAATATGATGCGTGTTATATTTATGTATACATTTTAAAACTTGAAAGTATTTTTATTATTTTTTATTTTTTTATTTATAGTGCAGTAATTTTCATGCAGTTAAATTAAATTAAAATCACTGCCTGACATTTATATGCTATAACCATGTGTAGAAAATAGTTAGATTTTTATGAACTGAATGAATAACTAATAGACAAAAAAAAAAATAAATAAATAAATATATATATATATATATATATATATTTCTAGAAAACATTTTCAAAATGTGTAGAAACTTTTTCTTTATATTACACAAACACTGTCTGTCCTAAAAACTCTTTTTAGAGTCACACTGATTGTGAATTATAACCAACTATTGCTCAAAACGTATTTCAAGAAAACATGTTTATCTGCATGTCGACTATTGAAAACATCTGCACACTTTACACTACTTACCTAAAATAATATTCTCGGCAGATATTTAATATTAGCAATATAATTAGGTCAAAAAAGGTTGTTTGAAAAAAATGGTACAGAATATGTAGCCATGCTGGTAACTGTAATTTTTTTTAAAACTCATTCTGAATATGTAATAGTCGTTTTACCATTGTGCGGTATGCATTTAATTTAAATTTTTTAATGACTCTTTATAACAAAAATAAAATCAATTAAATATGTATAGAAAATCTGTTTACGAAAAAAAAAATATTTTTTATCAATTCGAACATATTATAGTTTGCAGTTTTGTTTCAAATTCTATTGTTTCTGAATAATTAACTTAAATTGCAAAAAAAAAAAAAAAAAAAAAAGAAAAAAAAGAAAAACATTGCCAAATAATTCTTAATAATATAGTTGAATATTTTTATTATTGTTTTTCTTTTAATTCAAACAGTCATCATACAAATATAATATGCAGATTATTTTTTAAATTATATATATCTTTCCAAATACTAAATCCCTCTTGTTGTCGTTTTTTTTTTCTTTTTTTTTTCTTTAGTGAAAATTTTTTCGAAATGAAAAAAAAAATCAGATCTAAGTTTTAGAAGCCGATAATAAAATATATTTTTTTTCATAATATACACGCATTATTATTAAATGTATGTAGCCATATGATAAAATAACTCTTTCTTTGTAGTCCCAAACAAAAGAAAATACGCATTTTCATCAATTAAAAAAATATATATACGCTATTAAAATTGTAAAAAAATAATAATAATAATAATAATAAAATAAAATACGATGCAAAAATAGCTGCAATTTTGTTTTTCAATTTAATAAGGTAAAACCAGGAGAGATGACGCGGTTTGAGAGATTGCGCACATAGAGGTTCGGGGGGAAGGAGTAGAGTGAGCGTGAAGCGACTCCAGGTAGTTGTACAACAACAGTAGTGGAGTGTCTACTTGAATGTGCACATTGATTGCTTTGAGCGTCTAAGATAAAGTATTGCTATTTTGTTTTGTTTACTCAAAGTAAGTGCTTAAATTTTCATAGATATTCATCAGAATTTCTGTACAATGTCAATAGTACAAAATATTTTATACTTAAAAGATTTCTCATAAGCTACTAATCTAGACTAACAATGTGGACATTGACGGTTCGTTTTAGAAGAGGTCATGTTTAAATAAGAGACCGCGCAATATCTCCTACCGAAATTGGAGAGTTTGCGCATCTGCTACTCAGGAGAGATGGCGCAGTGTTCCCATTAGTTTCCATGCTAGGAGAGATTACGCAGCTTATTGGTAAATTTGCATAAAAAATTGAAAAATGAAATCGACTAATTTTAGGTTAAACGTGTTATTAAAAAAAACAATTTTATTTTGTAATCTTATCTGGACTTGCTTTTTCTTATTCTTTATTTTTTTTCCTTTAATTAAAATTTTTTAACCGTTTTTAAAATTACTTCCTTTATCTGATTCTTTAATCATTGGGTTGAAATATTCACTCCTAATACAATAATATTTGTTCACAAAAACCTTACTGCAATGTCATTTAAGCGTAATTATTATTGTTAACAATTTAATTGTAGTTATTATTAGTAACATTCTCTCCTACCCATGTGCGCAATCACACCAACTCTGTAAGGACAGTTTGCGCAAAAGAACCTCCTTGGTTTTATTACAACTGTTCTAATAAATTGCAACATAACAACAATATAGCGATGGAAATGCATAAAAAACAAATGAAGTAAAAATTAGTCATGAATAGTTTAGCAAAAAATTAATATTTAGATTTTTTATTGCTATTCTTTTGAATTGTGCGCAGACTATCCTAGCTTTACCTTATATTTAATGTTATCGCGTATTCTCAAGCTACATGTTTATTCAAACAAAAAAGTGCTCTCTATTCAAACACAAAGTCTAATCTCTATTACAATAACATTTGAGAATATAAAAGGTAAATTATATTTGTTTACACTTTGCCAATTTTTTTTAACTGTCCCAGCCATATACATTAGCGGCACATTTTGGTGTTTGGATGCCATAATAGGACCTGATCATCATATCCCCTTGATCATCATAGTTCCATAAAGAAAATATTTATAAACATTTATTTAAATATTTTTTTTTAAATATGTTTTATTTTCTATGAATTTTTATATTGCGATTGTTGTTAACTTCATAAGGTTTTTTTTTTTTAAATGTGAGAATTTCTTTAAAGAAAAAAAAAATCTTCAAAATTTCTTTGAATAAAATTATTCAAAATCCCATTATATTTTATAAATATTTTGTTTTAAATATAGTTGTTTTCTAGATAACCATATAGTTAGCTTCGCCTATCTATGTATGTTTTTTTATTTTTACTTAATATTACTTTTTTTTTGTAGCTCATAAAGTATTTTTAAGTATATAGTAATGCCTAAATGGTTCCGTGTTCTGATAAATATGAAAAATCTATGACATATGTGTCTCTAAATAGAGAAGTGTAAAATTATATCGAAGACCTTGCATATGGAAATAGTATATGAGGTGTGTGAACAGATGCCTTTGCAAGGAAGTAAAATTTACTAGTTTCTTTTTGTGAAATAGTGACATATTGACTGAAGATATTGACTTTCTTAATTAGATATTAAACTAAACAAACGTGGTGAGGCTACCATTATCACCAAAATCGTGTTCCTAATCTAAGATAGTTTGTCAACTGTCACAAGTTCAATAATGTAGGTTGTCATAATTTGTATAAAACATTTCGATGTGTAAATGCACCTGAATGGAACGTCGCTTCTCTCTTATATAAATCAACATGATTAGAGATCAGCCTGTACATTCTCAATTGCAGTTGGAGTACACGAATTACTTAATGCCGATCTTCGCTGTCTGGAAGCACGGTTAAGTTTGGTTAAAGTTCTACTTAAATAAATGGCCTTTGGATAAAGTGCACTGAAATGTTATGAAAATTACATGTGGCTGTATCAATAAAGTATAAAGGATGACTGTACGGCAGATGGAATTATTTCAAATAGGTTAGAAAGCATGAACGTAACTATTCCTTCAAACTGGAAGCATTTGTGGTATGATAAACAGGCAATAGTAGTTTACTAACGCAAATGTATTTTTTGTTAACTTGATATGTTTTATTTAATTGGAGTTCTTTGATTTATTTTTTTTTCTGTTCTTTTCAAATATACATCAAATGTTTGGACACTTTTTGAAAGTTTCATGTTTTTCAAATTTGTGTGCTTGTAGAATATATTAATTGTCACTTAAATACACACGTTTATATATCAAATTGAAGGTATTTTAACGTAAAATTTGATAATAAAAACAGTATTACAATATCTGTATAACAAAAAAAGCTATGCCCATTTTAGTAGAACAAACAAATACAAATCTGTTTGAATAAGGAAGTGTTTCGTAATAAAAGCGTACTAGCCAATCGCAAACATTGTTCTGAGGACCAATCAAATGCCTGAATTATAATATAGAGAATTATAATATAGATATAATTAATTAATTAATATTTTTGTCACACTTATCAATATCACCTACGGACACACTAGCAACATTTCTGTTTAAACCAATATAAGTAAATACGCAAATAAAATTATGTTTTATTTTATTTTTAAAACTACAACATTCATACTAAGATATGAAGAAAAGTATATAACAGCTATTTAACTTATTTAGCTTATGATATTCCAAACTGAACATATATTAAATATTTATACTTATTATTTAATAAATATAAACTGCTTCGTATAAAAAATATTATAAAAAATACTTTTCTTCTCAATCACGGAAAAAAATCATCATTTTGAGACGAATAAAATATGCGCATACATTTTATCATTTTATTCATTAATAAAAAATGAAATAGGCAAAGTAAATGCCAATTGATGAAAGAGAAGTGTTAACGATTTTTACATCGATTATAGATTAGCCTTAATATTTTATAATTTCCATTTCTAGTATTCCTTATTTAAAGAAGATTCTTTTATTTTTCCTGAAAAACTATGGTAAATTATTCTATGCATAAATATATTTTAATTCTGTTTTCAATATTTCTGAGTTTATGGAATTGAGATATGCGTCAGAAGCAATATAAAAAATATAAAAATGCGTATTTAATCTATATGTAAATGACAATGGAAATCGTTAAAAATAAATAACATTTTATACATAATTTCTCAGAAAGATTTCGAAAATATATATTGTTGCAATGAATATTATACCTTGGAAAGAGACACACTAGAATGAAATAAAATAAAATAACTAAATTTAAAAGCAAAACTAAAATTATAATTTTTTTAATTGAGTAAATGTTTCAATTATTGCAAAACTAAGTAAGGAAATATACATTCTATGTGCAAAATGTATGATATTTAGTTAACAGTAAATTTTATGCATGGAAATAAGTTTGTGCATTTTAATGAAAAGTGTAATCACCGATTAATTTATGTACAGTTTATAAAATAATTCAGTATTTATAAACGATAATGCTATACCTTCTCACTTTATACACAAATTTACACTTCAGTGGTCAGTGGCGTTTAGCTTATATATTTTATTCTAATTTAAAAATTTGACGTAAGTAATATTCTAAGTAAAAAAAGCATTACCGAAATTATAATATATATATATATATATATATATAGAAAACACATGCATTATGAACATATAAATATATTATTTAATTTATTTATTTATAAAGAAAGATAAGACATAAAAATCTTATAGATCTGTTAGATCATAAATGATTAAGATCTTATATTTTATGATATCATATATACATTAGATCATATATACATTATAAGTTAGGGGCGAGTTCTACCTTTACCTCATTTAAGCTATGTCCGTTGTTCATTAATTGGGATTTAAACACTTGGTAATTGATTTTCCCAGAACTTACCAGAACATTTTACCTGTTTGAATGCAGAAGAGATTAATTACCTTGAATTTTCACACAATGCACAAGTGACGGAACGCATGAGTGATATAATTATACTTATTTTACTTATAAACCTTAGACCTAAAATTTAGACCTAATTTTTTTTCAAAAATATGCATAATACATGACTAAATACTGTACATTATTAACAGTTTGAAATATGTATTAAATTAGTGAGTTACATCAATATAATTTTAAGCAGCATGATTTTGTGCTGAATTTGTTAATAAATTTCTTACATTGCCACATTCATACTCATTTAATGTTGCAACTAAAATTTTGAAAATATGCAGGTTATAACGAGAATGTAAAATGAATAAAACGAAGATTATGAAACACTTTCTAATACTTTCACAATAATGTAACGGAATTTCACCGTTTTAAGATGTCAAAAAAAGACATTGTAAGTAACCAATTTAGAAAATGCATAACTCATTGTATAAAACCCAATTTCTACAATTACCGTCCATAGTCAGATAGATACTTGAATTCCGTCATTCAACAGTTTATATTATCAATCCGTCTGTATATACACTAAATAGTGTGCTAACATTTAACTTAGTTACAAGTAGCATAACCCAGTCGGAAATTCTACTTCATCAATTTTCATCAATAAATGGAAATACACTCGAGTAATTTTGAACAGTCCTATTTATCATCTACAGATTCTTATACACATCACATTAAACAAAATTTTAATTCAGGAAAGAACGCATAACACTACTTCCAGAAATTATCATCCATAGAAGCACTGTGTACAGTTTTTTGCGTAGACTATGAATTTATTTACGATCTACAAACAACTCTTTGTATCCTAAATATACTTTAGCTTATAAATTCCTAACAAAATTAACAATCTGTCTAAGGTAATTCCAACCATGACCAACGATATACACGGCCGCTCATGTCTTTTAAAACGCCACAAGGAGTGGATATTCTTTATACGTTTATTGGAACAAAACGACGGTCGCGCCGTTTGGTACCAATCGCTGCGTAAAAATGATCCACTCTGTGTGCACTGTTAAAAATTTGCAGCAAACTGTCCAGTCATTTGACCGTTTTTATAGAAAACGGTTACATAACCGTAATTTAACTCTATTCTGACCATATTATTGCCCATATTATGGTCAGAATAGAGTTAAATTACGGTTAAGTAACCATTTTTTACGGTCAAAAGACTGGACAGTTTGCTGCAAATTTTTAACAGTGTGACGTTTTAACCCTTTATATCCTGAATTAATTTTCCAGCTACTTTTTAATTGCATTTTTACGTCATTGGATAAGTTTAGGTGCAGAATAAATATAGGAAAGAGGAAAATATTTTTTCTGGTGTTTTAGTGGTTAATTATGCAAATGTAACCACCATAATTTTTTTTACCCTATGATAGATATAAAATAAAATAGTGAATTTCAAATAGTAAACTTCAAATAAAACATAGGAAATATTCACCTGTAGAGTATAGAAAACAATAGAAAATAATAGTACTAAATAACCGGTAATAAACCACTATAATTACTCAAATGAAGAACAACATGCATGTCAATTCTATTGCAAAATGGATTTCGAACGTAGCGTGGCAAATGTAAAATCCCTACAAGGCAAAAAAAAACAGGATATGTGCTTGAATTTGCCATCTCCTGCCTGCTGTCAGAAATACACTCTTTGTACCATTGTGAATACCGTTAGGAAAAACGGTCATATTACGAATATATAGGTGTTTTATTAAAGTGGTACTTATAAGTACCGTCAGGAAAAAAATGGGTTAAAGGTTATGAATCAGCCGTTTATTTCGATGGTTGCGTTCCAACCCATACCCAATAAGAAGTACGATACATTTTGAGTTCCTTTGTGTATTATTTATAAAAGTGTTACAAACCGTGCAGTATTCAAAAACTTACTTAAAAGTTAAAACACATAACACATATGAAAACTTAAGTATATTTATGTATCATTTAAACGATCCGAAACAGATTTTATTCTATATGTGATGGATTATTTTAATATCTATTTCAGAAATTGTAATTTTTTAAAATGTAATAATTGCGTTACGAAAATATTTTCACTTGTCAAGTAATGAAAAGAAATAAATAGATTGAGCAAAAATTTATTTATATCTGTGTTTGAAAATATTTATGTGTTCGTAGTATGGATGGCTGCCAAGTGCATTTTTTTCCAGATTTCATTTTTCAAATTTAAACGTAAGTGTTTAAATAAACTTTTTTTATTATTATTGAGTAAAGCTAGATTACTTTTCTTTAAAAAATATTTAATACAACTTTGTGAAGTGAATGGAGCACTTTTTCTGCTAAATATTTTAATTTACAATTTAGAGTATTTGGGTTTCAGTTTTATTGAAATACGATATAAATAATATGGTTTATTCTTTGTGTTTCCGCTTTAAATTTATCTTCAGTAATAAGTTAACACATAATAATCCTTAAACGATATATAAAAAAGAAAAATCTTGTTTGAGTGATAAATAAGAAATCGCCCAGTAGTAACTCGATATGTATGTGTGAATTTTAATCTTCGAATGGGTCTGAAAATTTTTGAATAACCTTAAACATTTATGCACCTAAAAATTTAATAAATGCATTAAATTATGAGTAGAAAAATATGGATTTTTACAGAATAAATTATTATCTCGGATTTTATATTATGAATTATTTGCCGCTGCATATAAATTTTAATAATAAAAAAAAGACTTATATAATGAAATTCATACTGCTTCATTCTCAAGATTTAAAATAATTTAAGCTACAAAAAAAAAAAAAAAAAAAAAAAAAAAAAAACTTTTTTTTAAAGGACTTATTTCTCTATTTAATTCCTAGTAGTGTTACAATTTTATTAAAAATAAATAAATCCATTAGGAGTAATTATAACAAAATTAAATGTTTTCGAAAAATTTAAGTACAAATGAATTTTTAAATCACTGATTTCTAGCAAATGTTTAATAAATTTGTAGTCTGTAATTTAACAGGAGAACGTTTCTAATCTTGCTTATTTCATTCATCATATCTGGTAAATGAATTGTTTTACAGAAATAATGACATTGCTTCTATGGTGATGGCGTTAGAAAGATTAGACGGGAAAAAACAGCTCATATGATCTATCGAGAGATGTTGATCTGCTTTTAAAAAACATATTCATTCCTACATTCTAAATAATTACAATGGATTTTGTTTTTAATTTTTATGACAATATGAATTTCAGAGATATGTGCGGTGCTGTACTAATTAAAAATATAAAATAACATCCAAAAATCATTTTATAAACAGTTTATAAAAGTTTTGTGAGTTTTATTTTGCATTTTACAATTTACACTTTGCCGTTTTCTGAATTGGATTATACATTATTTATTATTCGTCAAAAGTAAAGATTCAATAAACCGTTCTAATTTATTGTTTAACTATTTTTCTTTTGCTTATACCTTTTTATACATCCGAAGGAATTGTATATATTCTTTCCTTTAATATATGTTTTTTTATATGAATCTATTTAATTAGTTGAGATGAAGAAAGTCTTAAAATCTTTAGATATATAAACGTAGGTCAAATTGGGCTCACATGTTATCAAATATGACTTATCCAAAAGCAAACGAGCTGCCATTCCGAAAGTCATAAAACCAATACTTCACCCAAACAGTGAAAAACATTTTACTTCCGGGTTATGACTTTATTGATTTATATCACCGAACTTCTCATAAGTGTATTTCGTTTATTTTTTTCATTTATTTACAAAAGTGACCTTCTATATTTGTTAGTTTTCACTACATCAAAAATACGTAGATTCTGTGCTAAAATAAATATAAGAGAATGTAACTATCAGTATTTTTGTTAACTGCGTATTTATTTATTTCGCAGAATTATAGTAAACGGTATGTTTTTTCTGTTTTTACATTCTTCTATCTTTACAAGAAGAAAGTATTGGATTCATGAAAATCGCTGTGCAAAGATGATCCAGTCCGTGTGACGTTTTAAAAGTCGTTGTTCGCGCTGATAGCAGGTAAAAATTGTATCAAGGTATACAATGTTTTAAATTATTAAAGTACACAATTTGTTGTTTTTCTATACACTAAAAGAAAGAGGCACAATTTTAATGTTTACCTTAAATAATATAGAGTAAATATGCCGCGCCGTACTGACATCTGTTGTGTAGATTAACGTAAAATATGAGTTATTCGGAAAACAGTGTCATTTAGGGTGCAGGAAATGTATATAAAGTATTAAAACGATGTACGTAATTCCCTGATGGACACCCTCACTAATATATATGAATTGGTTGTGTACTCAGTTACGAAACTTTACAGAAACAAATGATAGCAGCACTTCCTGATGCGTGATAAAATTAAAATAAATCAGGAAAAGTTATGTTAATGCGCATTTTGCGCATTATTAATTTTCATATTATGTATATCCACATACGATTATCACAGATATTATTTTAAAACAAGTGGGTAAGTGTGATCGAAGATCGTTCAAATGGTTTCGTTTAATATTCATTTCAAAACACTTGATCCTTTCTTTAATAAATCCAAATTAATTTCATTTAAAAACCAAAAATGTAAAAATTTACCGGTCTATTTTTCTCGTTTTTCGAACATCTAAACGAGTCCGATAGTGGGCGAAGCCCGCTATTATATTCTGTCATAATAATATATGTCATGTGGACTAAATGCGATATTTAAAAAAAAAAAATCAAAATTAAACATGTTGTACACCTTCCAAATGTTAAAATATGCGAATATTTCCAAAATCGAGTTTTTATCATGATTCAATACGTTCCTCAAACTCATATATTTACTATTCTCTATGACTCATATTGATACTCTCTTTGTATTATTCTGAAACATTTGAAAAAGCCTTTAAATTTCCCATATGACGTCAGATTTTCTTTTTAAATCTCTAATGACGTGATATTAATCTGTTTTGTGTACATATACACATACTCATACTCCTTGTATTATTGAGAAATTTTTCCGTTTTATTACCACTATGACGTCAATCAATTTTATTTCATATTAATCTTTTTTTCACATGGGAATCGTCTGATTGAAAATTAATTATTGTAGACATAATTTCATCGTGGCTTTTTTATTTTTGGCATCTGCTAAAACGAAAAATGTTTAAATTTAATGCAAAAAGGCTGTTAGAATTTTGGTTTTTTATCTCTATTTATTAAAATAATACGAATTTTTTTCAAATTTTAATATTTTGAGCTCTTTATAGCTGATATTCAGATTTACATACAAAGTTTCAACTCTGTAAGTTACATAGTTTTTGAGAATGGCTCTGTAACAGACAAACAACGCAGCGGGAGTAATAGAATTTCGTGAGATGAACGAAACCCTAAAAAATAGAAAAAGAAAAAGAAAAGCAGCGTCACCTGTATGACATATACTTCATAACTTAGTCATCAATAATTTATGTCAGTGTCTGACTGAATATGAAGTAGTTCAATAAATTGAAAATATTTAAAATTAATCATAGAGAAGATGAATTGGTAGCGAAGGACTAGGCTCTGAAATGCTTCATACCAGACAAAAGATTATTTATTGGTTTAAAAGATACTCTTTGCGGATTGAAAGAATTGCTTTTACATTAATATTAAAATTAAGTATAAAGAGTTCGTTGACATAATAAACAACAGTGAATATTTACTGCAGTGCAGACTTCAGTGTCTGATTTTAGTTCTTTATAATTAACAGTATGATTTTTAGAGAGTCACAACACTCTCTAGATTAACATGAGATGTCTCAAATTATCAGTTCATATTGTCAGTAGTTTCTCTTTCACCTGTTCTGGATCCTTAGCAGGATCGCTCACTATTTTTTGGGGCACCGGACTTTCTCGTTATCACCTAAGTACTGTTCAACCACGCTTCGGAGAACTCCGGTTGGCAGAATGCTAAGCCGATTCCATTCACACTGTAGGGAGAATAGCAAAATAAGTTGAAATCACCGCTCTTTATCCAAGATTACTACATGGAAACATTGTTCAATATCGTTTGCTATTAGTGTCTAAAAACAGTTTAATAAAAATATCCAATGAAAGTAAATGTCTGATAGTTTTAAAATTTTTGCAAAAATTAATATGATTCGTTTATTATTAGTATTAATATATGTATTTTTAGATAATTTATTTCAAAATTTTAATTTACTGATTCTTATAATATTTATGCTGTCGTTCTTAAAAGATTAAGTTTCGTACTTCATTTTTATTAATATATATTGTGAGGGAAAAAAGTTATGTTTAGTTTTATAATCATATTTTTAAACCATCTTTTTTTACTATAATTGTCTTTTTATAACTTATTTTAATATGATTGGATTACAATATAATATTTTAAAACATATAATCCCATGTCAGAAACAAAAAAGATATTCCAATAAAGCCAATATTCCAATATTCCAAAGATATTCGCCAAAAATTGTGACATATCTGTGATATTTAATAAACAAACTCATTCCAAGATGGTACGGCCTTCCCCATTTTCGACATGGACTAGCCATTTTCGCCCATGCGCAGTTCGCTCCAGGTTTCTATTAAGAGTGGTGCATCTACTGGCGTACTCTCTGTTCTAGGGAGAGGTCTTACAACGCTAGATGTCTCTCTGGAACTGCAATCTTAATTAAAACACTTTCCTCTCATCGTTTTCAAAATTGAGAAAAGACAAATCCAAGGAGGTATTTAGCCATGCCACTCACACAGTAGGAATATTGATATCATATGCAAACGACTGCATCATTGGTTTTTAAAAAGGGAAAGTAAGTATTAGTAATTTCTGGTTTCGCGAAGATATTTTTCTCACCACACCACACCACACCACCTGTGTTACACGTCCTGTATTCAGTCTTTGGCGACAATGCTAGCAATCATAAACTTTCTTTTGGTCAAAAAATAACTTCGGAATTTCCACCATTTCAAAGTACGCAGACGTGAGAAAATATGCAGGTAATATTCTTTACGAAGTTTTCACGCGAGAAGTCTCAGTTCTCAAGCGTTAGTTCTCACGCACCGGCATATTCATGCAAGTAAAAAGGAGATTTTTCATAAAAGGCGAAATATCGCTATCAAGAAAATCGTGAAAATTGACACACAGCAGCCAGAGCTCTCAGACGTTATACAGAAAAACGTAATCAGCAACAATATAATTCAAACAAAACGGGATTTTTTTCTGTAGATGCTTATATGTAACTATCATTTTAATTTGAAAAATACAGCATAGCAGAGCCATATTTAAGTGATATGCAGAGAAATTTAAACAGCACAAGTTTTTGCTGTAATTGAATATACAATTTAAGAAAATTACGTGCATTAATGTTTGAGTTTCAGCTGCTACAAATTTATATAACATACAAATAGATCGAAAAAATATATTTTTTTTAATAGTCAAAATATACTTATTTTCTAAATCGTGAAAATCCATCAAATAGCTAAAGTCAAATATTTTATAAATTCCTTTTTTTTTTCTTTTGTGTGTGTTATAATAGTTTTTTTTTTTCATTTTTTTTTCATTTTTTAAATCGAATTGAACTTGATATGTGAGTTTGATACTTCATACATATTTGTCTAGTCTCAGTAACTAGAATGATTGGTCACTGTATAATATCGTTGGGAAACATTTTTTTTATTTAAACTGAAAAATATTATACTATTTATTCTGGGAAGTTTTATTACTAAATGAGTTAACTTTTAATGGATAAAATCCTGTGTCAAATAGTTTTCTGTGATATTTTTTATATTAAATTTGCTAAAAATGAGGTAAATCAGGGTCGAATAGTTACATATTGCCACGGAATACTTGAAAATATACAGTAATTTATTAAAAATTATATTTGTGAACGTGTTACTTTTATGAAAACACTCACTTTTGGAAATAAATTTCATATTTTACAAGATATATTATAACGGATTTTAAATATGAATTAAACGTTATAAATAATTATAACGTTTTATTATAACGTTCATATTTAAAGATTTTAACTAGGAATTAAAATTCAAGTTAAACCACTTTATGAAATCAAAATATTCTTTGGAATATATTAAAATAGTTTCCTTCACATTATCATATTCACTATGAAAATGTTTATTCACAATTTACATTTGTTTTCTACATTATTTTTCATAGATAAACAACAAAACAGAACAATATAAAATACAAAAAATATATATTTACTTTTCAAAAAAGCATTAACTCATAACTAATCATTTGTATTTTTTAAATTCGGTATATAAAGTAGTCTGGCAAATTATAATTAAATCCAATTTAACAGAAATTTTAATTGAAGATAATTTATTTAAAATGACATTCTTGACATTTCTTGGACTCTGGAGATAAGCTTAAAAGATAACTTACATATATGTAGCATGCCATTTTACGAATTAGTGATTAATTATTTGTTAATATGCATTAAAATTAACGTTTAATCGATAAGATTTGAATTTCTCATGAAACTCATGAGACACGTATATAAAATTAAATGTCAGATACCAGTAGAATGAAAAAGTTCCATGAAAAATAAATGTTTTATGTGAATTTGAAAAATTGAATGCATACCAATTAGGTACATATAATGTATTTTTTGTGTGTGTGAAATTTGTTTACTTTTCAAGATTGTATACTGTTTTTTTAAAAAAAGAAAGCTTTTCATACGGCATTAAAATTGTATTTTTATTTTGAATCGCTATTCGATATATAATCTATCGGATGCATCGAAACTTGTTACAAGCATAAAAACCAATTAAAAAAAAAAAAAAAAAAAAAAAAAACATTAATTATGGTAAATATATGCGATTTCCATGAATGAGATAAGCAACAGATGATATTTCAAAATAAATATTCAGTTAAGAATGTAACTGGTAGAAGATGCTTAGACGAAAGATGAAGAAGATAAATACAAATGAAGCTATTTAAAAAATAATAAAAGGCAAAAATTAATAGAGCAGTTCTGAAATTTGTCATCCCCTGGGTTGAAATGTGGCCATTTTCGGTCTTGAGTCCTTTGCTGCTTTGCCTTTTTTTAGATCACTGTCCAGACCCCTACATGCAGGCGTCTTTGCCCAGCTTAATGGGTTGATGCCTGGCAAATGCCTGGCGATCTTCGCATGACGAAGATCAGAGCAGGAGAGTGCTAAGCCATATTTTGAACTTCTGAGATATTTCAATTTAAAAATTTTATCAAATACACAAATCAAAATATATAACATACTTTTTTTTCACCAATGTCTTAGTAACATTTGAGATATTCTGAGTAAGAACATGGCATTACGTTAATGATATTACTATTACGTTTTCTGTAAATTAGCTATCTTCATTGGGGGCATAAACATCTGGGGCAAAAACGAAATCTGTCACATATGCTGCCACCAAGTGACATTAGAAACAAAATATATGTTGAATATTATAATTTAAAATATTAAGCAATATATTACTGTGTTCACCAAAAATGTGACTTGGCACTTTCTTGCCCAGACCCCCTCAATTGTGTTATATCTTATCCATTATATCTTTAAACGTGTAAAAACATCAAAAATCAGATTTAGAAAATTTGAGATCTCAAATACATATTTTCTAATATATATAGAATACAGTAAAAATTGGCAGGAAGTAAATATTCTGCAACATACCGAATGTATTCTTATCTCAACAATGTTATATTTCCTATTCTTACATGAGAGAAATAAAATATTTCTACCTTAGAAATATGCTTGTGGAAACATTGTAGTACTGTTCTCCAATATTTGCTTTCATTGGTTATTTTTCTATGCTAACAACTATGGAATTCTGCTTTATAGGGTATAGTTTTTGTATGGAAGGATGTGTAAATGTTTGATAACTGCAACAGAGAAAGTAAATAAAGCTTCATTAACTGAAAAAAGTATTAATTTACCTTAGAAATGTTTGTACTCTTACGAATTTTGTTTAGAATTTTTGTGAAAAATACCAATAAGTACAATCTAAATAACTTTTCTTGATACCATCATTATTTAGAAAATACAAAAGAGTATATATATATATATATATATATATATATATATATATATATATACAGTGTGATTCATAAATATCGAAACAATAGGCTATCTCCTTAAATATTGCCCCTAGGCACATACTTCCAATTGCCAAGTTTCATAAAAAAAGGTGTAACATTTGATGAGATAAGTTGCAACTCTATGGAGCTCTATTTGAGAAAATACAAAAATTAAATTTTTACACGGCCCCCCGCAGGATAAAAAAGAAATTTGTCCTTATCCATTTCTGAATTAACCAAAAAAAGTTCCATCTTGATATCTGCAAAACTCAGAGAGATATGTCCGTTTTAATAATTCGTGAGGTTTCAAAGGATCAATCACAAATTGAAATGTGCGTGATTCAAGAAACAATGGTACTGTATAGTGTCCGGGGAAACATTTATGCACTTTATGTTCCAGGTCATAGATGGGTTTATTGAGATGATACGAAAGAAAACCATTTTCATGGGCGATGCACGTAATTGCGTTTCATTCATTATCTAAACAGGTGTCTGTGCATATTTTATATTTCTGCATAGGACGAAATTTGTACAAAAAATTCCCATTTTTCTTCAAATACAATTAAGGTTATTTTAAAGAATACTACAGACATATAAGAAAATGTTACCGTATGTTTTAGATTAATATGTGTTCACAAGATAAAAACACAGCTGACAAACCTCCCACTAATCCTCCGTAATATGTAGATTAATTTAAACCAGTTAACCACTTTAAAACCAAAAAAAAAAAAATAATGAATCTTTGATTTATTTAATCTAAAGGTTTTAAGTCGAATTTATTCTATTGAATTTCTTAAAATTGTTTCTGATTCGAACGTATTAAACTTGGGTTAGATAAACACACTTATAACGGAAGATTAGTGGGAACTTGGTATCTTTTAAAAAATATTCAATAGCAACGGTCATGATTATTGATACTCTTAGACTACTACATTCGAATAAAGATTTGTTTTAAAAACAATGTCGTGTGGAATAAATGAAAAATAGGTTTAAAAGCATCATTTTGAAAATATTTCAGTGTAATTTATTAAAATATATTTCCAATAATTCCGTTAACAGAAGTTTCATTATCGCTATTACTATTTTTACAAAAGTTATTGCCTGCCCGACAAGTCCTAAGAACAATAAAGACACGGGCCGGCACGTCCCGGCCAGTGGCCCGTGCCGGTTACGGGTCTGACGCAAGCTCGAGTTTGTGCTCTAGCATATTTTTCAAGCAAGTTAAACACAAAAATCTATACGCTGTTATTTTGTATCAAAAAGTTAAGACATTGTCTTAGATCTATTTTTAATAATGTGTAAATTTATGGACGATCCCTAACTTGCATTTCAAATGAACTGATATCGCGTCACTCAGAGGTATGTTTAAGTGGTGTAAGTCACGAATTTTGGATTTCAATATCTCTGTGAATTTTGCAGATATCAAGATGAATTTTTTTGGTTTAATTCAGGAATGGATAAGGAAAAAATTTCTAATTGGAAATGTTATCCTACGCGGACCGTATAAAAATACAATTTTTGTATTTTCTCAAATAGACCCCCCCCCCTATGGAGTTGCAACTTATCGCATCAAATTTTGCACCTTTTTTTATGAAACTTTGCAATTATTTTATGAAACTTTGCAATTATAATATATATATATATATATACATACGTCAATTTACTTTTGGATATAAGCCTTATATTTTTTTATTAATATCGTATTGGGACTTTTAATTATGATATGAAATCTCACATATTCACCTTAATAAAATCAAAAGAACTATTCGAAATATTTTCAGTTATCTTTCACATAAAGATGTTCGTAAAATTCACAATGCTATACGTAAATCATTTCCTGCATTCAACAAAATATTTAAGATATACTATTATATATTATATATATACGTTTCAACAAATACTTGGATCACCATTAATCCATTGTAATTTTTAAATTTCATTTGTAAAAGCTTCTTCCGATTTATGACTGTCTTGAGTTCACCGAAAAATTTGAATCACTGGTAAAAATGACAGCAAAATGTGCAGTTCTGCAGCCGTTTCTATAGGTTACTTGAAAATATTATAAGGTAGTTCCATTGATCAGAATACAGTTAAATAACGGTTAAGTAACTGCTTTCTATAAAACTAAAAAATGACTGCACTATGTGCAGCAAAAGTTTTCAGTGATTGCTATTTATTGCACATTTAACGCATGGGTATCTCTGAAATAAAATATAATAGGTTATTCATTACGATAATAAGCTCTTCAATAAATCAATTCGATCGGTAAAGAAATTTATGAAGTATAAAGAATAAAAAAATATAGCCCTGACATAGGAAAATATCGTTTATTAAAACACTTTAATGAGCAGTTCTACAATAACAGATTTTTGTTTTACTAATGAATAGTTGGAATATATATATATATATATATATATATATATATATATATATATATATATATATATATATATATTGATTTATTTTCACAATTTTATAATTTGCCTTATAGTTTTCAATTACAATTCTAATGTTTTACTTGATATCAAATATTCACGCAAGAACGACTTGATTTCTCTAATATTATAATGCAACTAAGTAAAGCTGAGAGCATTATTTTATCTTGTATGTTCCTTTATACATGACGAAAGTTTTAAAATTTATTTATTTGAAAGAATTATTATTACGACAATTGGGGGACCAAGCACTCTCACTTACCTCATATTTAACAAGTGCAACTACGTTATGAACAAATACATGCTACGAATTTTAATTGTCGCCAGATACTACTGATTTGTCTATATCGTTTCTATTTTCATCATTTATTGAATATTTCAACTTCTGATGGTAATGTGCAAAAAATGTGTGGCTATAGGTGATGGATAGTGCTTCGTCTTTATCAAAGCTAAAGTAATTCCTAGTGTGAGATTTAATAAGATATGCGAATACAAACAATACTTTAATAAATGGTTTTATTTTGAAGATGTGTATTTTAAACCTTTTCAAATATAAAAACATATTTTTATTACATAATGCAACATATAATACTAAACATACTTATATCTGATAAAGCATATATCATGAAATGGAAAGTTTTATTGACCACTTTACATTTATGCCATTGTCAACCAATATATAAATAATGTTGTATGTTTTAGGATTGATAGAAAAAAAAGCAAACACTATTTCCATTACTATCTCCTTTTTCTTCACCGCTTCTTTTCATCTGATATACTACTTTCTGCTTTTGATTAATTCGTTAAAAAAGTTAATAAAACTTGATTTGCAAAATTTAATATCTCAATTAATTATCTCAATTTTTCTACCATGAAAAATGCTTAATATTTTTTTTAAATATAATAATATGACGAACATGTGAGGCGTTTTATTATAAATGTTATCTAAGTGATTTTTGTCCATTTTATATAATTTAAGGTTTTTAAAAAAAAAAATTCTTTTAATATTAGAAGCAAATATGTGTTGATTCACATATCATTTCAAATAAATAATGTAAAGACTCTGTTGTGTTAATTATATTATAAAACCTCTAAGGATTTGTAATTTACTGAGTACTGATTTCCCGAGTGAAAGTGGAAAGATACTAAATTACTTAACACTAGATGTTGAATTCTATAGAGAATTCAGATGTAAGAACCTAAGGGAAGTATAATTAGATCAACATGAAGATAAAAAATTACTGATACTTATTGTTTATGTTTTAAGATACACTTTATCATTTGGTATAGTATATAATTTTATATTACCTGATATAGTATTAGACAAATTAATAATATGAAAAACATATAAGATCAAAATTTTTTTGTGCATAAAATTAAAAGAATTACTAGCATGTATTTCAAAATTATCTTTAAAGTTTAAATTGCCATTTTCTCTTTTATATATATATAATTTTCTTATATAGTCGTTATAAAAGGAGTTTAAGATGCCTCGGTGTTTATGGCATCATTTGTTTGTAAAGTTTGAATCGTTTTGCTTGCGACAGGACGAACTGTAAACTCCATGACTGTATCTAGGTGTTTAAACAAGAAATTTGTACTGTCATCGCGAACAGTCAGGCTTGTGGTATTAAATGGTGTTATAAACATTGAGTGGTCTTAAAATTTTGTTATCGAGTGTAATTCATATTCAAATTTTAAAATTTTCGACAATAAAATATTAGATTCATTATATAAGAAGAGAAAGGAAGACACAAATATCGATAAATGATTTGCATGATATATTAACGTATAACATGTAATTTATTCAATGAACAATACCTTATTACATAATTAATTAAAAACACATTTTCATAAAAAAAGTACATCACTAAAGTTCGTGGTTTTTTATTGTTATTTCTTGTATTCAAAGCATGTTTTACTGCCTTGTTATTTACAATGCTGGCTTTAACAATTAAGGTTGAAATTAAATATTTTTCTCCTCTATAATTTCATTAAAACCCTTTAAAGTAAAACATACATGTGTGATTTATGAATCTTCTTTTTGAAAATAAAATATTTTATAGCATCGGTTTTTTAATTAAACTTTTAGCATCATTAAAACTTCTCTTTTTTTTTTTTACATTTTGCAAAATTTGAAATTGAACGATTAACAGTTTCTTTCATTTCAATAAATATGTTGCAATGTGCCTTAGAAAATTTATAAAAGGTTAATCTGCGATGACATTTTTTTTTCATTAAAAAAAATATCCTATAATCCCAACTTTAGAAAAACCATTATAAATTGTTAATATTTTCATACATAACACGTAAAATTTAGTTTTCATCTTATTTGGGATTTTTTTTATTAAATAATATATATATATATATATATTATTTTAAGTTTCAAGAGAAATTTTTTGAATACCAGATCTTTCAAGCTCTAGTTAAAAAAAAAAAAGCTTGAAAATCGTGTTACAAATAAACCCAAAATACTTCTGATTTATTTGTTAAATGTAATTATCTAACTCTCCGTTAGATACAATGGATTCGAATTACATGTAATTTATCCGCTGCTAACACGTAAATAAATGAACGGATGTGCTTATTTCTTCATCTAGCGTAATATTTTGACACGTCATCGAGAGCCGTAACTGGCATTTAAAATTAGATGGTCAATAAGCAGAATATCTTGCTTTCTTAATACCCGTATTATAATTATATATTACATTAGTATACCAATTCCATCAGATATTAGCATATAATGTGCGGAGAGCAACGCATGTATAGAAATATGATATTATTTTTATTTTAAAAAATACTATTTCTTTAATACAATTTTTAATACAATTATTAATACAATTTTTTCTACGACATCAGATATAAATAATTTGTTATGGTAGTCCATTTTGCCTGATTGTGAATTTATAGTAATATATAAATATATAACGTGTTTTAAATGTGGTAGGAAAAATGCTTTTTTTTATAGAGAACTAGAGCTACTAAAAATAATTTATTGAAAATGTAATTAAATACACTACAACTAATTTTTTTAAGTAGCAGCTACAAACCACGTTTAAAAATTAGCCACTACATTGCTACTTTCCGATTTTGTAACAGAATCGTTCAAGCTATGCCATAAATTGAAGTTATGGATTAAATAATACAACCACCTTTCGTTCTATTGTGTCTGCCGAGATAGAATGAAATATTTGCGACAAAACCGAGGACATAAGAAAAATTATTAGAGATAACTTACAAGAAAATGCTTTGTCTTTGTCTGCAAAAAGTTAATTTATATACGTGTCACAATTTCCTTAGCGACTTAATATATATATATATAATACAATAAACATTTAAATATAGTTACATACAGTGGAGGGCCAGAAATAGTGGTACAGGCGTGCGTATG
This sequence comes from Maratus michaelseni, assembly GCA_963931845.1. Taxonomy (NCBI): domain Eukaryota; kingdom Metazoa; phylum Arthropoda; class Arachnida; order Araneae; family Salticidae; genus Maratus; species Maratus michaelseni. The sequence goes on from OZ007593.1 coordinate 68,522,164, forward strand.
CAAAAAACTGAGGTATGCAACCAACCAGCTTAACGCGATGCTGTCCACGGCGCCTATATAAAACAACTGGTGTATGGAGAAGCTGTTAGATCGTTTTCTGCTGCTAAAATAGCAGGTTATCACAATTTAAGTGATATTGAATGCGGTGTTATACTCGGCGCTCGAGCATTGGGACATAGCATCTCCGAGGTTTCAAAAAAATGTTGCATGCTACATTACAAACTACTGGAAAAGTAGCTACTATTGTAACTTTGTTGCATGTAGCAGCTTATTTCGGCCAATGAACACACACACGCACACACACACACACACACACACACACACACACACACACACACACACACACACACACATATATATATATATATATATATACATATATTATTCATCAACACACACATATATATATATATATATATATATATATATATATATATATATATATATATATATATATATGTGTGTGTGTGTGTGTGTGTATGTATGTATGTATGTATGTATAATATATATTTATATATATCCCAATTTTAACGGTTTTTAAAATCTTTTTTAAATAAGTATTGTTATTAGGTTTTATAATTTCCTATCTGACCAGGGATTTTTTTTTGTAAAACAACATAGTAACATGCACAATAAAAATAAATAAATAAACAAATAAAATGGTATTTAATATGTCAGAAATACTGCAATTTGCTGAGATCTGTGCAATTCCTGCTTACAAAGTAATCAAATTACTAACAATTTTTTAAAATGTGTTCAAAATTTTAATGAGATTATAACCGTGTTTCTGGATCAATCCTCCGATCACCTCAAACGAAAACGGTCAAGATAAGTTTTAACAAAGACTCAAAAATGCGACTACCATCAAACTGAAATTTAAATTTTTCAACTCGCTTCTTTTTTATTCAATTTTCTTTTCTTTGGAATAGTTTTATAGCTTTATTTTTTTAAATGAAATAGGAATAAAAACATAATATATATAGTAGTTAAATTGTTAGAAAAAAATCTGGCTTTTAAAATATGCACTTTTTTAAGTGTAAGTAATTTCTGGCTACTAACATTATCAGTTTTCGAACACATAATGCAATAAATGTATTGTAATTATGATGTGTGTGCGTTTGACTGAGTAAACACGACAGATTCTAATACTTACTGATTCCCCTCCCAATCAACGAATATGATATATTCTAGTATCGCAATGTTTCCTTACAAAACAGCCAATGATTACATAAAAAACCCTTTTTAAAGGATTTTCAAACTATTTGGCGACCAATTCTATAGGGAAAATCGTAGCAGAAAATTATTTATGAAAGTTGCGTCGACGTTCTCAAGCTTTAGTAGCTCAGAGGTAATGTTTCTGTTTCAAAACGAGTGTTGCAATGTTCGAATCCAGTGGTTCCATCTTGTCAGAAATTTATGTGAATTCACGGTATTCTCTAAAATGTTCGGAAATTTGAGTGGAGCTACAAATTCTTATTCAAATTATTTTTTCTCAATTTCTCAATTTCTTACTTTTTCTTATTCTCAGCATTGTTTTTTAAAATTATTAAAGTTTTCAATTTCATATATAATTTTTTTAGTTTTATTACGAATATTTTAGTCTCAATTTAATTAATTTAAATTACTGTTGCTTTTAATATGAAATTGTTAAAGTGTGTTTCACGTTTTTTTTTTAATAATCCATATTGTTTCTTGAAAATTTACTTCTATATCTCGTGGTTTTGGAGTTTCACCAGTACTAGGATGCCTTTTAAATATCCTACATATATGTATATATGTATACGATGTATTTCTGTAGTATTTCATTATCTTGTGAATATTGTAGAATAGATTCTCCATAATCTTACCCAGCTTTATTTATCGACCAACTTTATGTTATTTAGCAATTCTGCAGATAGATACAAATTATATTGAATAGATGTTAAAAGTGATATATGCATGAAGAGCGATAAGGTGGCAAAGTCAGGTGGCAAAGCAGAAATCTGGAGTAGCGTGGCTCTCAAATTATTTTTCGAAGCGTCTCTCAAACAATCGACTAGGCTTAATGAAATTGAACATTTTGGAATACGGTATTTAAGAAGAGAGTGAGAAAAAAAGGAAGTTGCTTAGAAACCATTGTAATTCTCAAAACGTTAAGCGAAAAAAAAAAAAACCCTGTTTTAAGACGTAAAATAATAAATTGAATTAGAAAAAATTCAGAAATAATTGAATTATGCTATATATATATATATATAATATAATGACCGGTATAACCCAGCATGCAAGTCTTTAGCCTTGCAGCCTGTCTGCAATGGTTGTGTTCTTTCTGTTTATAGTTTTGTTAATATTAATTTTTCATGGTTATTTTTTAATTTTTCTCTGTTGTTCAGGTGTTTTGTGATTAGATGTACAGTATGTGGTTTTGGTATTATATATGTATGTTATATAAAAAATTATTTCCTTCGCAAATCCTTCACATTTATTTTGCATTAGTCCTTTAAATTAATCTAACTTCTGTCATAGTCAGTATTTACTTAATTCTTAATAATATTTATTCCTATTTAATGTCCTTTTAAAAGTAAATACCCGTATATTAATAATTATCTTATTCCAAATGTTAATCTAAAATTTTAAGTTCATTCGTAGCTTTTATCAGCTCCTCAATCTATAAAATTCCAAGACGCTTTCTCATTTAGAATGTTTTTTAAAAAGCCATTTTCTTTTTATTATTATTAATCCATGCTCTGATTTTTGCGCGCTGGGGATTTTTCACTTCAAAATTGATGCACTGCCAGGGAAGGAACTCTTTCCTGTTTTAGCTTCTCCCTCTCGCCTCATTCGCTTGTCTGGAGGTTACCTCTCATTCATTGGTTTGTGCTCACTCGACGTCGTTTTTCTGTAGGTCTACGCTCAATGAACAAAACTGGCTGGCATCCTTCGGAGTGGAGGATTTTTGACGTGTTTGGAAGTATAAACATATATGTATCTGGTGTTATCGTCTCGTAGAATTTTCACACTGTTCTTTAACATCTTTAAAACAATGTAGTGGTCCATCGTGGAGCCTGAGGGCGATAAGTTTATACCCGTGGGAATTGTTACAGCATCGTTCTTATTCTAAATAAAAGATTTGTCTGGAAATTGGCTGATATTTATGGAAGAAACTCTTGTGGACTCTTTTCATTGCTTCACCTCTTCGCCGTGATTGCTGATGTCGACTGCAACTTTGTATATCTTTAACCAACTACCATTTTCTCGTGGAGTATTGCATCTCGTGGTTTCTCATCTTCGTCAAAACACCACATATATATATATATATATATATAAGCGTTTGTATAAAAAAGATGAGGTCTATGCTTTTCTGACGCGACGGTACATCGTAGCGCACACGCTTCAGGTGGGTTCAATGGCGACCAAAGTCATCTTCAACACGCGCCGAACGTCAGTTGCCTACGAGCTTCCATGTTGTCCGTATAGTGGTTTTACTGTTTGGTGGAAGGGGTGGCACCTGACGTGTGTTTTCTACGTACAATTGCTTATTAGTTTGATAAGAAGGGTCAATCGTGTGAGGCCAGGCCTTCCCGCTAATTGGAAGCTACATTATATCAATGCACCAAATACACATGCTTCGCAGTCAATGACTACTTGTCTCAGCTAGGCATCTCAATGCTTCCTCAGCCCCCTTACAGTCCAAATCATTCTCCGGTGGGTTTTTTCCTGTTTCTTCTAGTTAAGTCAGGTCTGAAAGTACAGCGCCATAGGACACCGTCATCTTCAATACATATTTTTACAAAATTTGGTCTCACTACTTTTATACATACCCTGTATATATATAATTGTATATTTACAAAAACGCATAATTTTGTCAAAAAACTTTCATTATGCAATACCTATTAAAAATTTCCCTTCTACTAAAAAGAATCTCATAAAGTGAAAAATATATTTTATATTTCTTATATCAAAACAAACTTAGGAATGATTTCATTTTTTAAGCGATTAACTGCTTACAAAGTTTGTGTTTATTTTCAAACATCAATAAAATATAACATTCATCCAAATACATTGATTTTGAATTTAAGGTTTATATCGGAAGAATCAATAAACTCGTGAATGCCAATATTTTTGAACCAATAAACCGATCCGTAAATTTCCCTCATATGTTATCAAACAGTACTTTATCGGGAATGAAATGATCTGAATTGCGTAGGTCATAAAGCCAATAATTTCTCCTAAAGACGACAAACTTATCTTACTTTTTGTTTATGGGTTTATTGATTTATTACTCAGATGGTTCTCGTCTTTTTTATTTAAAAATATATTTTGTTGGTATATAAATATTTATTTATTTGTGAATAAGAATATATAAGCAATGAGATAAATATGAAATAATTTCTATTTAAAATTGAGAAGTTTTGAAAAGTTTAGGATTTTTATGAATTAAACTTTGCATTAAATGTTACATTTAAAAATGTATTTGGTATCTCAGATAACGCTTATTTCAAAAACGTTTAACTGTTTTATATGTACATGTTTTAAATATTAATCATATAAATACATATATAAATATATTGAATATAGACGTTTTAATAAAATCAAGTGAAAGTAATATCATTATATAAAATTATTTTGTATTTATTTTTTGTTCAACATCTAAATTAATGAATTTTGCTCTGTTCGTTACTAACTTATATGAGTAAAATCGTAATTTAACTATTTATGAAATGTTTATTTTGTGGGCTGTTTCTTAAGTGCTATTTCTTAAAGGATAAAACAAAGTATATACATACATTTCCTGTTTTTGCATGATATGAGATATAAGAACACTTAACTATAAATTAAATTTCATTTTCCAGAAATAAGGAATAAAATTATATATAGACCAGAATATTTATATTCTGGTGCATCAAAATGTATTAGAATTAATGTATCAGAATTAAATATTGTGAACTTCTCTAGAAACTTGTTTTCTAAAACTAACTAATCTGATTTCTTATTTCATAACAAGATGTATTTGTGATTTATCGTTAAAAAGTGTAGTGTAATATCAGTCTCAAAAGTTTAGGCACACAGTAAAATATGATAATAAAATTGGAAGGAGAAATTTTTGGAATAATTTCCCCAAAAATACTCATAATTTAATTGAAACGAAACACATTAGAGATTATACAGATTTTATATCACCATTACGTATTTAAAAAAACAAAATGTTACAAATTCACTGTGTTAAAAGTTTAGTTACTTTATGACAGTGTTAGTGAAACATAGATTTGTTTTGAACTAACCAAATGTTAGTTATGAGAAGCTTGATAGTGAATATACAATTACCGTTCATTTTTTAAAATGCCAAACACATAAAAACTTACAATAGATAAAATTTTAGAGATTGTTAAGTAGAAATCGAAATAAAAGCCCCTTATTGAAATTTCTAGAATTTTAAAACACTCAAAGTGGCGGATATACCATTGAAGTACTATAAATAACAATTTCGACAGAATACCAAGATGCGGGTATGCGAAAAGAAATGATCAGGTCGATAGATCAACTGAATTATTGATGTGAAAAAAACATGTTCTTATAATCAAATTATAATAGTATCGGCGTTAATATCATGAAGGACACAATACATACACGCATAAATTCCTGTGAACTGTGCATAAAATTAAACCATAAACAGGCAAGAATGAAATGTGCTCGAAAGTATATGTCTTCGGTGTGCAAAGAGTCACCATATTATTCAGCGACGAAACTAAATGTAATTAATTTAGGTACTGGCATGACCTCAGGAAACAACCACGCTATTTCTTTAGTAGGAGATAAGGCGGTAAGTCCTGGATGGTTTGGAAAACAAATGACTTTACCATACCTCCCTGGCATTTCTCCATGAAAAACGAAATTCATAAAAGTATCAAGAGACACTACAACAATATCTATTTTCTTTCGGTTACATCTTATGAGAGGATGTTTCCTGATAGGAGATTTCAGCACGACAATGCTTCATACCACAACTGTACAAAACTGTCACTTTCCGAGAAATTATTACTAACATAACAGGCATACAGACATAAACTAAATTGAGAACTTTTGGGGAATCTTAAACCGGTGAAGTATACAAGAATGAAAATCAATATGATTCTACTAAACAACTAAAACTGCCCATTGAAAAATCACGATTTTCCCTGCGGTTTATAATATTTATAAATTCCATAAAAACTAAATTATTCTAATTTATTTAAATTATCCCAAACAAATAATTTAATATTCGTACATATCCGCATGTAAATGTATTCAACAATGACAATATTTTCATTGAACCCTAGACTTGTAAGGCCCTGTACAGCTACAGATTTTTTTTTTCGTTTTTATTAAAAGTATAATAATGTAAGTATTTCTTCATTTTTCTATACTTTAATTCAATCATTTTATTGTACATGACAGCGTCCGAGTGAGATGTTAAGGCAGTTATACATGAAAATATTTATGAATATATTTTCATTGATTCTAAATTAAGTCTTTAAAAGAATATTAAATGTATGTACATAATATAACAGGTATGCTATGACCTTAAATAAACGTTCTACTATATTTTTATAGTATAATAACTTAAATAGCGCTATTACATACCAATACATTAGAAGTTTGGTGCGATTTTTAAAAAATAACTCGGAATTATAGTAATCAGTGAATCATAAAGTGAACATTTCAATTGTGTAATCCCATCTTATAATTGCCGAGATACAGCTATCACATGACCTGTGAAAAAACACATCATAGCAGCTCGCCCTATTGAGTAAAAAATATCTAAAACTGAAAATGGTACTTTTAACATATATCTTACGTAACAAATTTTGTGAAATTTCATCCCATACATGCCGAGGTAAATGGCAATCATGGCTATCTTGAAAAACATAGCACAGCAACGCCACTTCACGCAAACTTTATCAGCACCGGCTTATGACATTGTCTAACTGAATTGGAAATATGACTAAATTCCATGAAGTAGTTCTTGAGATAGCACAGTCAAAAATTCTGTCATTCATAGACTGACATTTTCCGAAAATAGCCAAATCGTATTTAAGACATACAAAAACGTATAAAACCATCAAAAAATGAAACTTTTAACCATTCCAATATATTTTCTTATATTGAAAAATATATAAAAGTCTGCGTTTTTTTTTTTTTTTTTTTTTTTTTTTTTTTTTTTTTTTTTTTTTTTCAACAATCTGAAAAAAAAAATCTGAAGGAAAAAAAAAATCAAAATATTGCTAAAATTTTCTGAGAATTTTTAATTTTTTTTTTATAATAATAATTCCTAGGGAAGAGAATAATCCCAACTCATATATAATCTTCGAATTGTCGGAGTCCCATGTTAAAAGGAAGGAATATATTTCAAACTAAAAGGAGCCGTGCGAAGTTTTCACACTGCAAATTTTATACTTTTGAGCAATATTTTTCAATTAACTGTTTTTATAATCAAACAACGCGTTTTAACGAAATGTGAGTGTAATATGTCGGAAACCTGTTCAAAATTTTTTCGAATGATACGTCATTCATCGTTTTATGTTTTGTATGTGCATATCACATCAAAAAGAAATCCTCTTCGAGAAAAACACAGAACAAAAAAAAGTAGATTGAATAAAAAAAATGCAATTTAATATAACAATACATATATTTTAGGCTAGACACGACATTCCAATGATTCGATCGAAATACATTGTATTTTCTTCTAAACATTTGAATCTGATTTTTTTTTCTTTTTAATCATAAATATAAAATAAGGACGGCTGGAAACGTCTCAATTTAACTTTTTTGTACAATTTATTTATTTTTTAATTGTTGCGAGCAACTTGTTTTATTGTTGAAAGTTAATTGTATTGATGTTAATTGTGAACATCAATACAATGGCAATTGACAATAAATTTGGTAATAAATTGTGAAATTGGCAATAAATTCGGTATTTTATTTTTGTGGCAACACTTATTTGAGAAAAACTTTTATTTAATTTATGAAAACAAAGATTTAATTTTCATTTAACTGCAATTTTGAATTAAAATGTGAATTTTTAATGAAAAATTTTTAATTTAATAAATGTGAGTGTACTATGTCAGAAGCCTGTTACAAATAATTTCCTATGGTATCTCATTCATAGTTCTGCGTTTTCTGTTTGCTTTGAAAAAGGGAATGTTGACAGCAGAAATAATATATACGATTATTAGAAGCTTATCAAATGAAAAATGAATGTTGAGCTGGTAATATAATTTTATCACTAAAAGTTTATATTTTTTTTTGTGTGTGTGCGAAAAAATCCATTATTTGAAAATTTAGAGAATTCGATTGAAAGAGAAATTTGTTAGATGGCTATGTAAATACAAAAAGTAATCTGAAAACATTATTTAAACAAAAATATCGAATAAAGGAATGGAACTCAAAATATAGAAAGCGCAGATGAAAACTACCTGCTTTTTATATTTTACAAACAAAATATAGGTTGTTCCACTTCTTTACGCGCTGAAAGTTTACATGACTGCACACGAAATTGTAAAGCATTCCGTCTATAAAAGAAATGCTATCCATTACTAAACTGTAAATTTGACAAATATAGGAATATATTTAGTATTGATTTGAAAAAGGATTTGCCGATCACATGAAGAGAAATACCAAAACAAGCATTATACAATAATTTTAATTTATTGAATATGATATTATATACACAAGTATTCAAGCTTTAAAAATTAATAAAACTAGTCAGATGGTTCAATCACAAAACTTTCTTCTATCTCATACGTGTTCCATATACACTATAAACGAATAAGCACCAATTTGTATCAAGGCGTAACTGGATCTAAAGATTTATTAATTTCCTTACATTAGTTCTAATAATATGACTGTCACTAAAATCGTGTCAATCCTGAAAAATTCAGCATAGCAGCGCTACCTGTTGGGCGATTTACACCAAAATCTAAACAACAAAAACGTATGTCAACATCTTACTGAACCTAAAGCTTTATGAAAATCAGTGTATTAGTTGTTGAAATAGAGTTATTGCGAAATTCGCAAAAAATGAACCATAGCAGCACCACCTGTTAGAAGATTGACACCAAAAACTAATCAGCACCAATTTATATCAGGGACTAACATAATCTAAAGTTTTATTAAATTCCGTGCATTAGTTCTTAAGATTAGTTCTTGAGAACCCACAAAATTTTTGTCACATACAGGCAGACTCGCAGACTCACAGACGCACGGACAGACATTTTCTAAAAACAGTCAAATCGTGTCCAAGATCTTCTGGAACGTATAAATGTGTAGAAAACCGAAAGTCGAAAATTTTTATGAATCCAGGACTTTCTTCTTGTAAAGTTAGAAGAAAGTAAAAATTGGAAGAAAAGTTAATCATGCCATCATACAATATTTAATTTAATTTTACGTGAAAGGACTTAGATTTAAAAACTTTAAGTCTCGAAAGAAAAATTAATAAACTGTATTAGAATTCCGGCTTTACCATATAATTTGACTGAAAAATAATATGAAAATATGGAACGCATAGCAAAAATGTAAATAATTTTTTTTCTTGTTATTTGATTAAGCCGCCTATAGGTTTTTTTTCATTCATTTGTTTGTCGGTTTATTCACTTTACTGCATTTCATAAAACAATTTGTCTTAATATATTAAACTAAAACTTTTTGAATCTCGACTTATGTATAGTTTGTAAACTATTTTAATTTAGCTTCACTTTACAAAAAAAATGTAGTTTAAAAGAATCGCACAGGAAGTCCCCATAATTTAGTTTTTATTTGTGATTTTTAAACAAAATCACATTTTATAATAAAAGTAAAACTTACCTTATCTTATATCTCAAATAACGTGCAATGTTTTAGTAAAAAGTAAAAATTATAGTATATAAGAGAATTATCCTTCAATTGAAACATTTGTTTCCAATAAATATTTCATTTTCAAAAACTTATTTCTAACTATTTTTGTTTCTATCCATTTATTGTTTTCTGCAGGGAAATAACGTAAATTACCCGTGAAAATTATATAACTTTATTTAAAACGCTGTAATAAATGAATGGTGCGACATGTAAATTATACGTCATGCAAAATCACTTAAAGTAAAATCTATCTATCAATGTATATATAAATAATCTATACACAGTGTCCACAAAATCTGGAAACGGTCGAATAACTCGAAAAACATACATCGGATTAAAAACAGAAAAATCCATATTCTTTATATATGAAAAATCTATTTAGGGATATCAAAGTCGCCCTCCTCCTCAACTCTGCTCCCTTGGGGGAAGAGGGGGGCAACTTTGAAATCTTAAATGGTTACCCCCCTTTTGATTGTAGATTCGGATTCGGCAGGAAAATATATGTATCTTTTGTATTTAACATTTTCTTCGAAACATCGTAGATGGTGCTGTAATCGAGTAAAATGCAAGGAGAATCGTTACCATTGCAATGTCTGGAAACGCTCGAATAAATCGAGAAATATTCATCTTATTGAAAAACGTAAAAAAACGTGTTCAATATTTTAGAAAAATGGTAACTTTTATATCCCTAAATAGATTTTTCTAAAATATTGAACATTAGAGCTCTCATTGTTCGCATCCAAGGTCCAACTATAGAGAAAGTGGGTTTGTTCTGCTAGTATTATATAAAATACACATGCAAAATTCAAAAATCTTAAAAAGAATTTAAAATATGTATTCACGAGTAAAATATATGGGTATATATGTGGTACAAATGAGAAGTAACAGCATCAACATTACGAACACAATGGATTAATAATATCCACGAGCAGCGATAAAGGCGAGGAGTTCACGCAATGCCAAAAGAAAATGCACGCAGGCAAGAGCAAGAGTTCTATGGATTTTAGTTAGGATTGTTTGGTGTATTTTGATACAATGCTCAGAGAAGCTTGCTAAATATGTTATGTTGAGATACGAAAGTTTTCATCATTCAGAAATATTAATCTGGTTATATATTTACATTTGAATAAAATCCACAGTTGTGTATATTGTTATTTTATTAAAGCTTTTTTGTTTATATTATGGTTGAAGAATCTTCTGTTCTGTTGAAAATATGATTTATTCATCATAATCCCCCAGACATTTTTGGGATCCTTGCCGGGATTTGAATTTTTGCCGCGATTTGGACAAGAAAATTCTTTTTCAAACTGAAATGGATAATTTGAAAAAATTGAGCTGTTTGTCTGAAGTACTATATGGATAAGATTTCCGTAATCAGATATACGATACTATGATATTGTGTACTGCTGAAGTTTCAATAAATTAAATGATGTCCGTTCTTAATAAAGTTAAAAAGTAGACATTAATATTATGTGATGAACTAGGTCTAGTTGTACTCAAGAATTACCGATTTGATAAAGTTAATAATCGTATCAGAAGATTATGAAGATTTTTTTTAAAGTTTAACCCGAAGTCGTTGCCTCCGAAAGAGAAGAAAGAAAACAGCTACAGCTAGAAGCAGAAAAAGAAGAAAAACGTGTAGAAGAAAAAAAGGAAGAAAAACGCCTAGAAGCAGTGACGGAAGAAAGAAGAGTAGAAACAGAAAAAAATAGAGGAAAATAAAATAGACATGGAGTATGAATTAAGCGTAATGGAGCTTCAAAGCAATAGGAAAAATGTAAGTAAGGATTCTGCGTTAGCTGGTTCAAGTAAGCAACCAGGTTTGTTTAAATTAATGTCTCATTTTTACGGAAAAATGATATTATTATTGGCTCTATTGGAAAGACAAATTCCTTGGATAAATATAGTAAAAAAATGGGTCATGCACTTATTAAGTTTAATTCCGTTGAAAATCGCCAATATTATAACTAGAGATCCAGAAACATTGGCAAATAACTACAATTACGTTAAAGAATTACTTCATAAATTCTTCAAAAGGACGCCAGAAGAATTTATGCTGAAATTAATGTTGCATAAGAAATAATTTTATACAATTGGTGCGATTTAGCATTTGAATTAAGAAATTATTTGGAAGAATGGATTAACCTCTAGGCCTCGGCGGGTACGACATATGTACCCTAAAATAAATATCCCCTCACAACGGCTAGGGTACAGACGTCTGTACCCTAAAGTTAGCTACCCCCTTTTTAAGCTAGGCTGATCAATCATCTGTCATCTCAGAGTTTAGAGGAGGTAAGTGTCTTTTTCCGGGGTGAAAGGGGGATTATCTTTTGCCTTGGCGAGTTATTGGAATGACTGGATTTTGTATTGGCGATTTCTTAGACAGAGCGTCTTTTTTGTCATTCTATTACACGCACGTGTGCTGAGTAATATTATGTTTTTGCTCTCTTTGGTAGCTCTAAAATAATTAGATGTATTGTTTAATTATTAAATAGAATTTATATTCTGGGAACAATGGCTCCACGTTTTAAAGGTCTGAGTCAGAAAGAAATTGATAAACTTATGAATGATTTTGATGCAGAAAAGCTCTCTGATCCCATCTGTTCTTATAATTTTAATATTTAATAGGAGAGCGATTATCTGATAAAACTTTTACTTCTTTAAATCTTTTAACCCAAGTGGAAGTGAGAACTTTTATATCAGATGACGTCGCTTTTCATTCAATTGACACACAAAAATAATACATTTTTAAGTTCTAAAAAACTCTTTAGAGAAGCTAAAAAAAATTAATAATCAGTTTATTTCAACAACATAAACACAAAGTTGAAGTTAAAATATCTGTATCATAAGATATAGTTTTTCATTTAACACTAAATAAACTGCTCTTTTAAGAGCAAAAGAGATTCTTTCCAGAATCTTAAAAAAGAAAAAAAATGATAATCACTTTACTTCAGCAACATAAACACAAGATTGAAGTGAAAACATCTGTATCGAAAGATGATATTTTTCATTTACCACTAAATAAAATTTTTCCAGAATCTTAGAAAAGAAAAAAATAAGTATTTTAGATCACCAACATCAGGGATCTGTTTAGGAAAAAATTGGGTCCTTTACAGGTCTCTTCACAAAATTTCTCATTTCAAAACAGGACCCTTCACAAAATTATTTTCCCTAAAATAGTATCCTTCACAAAATTATTTTCCCTAAAACAGAGTCCTTCACAAAATCCTTTGTCTTAAAAATAGGTTTCTCACAAAAATTTTCCTTATTTAATCTGAACATTTCACAAATTATTCATATAAAAGTGAAATCTGACCTGTCACTTTTACATATATAAAGAAAATATATGTATTTTACATCCATATAAATTCTTAAAAATGTATTAACAAGAACCTGAATATAACGATCATTTCAAATTCACAAAATTAGGATTAGATTTTTCACAAATATAAAAATCTGTTCACCATTTCACAAAAACAGGACCCTGGGAAAAATGTCTGGACAGACCCCTGAACATGAACACAAGATTGAGGTGAAAACTTCTGTATCGAAATATATTATTTTTCATTTAACACTAAACAAATTGCTCTTTTAAGAGCAAAAGAGATTCTTTCCAGAATCTTAAAAAAGAAAAAAAATAATAATCACTTTTGCTGCACCAACAGGAACAAAAGGTTGAAGTGAAAACTTCTGTATCGAAATATAGTATTTTTCATTTACAACTAAATAAAATGCTCTTTTAAGAGCAAAAAGGTTTTTATAAAATGGAATTTTGCGAAGAGACCTATTTTATTAAGAGGAATTTTGTAAATCTTCCTGTTTTATTAAAAATAATTTTGTGAAGGACCCTGTTTTATGAAGAGGGATTTTGTGAAGGGTTCCTGTTTTAATGAATGGAATTTTGTAAAAGTTTTTATATTCATATTAGTTTTGGCCTTTTCCAAACTACCTTTATCATTTTTATCAGTTCGTTTATTGTTTCCTAATTTATGTGCTACTTATAAATATCCCTATAAAATAGATTACACTTCAGATGCAGATTTTTTTCCCTGGGGGCCCATTTTGTGAAAATTAAATGTTATTTTTGTGAAAAATAACATTTTGTAACGTAATATGAAATCAAATTCCTCTATTTCGAACTGAGCATTTATTATATATAATACTTTTTTAAATCCTTCCGCTAAAGTGTACCTTTCTAGGGAACTTGTTTCGTTTGCAAACTAGATACTTTAAAATCTAACAAAATAAAATTAGTTAACGAAGAGTAATGTTTATGAAATGGAATTTTTGAAGGGACCTTTTTTATTAAGAGGAATTTTGTGAACGGTTCTGTTTTATTGAAATTTAATTTTGTAAAGTGTCCTGTTTTATTGAGAGGAATTTTGTGAAGGGTTTATTTTCATATTAGCTTTTGCCTTTTTCAAACTACCTTTAGCCAACACCAGTGGCTGAGAGGTGCTGCTCTCGAAGCTGGTAGACGGGAGGTGCTGGGTTCAAACCCCTGTCGCGCTCGTCGACCTAACCGTTCGGAGTTTTCCGTGGTTTTCTTCGAACCTTGCGTAAATACGGGTTAGGATCCCTTAGAAAGACCCCCACGGAGGGCACTCCTCCCCTCGAGGTCTCCCCTCGTGTTGATAATTGGCCGTCATAAATCAACCCAACCCAAACTACCTTTATAATTTTTGTCACTTCGTTTATTGTTTCACTAATTTATACGCTACTTATAAATATCCTTAAAAAATAGGTTATACTTCAGGGGTCTATGCAGAATTATTTTCCTTGCTGCTCATTTTGTGAAAAGTAAAAGTTATTTGTGTGAAAAATAACATTTTGAAACGAGAGATGAAACCAAGTTAATCTAATTTGTACCCAGCATTTATTAATAACTTATTTAAATCATCCTGTTAAACTTTTCCTCTCTGGTAACTGTTCTGCTTGCAAACTACATACTATTTTAAATCCTAATAAAATAAAATTACTTAATGAGAAGTATGTTATTATGAAATGGGGTTATGGGGTTAAATTTATTAACAGGAATTTTGTGAAGGGTCTTGTTTTATTCAAAATTAATTTTGTGAAGGACCCTGCTTTATTGAGAGGAATTTTGTGAAGAGTCTTGTTTTAATCAATGAATTTTTGTGAAGGGTTTTATTTTTAGCTTTTGCCTTTTCCAAACTACCTTTATCATGTATGTCACTTCGTTTACTATTTCACTAATTTATGCGCTACTTAAAAATATCCTTAAAAAATATTTTACACTTTAGGGGTCTAATCAGATTTTTTTTCCTTTGTGAAAAGTAAAAGTTATTTTTGTGAAAAATAACATTTAGTAACGAGAGACGAAATCAAGTTACTCTAATTCGAACCAAGCATTTACTAATAACTTATTTAAATCCTTCAGCTAAAGTTTTCCTTTCCAATGAACTTGTTTTGTTTGCAAACTACATATTTTAAAATCTAACAAAATAAAATTACTTAATGAAGAGCAAGTTTTTATGAAATGGAATTATGCAAAAAAAAAAAACATATTTTATTAACAGGAATTTCGTGAAGGGTCTGTTGTTTTATTCAAAATAATTTTGTAAAGGTCCTTGTTTTATTGAGGGGAATTTTGAGAAAAGTCTTGTTTATTAAATGGCTTTTTGTGAAGGGTTTTATTTTCGTATTAGTTTTTGCCTTTTCCAAATTACCTTTATCATTTTTGTCACTTCGTTTATTGTTTCACTAATTTATGTGCGACTTATAAATATCCTTAAAAAATAGGTTACACTTCAAGGGTCTATGCAGAATTTTTTTTTTTCCTTGCGGCTCATTTTGTGAAAAGTAAAAGTTATTTTTGTGAAAAATAACATTTTGTAACGAGAGATAAAATCAAGTTACTCGAATTCGAACCAAGCAAAATGAGTCTGATCCCTTAGGAATATTCTCAGACTATTCTTAGTTAAAATCGCTAAATTAGCAGTTCCCTTAGTCAAATGATAATATAAATATTTCAAGTATTTCATTAGTTTCAAGATATCTGATAAAAACTAAATAAATTCAAACAACAAAACATGATCTAAAATGCGTTTCCTCTATGAATATGAATGATATTTAATATAATTTGCGACACAAAGTATATGTTTTTGACTTTAATGAAAAATAAAAACAGTTAAAATAAAGGCCGCGCGATCTGTATAATGATTACTTGTAAAACTCAATACATTCTTACCCAAAAGACGAAAAAAAAAAGAATATTTGACTGAAACTATATTATTTTTAATAGCGCCAAATCTACCGATTTCATGGGGAAAGTGAATAACCAGCTGAAAAATGCAATTCTTCTTAGAATTGAACGGCAATCTTTCTTAGTAGGTGGGGATGAATACTTTTCTCGGAGGCAGACAAAAGAAGCTCTCCCCTTCACCCACTAGTAAAAGGGGGAAAAAATTTTCCTGTGTGCCGTAGTTTGGTTTAAAATGAAAATAGTGTTTGCCGATTACTACAGGTTAACTGTCTTTAAATATCTGATTTTGAATCGTTAAAAGAAATAACAGTAGTTGACAAATCAAGCGATGGTTACCTTTAGAAATGACAGTTCATTTTATTGATGATCTTTCCAAAAGGTATAAATGTTGATATATTAGTAAGTAAGCTAGACGATTATGATGCGGCAAGACGTAGTGTTAAAACCATGAATAGAATTTCACACCATTTTGAAGATAGAAAGTTCGAAATAAGTAAACATGGAAATTCACAATATGTCTTTCATACCCAGTACCAAAACAAAAGAAATAAAGCTCCATACAGGTACTTTAAATGTAACTGTCATGGCCACATAGCGTCGCAGTGTAATAATAGCAATAACGGTCAAACTGATGAGTACGGTCAAGACTCTACCCAAAACCATCGAGATTATCACCGTCAATATCCCAATTTCTGTGTGCAGAAAGTTAACGTTAATACAACTGCTAAAGGTAATAAGCCTAACCCTCACATGAAAACAAATAATATAAACGGTAAAGAAACAAATCTCTTATTTGATACAGGATCCAATTTAAACCTAACAAGCTATGAAAATTATGTAAATATTTGGATTGCCAACATTATATTTTGATAACATATCACTATGCAGCATTGATGGCATTGTATAATGTGTACACTTTAGGTTATTTCCCATATGAATGTAGACTTTATGGTTTTCTACAAAATGATGATTTCTACAAATTTGTATGATTTAAAATCTCTTGCATATGACTTAGTCCTAGTAATGGACGTGATAAGTATATTAAAGTTGGCGATAAATAAAAATGGAATTAAAATTGCTGGTGAGCGAAATAATTTTCAAGTTTGTTGATAAACATCACAGAAACGGCAAACAGTACGGACATTATGAAGATAGAAGGAAACATAATATAGATAGATATTCAAGAATACCGTAAACAAGACAGTCACCAAAGAAGACATTTTTGAAGTGATAGGAAGCGTGAACCATATTTTGCTGATAAAATTAATTAAAATATGAAACCTCATCCCATTGAAGAAATAATCTATGTTTTGAAAGTGATGCTAAATATAACTAAGTGTCTCCTGTTATTTTTAATGGTTATAATCAAGGAAGAAACAATTATGAAAATTGTTTTCTCCGTGTTTTGCAAACGGCAAAGCGTGTATGAAGACGCATCCTGAATTTTAATTTAACATTTTTGGTTTTCTTTTGTGATTTGTTTTATAGTATCCGTTCAAGTTCATAGTGTAGTATTCAAATTATACGATAAGACGTATTGAACTGACGAGGACGTCAGAACGTCAGGATGACCGAAAATGTTTTAAAAATGAGAAGTAACAGCATCAACCATACACAATCAATGAATTAATAATATCCACACCCAGTGATAAAGTCGAAAAATTCACGCAATGTCAAAAGAAAAAGTACGAGCAAGGATTCTATGGATTTTAGTTATGGTTGTTTCTTGAAATTTAATGCAATGCTCAGAGAAACTTGTTAATTATGTTATATTGAGATACGAATGTTTCTATCGTTCATAAATATCAATCTAGTTATATATTTGTAATTGAATTCAATCTACTGTTGTGTATATTGCTATTTTATTAAACTTTTTTGTTTATATTATATTTGAAGAATCTTCTGTTCTGTTGAATGTATTATTTATTCATTATAATCCCACACATTTACATATATTCTTTATTTTGAAATCGTTAAAATGGGCAATATTAATTTGATTACCAACGAGAAATTGCAGAATGATATAAAAATGATATAAAATTTTTAGAAATATTAAATGATAAATAAGTAACTTTTGTAACCTGAAAATCAGTGCATTAATTATTTTACGACTTATCATTAATTTAGTCTTTTATAATAATTGTGTTTTACTTTTTAAAGGCACATAAAGAAGAAAACTATCGGCACATATAAAACTCAGGGTTTACAGAAGTATCGTCTCTAAATTAATTTAATTTTGTCATGCATTAATGAAACAGCAGTTTAAAAGAAGAACATTCAAATTAATATCTAAATGTATTACATATTTTGATTTATTTAGTTTCATAAATATATATACACATAATAACAAAGTGATATTAAATAAAAATAATGGCTCAATGGAAAAAATAATTAAAACTATATTGATATAAGTTTTTTTTTTTTTTTTTTTTTTTTTTTTTTTTTCCCAGTTCTATATCGTTTTGCATTTGTATAATCAGAAATTGAATTGAAATTTAAATTGGATTTTTCACTTTAACATTAATGCATACTTTTAACCCAAGCCTTGCCTTTAAGCACTTCTTTTGTTTTAACTATGACTTGATACATTAATTTATTGCTTTTGTATAAAAATAATTTGAAAATAGCATCTGTAATTTGAAACAAATAAATAATTATTCTAAATATGCAGTTACATAACTTGTGGAATTTCATCAAATAATGGAATCATTTTTTTTCTATTGAAAATGAGATGATTTCAAAAGTTAAAATTTAAATGCGGATATTGTTTTATGGAATTGAATGCATAAATAAATAACATGGAATTAAATACATAATGGAATTCAATGCGTAAACTAAACATCTGTGATAAAAGAGGAAACTCTTTTAGTTAAAATAAAACTTCATTTATTTAAAAAAAAAAAAAAAATCTCTCTTGTTTTAACTAAAAGAGAAAAAAAAATATATTTTTCAAAATTATAATCAAATATTTCGTAAATTCTTCTCAAGTTACTTGTCTTAAATATCATTTACTTATTATGAATGAAAATGTGACAATTACCTGTTTCTAATATGTATATTAAATTCACTTAATGTTTTAATGATACTTTTGCTAATCAGAAAGTGTTCGTTAGTTTTCATAATCCTCAAATATACGTAATCTAAAACATTATTTTTTAGCTATTTAAAATAGTATTGTTTTCCTCTTCGTACACAGTGAAATGTTATTAAAGTTATGTAAAACTCAGTATAAAAATATGTTTTCATCCCTTGCTTCATTTAAATTTCTAATATTTTGTTAGGTTTTTCATGTACTTCATCTACATGTATGAAGCTTAAAAAATACTGACCTAAAAAATCATCTGTCTAGATTAGTTAATAATAATAAGGAATTTGATTAAATTTCTTTTAAAATGCATATTTCACAGATTTTGTGTCCTGGAATAAATTTTATGATTTGAATTATTTTTTTTCACGAATATTCCGTATTTCGGATTGATTTTTAAGCATGTACATTAGCTATAAGATGTTCCACATATTTGTTTATAGTGTGCGAATTATATTCCGGCTATGTTAAAAAATATGTATGCTAAGCAAATTGTGTGCTTGTGCTTTACAAAATAATCAAACATATACATCGGAAACATATCTCGTTATCTAATTGAAATAGTCTTAAGAACAGTTCTTCAGAAAATTTCAACAATGTTACCTATAAAAATAATCTTCGTCTCTCCTTATATCATTTCTAAGGTTTTGTTAGATTTCTCATTTGTTTCATCCATATGTATGATTTTGTGCTTGAAAAGTCACTTAATTTCGCAACCATCTGCAATTAATATTGAAGGAGGATTTGAAAAAGTTTCTTTTACAAGACGTAATTTGTTATTATTTTTTTTAAATTTAAAATTCAGAATTGATGATTTCGACCTGATTATTTTAAAAGGCCAAATGCTGCATTTTTAGTTTATTTTTAATATTTTAGAATTTCCTTTGAGAGATAATATTCATGATATTAAGTAATTTCGATTAATTGTGATCAGTGTAATATAAATTAAAAGTTTTTTATAGTATATAATGTAAAAAGGAATTCTAAATATCAATCTATATTATTCATTCTAAAAGCAACTATAAATTGTAGACGTGTTACAATCTTTATATCAATTCACATTTTAAAATAATCATGAATTCATGAAATCAATCATGAATTCAAAATAATATTTATTTGTATTTAATATGCTAATTAAATTCAGTTCGTGTTTAAAATATACTTATACTAATCAGCCTGAGTTTTCATGTTTTCCAAAATAATCAAATGTGCCTAATGCATAATGAATTTCGTTATCTATATGAAATATTAATTTTTCCTCCTTTCCTTAACACAATAAATTACAAACACGGTTATTTAAAAATCATCACCATTCAATGATAACCATCTGCATAATGCAATTAACATTCAAGATACATTTAAATACATATCCTTTACAAAGTACAATATTTTGGAGAATCTTTATTAAGGAATGAATAAAGGTTGTTTTTTGGAATATTCTTTTGTCCGAGCATGTAAAATTGAATTGGAAAATGGTATTTAATAAATACCGGGTGCACCTTAATTTCATTAAAAATTTAAAAATTCTTTAAAATGAACAACAGGTGCTAAAAAAATTCGGTTTGAAGGAATGGAATTAGAAAAAGATCGGATTTTGTTTTTGGGTTCCAAAATGAACGATAGATGGCGCCGGTGTGCATAATTTGAAGCAGATTTATGCAATTTAGGATGTCAATAAAACACCTCAATACACAAACATTCTTCATTCGATGGCAGAACATACAGCTATTGATTGAACTCGCAAAGTAAAATTACAGTATGCTATCGTTACCACATCAAGCTTTGTTTGTTAAGCAGTTTTACAAGGATGGGGAATCAGGAACCTGCGCATTGGGAAAATTTCGCACTGCTAAAGAACTCAAGGCTAGAAAAGTACCTGTTTTATGTGCTGGAATACTGAAGTTTTCCAGACGCTTTGGAAAAAATGGGTTGTTTGGAGGATAGTCCCGAAGTGGAAGTCCCTCCTTGACATCTGCTTAAAATTATGCATGTTTGAGCCATCTGTTGGTAAGTTTATGAACCAGAATTTCTGTTGTTATTAAAAACAAAATAGGATCACCCTCTAATTTCCTTCGTGAAAAAAAATAGCATCATTTGTTCTTTTTTAATGACTTTTTAAAAATAAAATTAAGGCATTTATGGCGCACTCGGTATTTAAAATAATTCATCATTTCTATTTATTTGAATTAATTACATTTACAATAAAATTGCATGTGTTTCAATGATAATTTTCATTAAAGTAAATCGTTAAAAGATATATGTTTTATTCTTAACATAAAAAAACAATTGTAAGTCGCCCTCTGCTGTATTTCTATAAGGATTCGGCTTCTGTCATCGTTCCTCTGTTATGTCCATTACCACACGATACTACATTCAATCTTCTCCAGCTGTTGTTGTTGACCGCCGACCGATACTGTCTCTTAGCTCCATATCTCGTTCTGCAACGAAAGTTTTCAAAACATAACGCACTGTTAATTCAGTAATAATCAAATATCTGTTTATTTGCCTCATTAGACACCCACTATTTCGTTTTTCGATTATCTTTTTATGCAACTCTACCGTCAATCTTTTACCACCCATTTCCTTCTTATTAATTGATTTTAAACCACTCTTCTTTCAAACAACAAATTCCACCAGTCCAAGATGCGATAAGTTGGAAAGTTGGAAACAACCAGACGATCGAAATTTTCGAAAACTTTCTTTAAATGCACATGCGCAAAAACAATGGGGCTTTCTATTTTTAAGACGGAAAATGTTTTACATAACAAAATCTAAGTGTGCGACATCTTTTATTGGTTTCTTTATTCAATGCAATTCATTTTAGACGACAGGCATTTAAATAATTTCATTATTTATTCAGGTAAAATTGAATTTGCGTTTTCTTTCTTTAAAAAACTTCACTTTTAAATTGGTGCGCAAAGAATTGGGACCATTGGTAAGGTATCTGATTGTGTCTATGTGTAATAATTCTTTGTTAACCTTTTGGAAGGTAGTATGCAGGAATTGCTTGAACTGACAAATTAAACAGTATATTCCATTCCAATAGGCCTTTTATTTCAAACTGGGGATAAAAATAGAGAAATCTGGTTTATAATGCTACTATCTGATGAACAGTATAATGCAAAAATTATTATTATTGAAACTTCGAGAAAATTTTCAATCAATTTAGTTTTTGCATCCCCACCAAAGACACCAAGGAGCATTTTTATATGGAAGATATGAATTATATATTCATGTAGTAAAATTGTTTTAAAAATTGATTGCGTTATTCCATTTCACATTTTATGGAAAAAAAGTATTATTATTTGTTTTTAATGCAATGAATCTTGGAGATGTAGCAAAGCTTCAGATTTCCATTACAGTTTCAGGTAAAGCTGCTAATTTATCCACATTTTTTCTTATATATTTATATTACTGGAATTGTTACTTACATTATTGTGAGAGAAAAATATTTATTGCTGTGAAACATTTACAAGAAATCACTCCTCTTGAATGCCATTTAAAATTTCCTAAAATATTTTAAAAGATCCGTAATTTAAATTGCAGTTTAAAACAAATTTTATTTTAAAGCACATATTTTATTTCTTTTCCATGGTGTAAAAATTTAAATTGTGTAATATTTGTTTAGATTATGAATCTCATCTCGGGAATTATAAAATGATTTCATTCAACGAATAAACAACTAAAAGGAGCAGATCTTCATTAAAAATAACTTTCATCGCCGCATCAAAAAAAAAAAAAAAAAAAAAAAAAAAAAAAAAAACAAGCATTCATCATACCGAAACGCAGAAGTAATCAATTGTGATTCATAGAGTTTCACCCTCAACATGCAATAATCAAAGTAACATTTAAAGCTTAATGACTGTTTGTGAAATTTGCTGAAGAACACTCTTTACAAACTTTCTCTTTTTAATACTATAGAAATTTGATTTTTGCAATCAGTGTAAGAAAACCCATAAGTAGTGGAAACTCATTAGAAATTCAGAAATGAAAGACTTATCATTATAGAATTTTAATGAGATCAGAAATGCTATAAAATGTAACTGCGTTAACACTAGCGAATGGAAGCACCACCAACATGCTTTACCAACCACTTCATTTTATTACAAGTAAACCGTAGTGTACACGTAATGTTAAATGATTAATTATAAGAATATAAACAGATTAATCTATCTGTGTATTTACTCAGAGTCATCTAATATAATAGTTTATTATTACAGCAGCACAAAGTGTGGAACCGCTCAAAACGCTTTCAATCCTGTTAAACCAGGAATAAATAAATCTGAAAGTGCCTTTATAAAAATTTGTTATAATGGATTATTACAAGGAGATAGCAGCATCAGAAAAGGTAAGCAAACTTTTCTTATCTCAAAGTTGCACTGAACTCCACCTTTAATATTTAGAACAGAATGTATGTGACATAAATAGGAAAACGGCTGTTCAGTTTCTTGTTATTATCGTTATGGCATAAGAGTTAGTAAAAGTATGTGTATTATTTGTATTATACGTATTTGAGAATATCCAAGACTAGCTATGCTTTTCACAAACACATTTTTATTCTTAACCCCTTATTTTCTTAAATGACTAAAATTACAAAAATATATATATATATATTATTTTAAAATCTAAACCTTTACTAACACGCAATAGGTCAGTTAACGTGTCATTCGGAATTAAATTACAGACTTTTCATACTTGAAACTGCTTTGTGACTTTAATAATTTCATTTTCCTTTTCGCAGATTTCTGATTAGATTTTAAAAAGTATATTATAGAAAGTATATCAATATGTGGGACATATTCCTGTATACATACATAAAATTTGAAATTATGAATGCACATAAGTTTATGACAAATCATTATTTTAAAAATCCATGTTGCGATTAAATATATATGAAATTGCTTTTAAAATATTAACCCATTAATCCCCCTTAAACCGTCTTAAATATATTTATTTAATGAATATAGTAAAAAAAAATCATATCATATTTTTTATTCATAGGTAAAACAAATTTATTTATTAATATTTTGCACATGTATTTTTTTAGTAAACAGAAATAAATTCATTTTTTAAAGTTGAAAAATGTACTTTTTCTGTGTTTAAATGTTTTTAAATGTTGATGGTTTTAAATGTTTATTAAATGTTTTATTCTTTTAAATACATTGTTTAAATATTAAAATAAAAACTAAATATGTTTGCGAATAACTCTTTAAATCCTAACATATAGAACGATGTGCATTTTTTTTTTGTTGCACAAAACAACTACAATTTCGTGTAATAGTTGAAACGTTCTGCATGGAAAATATCTGGAAATTATTCCCGACATTTTTTTTTTTTTTTATGTATGTGTTGTATGTGTAGATTTTCCAGAAAAAATGCATATATGTACATTGATATTTTTCTCGATGGAAATAAAATGGAATTTATATACTACATTTTTCTATCTATTTGGTATTTTTTGTCTGTTATGTTTTTAATTTTCAACTTTTGTATAAATTCATAATATACTGTTTCATAAAGGCAGATATGGGTCATTCCACAGTATTTGGCTTCACAAATTTGAAAAAAATGTTTTATAAAAAGTTAAGTGTAGTACATTATTTTAAAGCTTTAAATCTCTTCTATTAAAATTTATCCAAAATATTATTATTATTTTTTAAATCAAATAAAAATTAGAGCATTTTTTTGCAGCCATATAGAAAAATTTGGTCATAGGTCCCATACGTAACAAATAGCTTTGTCCCGTACGTAACAGAAATAATTAGCTTTCATTAATTAATGACGCAATTTAAAAAAAATAATTTTAAGGTTAATTAATAAAATGTATATTTCTGCTTATACTCATTAAATTTATTTGTGAAAATATTAAATAAATTCAGAGCAAAATCCAAATTACTAGAGGTACTTTTAAAACATTTTTTGTGATGTCCCGTACGTAACACACCTTTATTAATTAAAATATATATATATATATATAAATATTGGCTCAAACAAAAAGAAATTTCATAAGAATCTGGTTGAAGTGATATATAATGCATTAAAAATAATTGCAAACTTTCTCATTTATATTTTGATACTGAAAAAAATACAAATACCTCAAAAATTTCCCGTACGTAACACATGAATACTGTGGAATGACCCATATATATTTCATTTTTACATATATTGTTTACAATTAGTATGTAAATTTATGAAGTATATGTTTAGAGAACATCTACATTTATTCAATAAAGTTTATTGTTTTACAGAATATATTTTTCCTTTGTAAAATTCCGTCCTTTTTTTATCCCCTTGTGTATTTATCTGGCAGACGTGTCGTTTATATTCATATACATTTCAGCTCCTTTTTTGTTCTATTTTAGAAGATAATAAATTTTTCTTTTCTTCTACTTAACTTGTTGAAAACCCTAATTATCGTCACTGACGGGAATATGTTGTTTAGCTTTACTTGTCGAGTTGATAGATGTGTGTACACAAAACCAGTTAAATTCTTTGACAGATTAATGTTTCATAGATTTTATTTTGTCACGATAAACATCTTTAGATTTTGTTTCACATGCAGAAGAAGCATTTTTGCTTTTGTATTAATTACAGGAATTCATTATTATGTTAATTTTATAAAACTGTTTTATTAATGACTGTAGTGTGATTTTAAAACTTTTATCTAATTGATATTTCATGTCATATTTCTATAGATAATCTTAGATGTAAATATGAACAATTGGAATGGAGTTGTAAAATTTATATACATTCAAAAGCCAGTTGATGAATAAGAGTAACTATATTTTTAGCTATACCAAAGAAGTAAAGAAGTACTAACAACATGCCAAAGGCACTTTTTGCTGTCTGTAGTTAGGACGTATAAAACTGTCCCATCAGCCGCCCTTCAGGTATACTTGCTGGCCTGATTCCAATCCACCTCTAAGTTAAATACGTGGCAGAATATGGCACGATATCACGTTTAAGATAAACGACAGAAATACACGGAACCACTATCCACCATACAAACTATATAAAAAAGATTAATATACGGAACACACACCCCGCGGACACCATAGAACCAAGAATAGGACATAATTGCAAGGACATAGTAATATATACAGACGGATCGAAATTGGAATCAGGCGCTACGGGTTTGGCATTCGTAGCTTTCAAAAAAAAAAAAAAAAAAAAAAAAAAAAAAGGTCAGCTCCATTAAGGAAGTACAACAGTGTTTTCCAAGCCGAACTACTGGTTGTACTAAAAGCAGCAGAATGGGGAAATAGCACATGGAAGGAATACAGCATTCGCTCGGATTGCATGTCAGCCATCCAATCACTCAGTAAACCCTTCAATGTAGCAAAATTAAAAGATACAAAACAAAAAACAGTAAAAGACTCAAACCATCAATACAAAATTAGCTGGGTCAAAGCACATGTGGACATCCAAGGAAACGAGGTTGCTGACAAATTCGCAAAAAGCTGCAGAAAACCAAACTAAAAAAATTCCATACCATCTAGAAATACCGATATCAAACTTAAAAAGAAAACTAAAAGAACTCACTATCAAACAATGGCAGTTCGAGTGGGATTATGGAGAAACGGGCAGGAAGACATATGAATACGTCCCAAAAGTAGACACTCGCAGAATCATCAGCTGAAATCTACTAAGTCAAACTTACACGGGTCACGGAGCGGGTCACTAGCCCAATCACTACATCTGATCCACATCACACCGAACAACAAAAAAATATGGCACAACCAGTTAGCGAACAGCAAACAAGTACAAACAAAAGGAAGAGCAATGATTAGATGGTTAGTAGAAAATATCGATCTCATATCAGAATAAATCCCTTTGTTAAGTATGTATTCTAATATATCTTAAAATAAATAAATAAAAAAAAAGTAGCAATGTAACCTCTTTGCTACGCCAAAAAAAATCGATTTTTTGTTCAGTACTAGTGAGAAGAGGAAGTCGTCTGTGACGGACTGAATTTCACCAACTGATGAAGTCAAATAACCAATAAAAAGTGAACAAAACACAACAAAATATTTAATTGGTGAATGCACAAAGCACACCTGCCAAAGAAAGTTAATAGGGACCAAATTAAAATAGTGTCTCATCAAGTGAATAAAACCTCATAGATATATTATGGACAAACGGCCACGGAACATGCACCACTCCATTAGTGCGACAAGTTTCTCAAACAACAAATCAACAAGTTGCATAAAATTCAATAGCAGTGATAACAGCCATTAGGATTTAATGGGCTGATCGCATTAAACGTATTCACGAAGGGGAAAAAAATAAAATAAAATCCCCCAGCTATAATGCATGGGTGAGATAAAGTGACAAAAACAACAAAAATGAGTGTGCAACATCCAGAAATGTGACAACCACCAGTAACAAAAGTTACAATATGACAGAACCCACGATAGTGACATAATAACCAGTGAAACTCTCGAAAGAAGACCAAGTTCCAAATTTTACAATCAGCTCTAGCACAAGCTAGAGGTATCAATTTATCACGAAAGAGACAAAACTCAACGAATGATAACAGACTGGAACAACCCACAACAGGGGTGAGCCCATAAAAACGGCAAAAAACCCTGTCAGATACAAATAAAATCAGCCCCTAAAAAAGGCGATAAACACTACAGCGACAATCCACCATGAGCGTGACAAGTCAACAGAAACGACAAATATGAAAATCTATGTGCGCTAAAGGCACATGGTGCATGTAAAATCCGTCGTGGGTGCAAAGCCCTCCAAGGTACCTGTAAATTACCTCTGGGGTTGACTAGTCAGGTGAGGGTCTCGTCATCTGTTCAAGGTTTTAAATTACGAGACCTTTTAAATCTGTCAATTCAACAAATTTATATAGAAACCTTGAACCGGCAAACAATGATAACTGTTGTAAATCACAAAAGAGCAAGCACTGCAGCGATGACAACAAATCTATAGTTGGCGATTTCCGACCCGCTCCCAGGTACTAACCCGTCAAGCTAGGCACTAAGTCTATGCCGGGCAGGTAGGGGCCTCGTTAGTGGTAGAAAAAAAGAGTAACTCTTTTGCAAAATGTATTAAAATAATAATCGCCTCTTTTTTTTCTTTTTTTTAAATACATACACTACTCAAAACAATTAAAGGATATTTGAAGTTTTATATAAAATAAAGATATAAACGAAATTTTTTTTGCCGAAAGTAGAAGAAGATAATCACAAATGCAAATTTTTCTGGTTTTCAAACTGTGAAGTATGCAAATTTTGAGTTCGACGTCAAAAACGTCGCTTCAGCGGCAGCGAATGAAATTTGACTTTCAACTGGATAAAACAGAATGAAGACAAGGATGATCGGCATTCAGTGATTGCTTTGTTTCGATGAGTACGATGTCTCGGCGAAGTCATTTGACAGATTCAGAAGCTTGGAGAATTGGTGGTAGGTTAGAAGTGGGCGAAACTCAAGCCGGAGTAGCGCAAGCCATTGGAGTGTCACAAAGTGTCATTTCCAGGATCTGGAACCGTTTTTTGGAGAGTGGATGTGCAGGCCGAAGACCAGGGCAAGGTCGTAGACGGGCAACAACGCCCAATGAAGATCGGTATTTAGCGTTAACAGCTCGGAGACACCGAAACATGAACGCTACTCTTCTCCAACAACACCTTCGCTCGGCTACAGGCACCACGATTTCAACTCAGACTGTCCGAAACCGGCTCCATGCTGTAGGTCTGTATGCTCGCCGACCGATGGTATGTATTGGATTAACATCAAGGCATCGTCGCGACCGCAGGGATTGGGCAACCGAGCATGTCAACTGGAGGAGAAATGAATGGAGCAATATTCTGTTTTCTGACGAGTCCCGTTTTTCTGTGCATCCGGATAATAGGCGTATTTTCATCTGGAGGGACCGTGGCAGTAGGAATAATCCTGCGTTCGTGCACGAAAGTGTCAGATTTGGCGTTGGAGGAGTGTTGGTGTATGGTGGCATCTCCATTGACGGGCGCACTGACCTCTACATCATTCGAGATGGAGCTCTGACTGGTCGGCGATATAGGGATGAGATCCTCAGACCTATTGTAGTCCCTTACGCTGCAGCAATCGGAGATAACTTCATTTTAATGGACGATAACTGCAGGCCACATCGTGCAAACCTGGTGGAGGATTTCCTTTTCGAGGAAGGAATTGTTCGAATGGAATGGCCAGCGTGTTCTCCAGACATGAATCCAATCGAGCACGTTTGTGACGCTCTAGGAAGACGAATTTCTGGCCGCCAACAACCCCCACAAACTCTCCAAGAACTGGAAAGAGCTCTTCTGGAAGAGTGGGGCAGAATACCCCAACTCGTCATTAATAGCCTCATTGAGTCCATGCCTCAAAGGTGTTCAACGTTGCTGGCCGCCCGTGGAAACCATACCCCCTACTGAAAATGATTTTCTTTGAAGAAAACACCTTTTCTTATTCTTTTTTTCTCATATGCACAAATTGTGTTTTTTTTTCTTTTGTACACAAATGCGCAATAAAATGCATTTTTTTCTGCCAAACATGTGTAATTTTATTCTCATATAACCTACTATGTCTGTCGACCATGTATCAATCAGCTAAAAAGTTTCCCAGATACAAAATCCACCTAAAACTGCAATATCCTTTAATTGTTTTGAGCAGTGTATTTCAGATATATTATGCAGAAAACAGAGAATAAGTTCACACACATGATTTATTATACATTATGTACATTTATGTAAAAATATTTGGTCGGAGGCATTGGATTTTGGATGTCGTCAATAACTTTCACTATCATTTCACATAAGTTATCTAGTTATAATATTCTAAATTTGAGACTCTAATGTATAATTTATTTGAGTTCACTGCTAAACAGATTTCAATGCGGGTAGATTTTTAACCATAAATCAAAAACTACTCGTCGGAATGAGCTGCAATTTTCATTTCGCATTTTTAAAGCTTCTTAAAATCGATTTCTGTTAAAAAACAGTCATATGTTGCAATACATTGTTTTAAATAAATTTAAAAGAATAAGTATTTTTTAGAAAAAAAAATTCGAGAAAATCAGGAATTCTGACTTTTACATTATCATTTAAAAGTCGACTTCTAGAGGCTTGAAACATGCAAACCCAGAACTGCTACACATTCTAAGAAGTTGCTCTTCAGTTGTGCTAAAAAACTACCCGAATTTAATAACGTCATGATTCCTAATCTAATTGATCGAATGACTTTCAATTGGGAATTCGAATGTAAAATTTATCGAAAAATCGAAATATAAATTCCAAATTAGGTATTCGATTTGCAAATTTCAGATATTATTACAATTTCATTATGAAGATGATTCCGTAAGTTTATTTACTTTTGAATATAAATTGAAATAAGACATATTTTTCTGTTGAATGTCTATTTCTGTTTTTTGTGGAGCATTTTGGGGATTAAACCGTACTGGGTTTTCTTCTTCTCTCTCGCTCTTTTTTTTTTTTGGACCGATTGTATGCAAGTCTTTATTTTGCAATGTTTAAATATTTACTCTGCTCTAAATATTGAATATAAAATAAATTTAAATGTAGAAATATTTTAATGTAATATGTAGTATAACATGAAAATATTGCCATAAAAAAAGCAGGCTATATGATAGACAGTTAAAATCTATACTGCAAATATATTATATGAACAACTGAAAAAATAATATTTTTAAGTTGTAAACTATATTCTTCCAAATGATAATAAAGTATAATATGAAGTCATACATTTCATGAAGAGGCGAAAAATATACAAAAACTTCAAAGTATTGAATAAACTGGAGTGATAAAATAAAAGCAGAAACACCTCTTAATAACACCGTAAAATAAGGAGTGCGCTAGTCGTTTATAAGGAATTTTGCCTTTCTTAGTCAGGCGCAAAGAAGACGTGCTACAATTTTTACTTTTCAGTCAAAGCGGTAAGTCTGTCTTTTTGAGTCTTGTTCCTGCCTTCAAAGTGGTAGAACGTCTTTTTGCGCCTGACGAAATAAAACAAAGCATTCCTTATTTGATAATCCTAGACAAAATAATTATATGCTGATTTTTTACGCACGGGTAATAGATATTCATCAAAATATTATATAAAAACCAAACACATCAATAAAAATTCATTGTATTTAAGCATTTCTTATACTCTATAGATATCCATATACTAAATTTCTTAACAATATCTGTCATATTTGAGAAAAAACTATAACAAGTAAATTAAAAATAATGCTAGATTATGTTCGTTACGCTTGAATTATGTCAGTAAACATTTTTTAATGATCTTCAACATTTTATTAATATAAAAAAATGTCTTCTGAAATATAAAAGTCATGGTGGTTTAATAGACAGTCAAGAATTAAATTTAAATTAATCTAAATGAGTTGAAAATCGAATTTTCAAAAACGAACATTAGTAATGTATTGCATTCAACATAAAATGGATCTATAAGTACATATATACGCATATAAACTTTAATGGTTATTTTTGGAAAATAGGAAAGTAACTATTAAAAACTAAAAATTTTGTATTAAAAAGTGAACAATCATAAAAAAAACATGCATCATAGTAGTTACTTAAACACGAAATTCAATGAAACTTTTAATACTGTTATTCTAATGAACATTTTAATCTTAATTTTCCATATTTCATTTTGGGTCATGTAAATAGTAGTAATATAAGTAATTATTAAATAATCAATTTTACAACCAAGAATAAAAGATACAAGTAATTATTTTGATGAAACAACATGACAATATTAACTTGAGCAATTTATGATTAATCCTTCTTGATTTTTGATTAATTTGAATATTTTTTTTTTTACTTTTGAGTAGCACGAGATGATTTCTATAGAGCACAATGTAATGAAACATATTACGATTTAACGTAATTAACATTAATAAAATTTTTCTAAAAATACATTGTGTCATGACATAATAAATAAATATTCAAATTAAGTAGGCTTTTTTAACCTGCTTTTTTAACCTGTTTTCTTCATTGGAAAATATACACTCTAACACGGTTAATAAAATAAACTAGAAAATTATAAATGTGTTAGTATTAATCGTTATTCCTAAAATCAATGAAATTAAAAATCTTAAAAACATACACATAATTAAACTAACTGCTACTATTAATTGCTCTAATTATCTCAATGCTAAAATTTATTTAAATATCATAAAGTTAACATAAAATATTGTATCTTATCTTAGTGAGCTCATTTTTTATATTTCAGACAGAATTACTGTACTTAAGTGAAAGTCTCTAGAGAACAAATTATCCCAACTGACATGGACGACATCAAGCAGGGCGGTCGCTCTGCCAAGCCAAGCTTAAAAAAAACGCCACACAAACAACGCCAAGAACTGAACTAGACCGCTACTGCTTATTTACAGAAATCAACTTCGTAATGTTAAATCGACAAAACATGCCAGATTAAAATATCAGATATCAAATAAACCAAGCGTCGCAGAAAAAAAAAACGAAAACTAGAAGAATCTAATGAAGAATTTCTTCAATTTAAGACCAAACTCATCTTCATAAGTGATTTATAAACAGAGATATAGATTTTTTAAATAAACGTCGAGTTACTTAAAATGATCACTTTTTTCTTCGTCAAACTTTTTTTTTTTCAAACAACCTACAGACCTTAATATTCGGCAGAATAAAAAAAGGATTGCATTTTTGGACAAGTAATTACGTAATCTATGTGCTTTTATAAAATCCAGTGTAAAAAAATATTATTTTCTATCCTTAATTAGCAAAAAACTGTTAATTAACTTGGCGATTAAAAAATTATGCCAAAACAAAGATAAAACATACCAACGACCATGTACCATCTGTATTATAATAGCACAAATCAGTTACAAGTTATAACAACATCAAATTTCATCTGCAAGTCAGCCATTTTCTTCTGAAGATTGTTTTTTAAAAATAAAACTTCATAATTATAAGAACACACATTTTATCAAACAATTAAATATGACTGCAAACTGTGGCAGATGACTGTTTCCAACAAGAATAAGTATGGTTAAATTCCTGTCAAGCGTATCGATCTTTGTGGTTCAGTCGCAGAGCGTCGGCACGGTATACGTAAGGTCCCAGGTTCGAGTCCTGGCCCAGGTCAATTTTTCACTCGTGTTTGCTTAGTGCGTTTAATTGTCTGATAAAATGCGTGTTCTTATAATATTGTAAAATAAAGTAATCAGACGTAGTGTGATAAATTTAACTTTAAAAAAGAACTTTAATTTTTTTTAACTAATTAACTTTAAAAAATATTTTAAATATATAATTTACGTTTTTAGAAAGATCTTTAAAAATAAATTAGTTTTTGAGGGAAGATGTACCTTCTAAAATGTATACATTAAGAGTTATCGGCATTTAAAATTTCTTTCCAAACGTAAACAAAATTTTTTAAATGAATTAAATGTGATTCATTTATTTCTAAAAAAAAAAAAAAAAAAAAAAAAAAAAAAAAAAAAACACGGTGAAGGACAGGCATTTTGTTCGCAGGAATACCTTTCACGTCATGTTTCTATAAATTAATGAAATCCAGTTGATCCAGTTGTTAAATTATTTTTGTTTTAGAAGTGAAGTTTCCATTTAAATTTATTTTAGCAGTACAATGTTTAAGGGGTCTCAGGAGTCTTCCTTTTCCTCCGAATGTGCAAGTTTGCATCATGTCACATTTTATTTTATATCTGATTTCATCGAACACAGATTAAAATAAAATTTTTACCACTAATAGGTCAATATCTGCTTGATTTAACATAATTATTTCAATGTTGTACAATTCATATTTAATTATTTTTAAAAAGTTTAAATTAAAAAAAAAAGTAAAAAAAAAATTTGCCTGGTATCCACTGCGCGCAAGGTTGTAGAAAATATATTGCTTCAAAAATAACAAAGAAAACTGATAATGATGTAAAATTGATGTATCTTGAAATTATACATCAATTTCAAGAAATTAAAAATTTAATTTTTCTTAAATTTCAATTTAAACTGTAAAATATTTAAAAAAATCATTTTTTTTGTTGAAAAAATGCCAATTTAAAAATTAATCGAAATTTTAATTGCTTGAAATTGAAGTATAAGTTCAATATTCATCAATTTTACATCATTATCAGTTTTGTTTGTTATTTTTGAAGCAATATTTTTTCTACAACCTTGCGCACAGTGATACCAGGCAAAAAAAGTTTTTTTACTTTTTTTTTTAAATTTAAACTTTTTAAAAATAATTAAATATGAATTGTACAACATTAAAATAATTATATTAAATCAAGCAGATATTGACATATTAGTGATAAAAATTTTATTTTAATATGTGTTCTATGAAATCAGATATAAAATAAAATGTGACATGATGCAAACTTGCATCTTCGGAGGAAAAGTAAGACTCCTGAGACCCCTTAATTGAATAAAATAATGTAAATCTAAGAAATTGCTAAGAAATTCCAAACATGCACAGGGCAATGCAAAAAAAAAAATAATAATAATAAATAAATAAAAATCAAAATAAATAAATCTATACTAATAAAAGAATGTTTCGCTCTGTGTGTGTGTGTGTCTGTTGGCGATGGCTAGCAAAATCTAGCCCACCTAGAAGTCTGGAAATTTAGGTGTGGATACTCCAAGGTCTGGGCATGTGCACCTGAGCCTCAGAATTTTAATATTTTGATAATTAGCCTAGATATTAATTAGATTCTCATTAACCGTCGCTTCTAAAATGTCATCTTTTAAAACAAAATGGCGAAAGAAACGAACTGACGCGTTGGATTTGCGAGCGGAAATGAACAAATTCGAAATTATTTTACTAATTTGCGAATTTTAAGAAAACTAATTGAGATATCAATTTGAAAATTTCTGAGCATATGTAAAAAAAATATTCTGCATCTGACCATGTGATTTTTGAAAAAATCGGACGGTAATTTTTTTTTTAATTTATGCAAAAAACTGCCAAAAATCTGCCGGCGCCATTGAAAACGATCCGAGAAAGTTCCAGACAGGGATCTGCTTTCATTAAAAACTGAACTACAAAGAGATCTGTTTCTCTGGCCGATCTCTCTCATTTAGTTTGCGAAAATGAAAGGAAATAATTGCCAAATTTTACTAATGAACAAAAATTTAGGTAACTAATTAAGATATAGATTTGAAATTGAGGTCGGGAAGGGGGTGTCATCTGCCGGCTATTTTAGCGTAGCGTCTTTGTTATGTTCAAATTATCAGAAAAATGTAATTCTTTTTTTAATGATCGCGTTAATGTAGGTGACGGTGGTTCTCTTGAACAAATTATTCATTATATTTGCGGGTATGGGGAGGGAGGGGGTAAACACCTTTCTGTGAGATTGTAATTATCTCGGGCCCGGGCAATGCCGGGAGCAATTTGAAAAAAATTGAATTTTCAGAAACTCGTTAGGATGTATTTAGTACAGGAGAAAACGATTTCTATTAACATATACGTAGGCACTCGACTTATATATATGATAACTTATTTAATGGAAAAAAGTTAAATAAGTAATATAATAGCTTGGAAATTTATATCACACCATTTTTTAGCCACAACTTTTTTTTTACGCTGGGCTTTTTTTACTTTTGAAAAGTTGTTTTTGTAGATACAATAGTACAACTTATTTCGAAAAAAACGGCTACCATCGCAATAGATAATGAGTATACAATAATAAATTTGAAAATGCTGCTATTTATGGCCAGAGTCCGAATTTCAACAAATAAAAAAATAAAGGCTTTCTTCTGATATTCCAACTCCCCATGGCTCATTCGTAAATATTGCAATGTGGAGACATTTGAAACGCCCTTATGTAATCATTCTTTTTTTCACTTTTTCAAGACCTCAGCGCAACATTTTTTGGGGTGGGAGTGTCCTTGAATGTTGAAATTTAGTCTGATAAAACAGATAAATTAGTACATTTTGACAGACAGTTGTAATGTCGAAATATTATGGCAGAGAGAAAACAGGGCTTCATAAAAAAGAGATTTCATTCCTAACTCTACCCTACTTTTTAGAAATAGATTTTTCGTTCGTGTTAGAACATGATATTGTTTTTGTAACTTGTAAAAAGCGTGAAATTTATAATATAATTTAAATGGTGAACCATTCTTGACGTGAATTTACTCGCTTTAAACGTGTTTTAATTTTGGCCGTGCTTACTTTATGCGAGTTTGACTTATTTCTAAATTAAGGGATTGAATCATATAGGTATAAGTCACTACATATAAAAATAATCCTTAGTGCGTGGAGCGTATTTATACAGAAAAACTATTATTAGGAAGATCAGTATAATACAATGGGCAAAAATAAATCAAAATATTTTTTGTTTCATATATACCGCGGAAAATACGAACTGTTGATACAAAAAAAAAGATTAACAAAAACTAAGAAATTTACTATTATTTTTCGATTGTGCATATGTCTTCAAGTTCATTAAAATGTGCAAAAATCCACTATTTTGTGTCATTTACTATGATTACTAAACTTTACAAGATCTAAAACCTCTATATGTAGATGCCAGTTCTGAAACTACCAAAAACAATAAGAAAAATTCTTCAAAAATAAAAAATAAAAACATTTAAAACACGCATCTCCAGCGAATTTATGCAAATTATGTTTTGTGACTTGTTCCCTTTGTAGTTAGCAGATCGCTTGTGACATTGTTGGAATATATAATGACCACATCAAATACAGGAATCGCTAAACAAGTATTTGAATATATTTGATATTCGAAAAAACATTACATTAAATAAGCTTATAAAGCATTAAGATGTGATTCGGTTCTATTTCAAGTAAAGTTATAACTTATTTCTAGATAGGCAATAACATATATTTCCGTTTTAACTCTTTAAATCCCAAACTTTAAAAAACTGAATGGCCGTAGAATCCCAACAAAAAAGTCCAAAATATTGTTTTTTTCGCTCACCCCTTTTTCACCATGTAAGTAGTGAAAATATTACCCTACACTGTAAAAAATGACCGATGTTTCTTATTTTATGAAAATATGCTATAACCACGAACGAAAATATAATATAATCTTCTGAGTTATCCGAAATTTCAAATAGCATGTTACATTGTCTTTTGAATCCCCAGAAACGAATACATCTTCAAAATTTAAAGAATAATTTATAAAAACAAATTATTTTTAGCTGCCCGAATTTTTCAGAAACGTTTCCGAAGGGTTTTTATAGTGTATTAATGAGTGTCCTCAGGCTGGAATACCTTTTTTTCGAATGTTATCCATTCTCAAGTACACGTTTTAAGCCGCATAAGTTAATTTATACATGAAAGAGTAAATAAATAATCTTAATTTTAATGTTATTGTTAATGCTGTTCATTTTGCATGTTTGTCTGTTAAACTTTTTTTTAGCATGAAAATGTTTACTTCAGAATCGATAGCATTAAAAAAACAGGTATTCCAGTCTGAGGACACTCATTAATGCACTATAAAAACCATTTGGAAACGTTTCTGAAAAATTCGGGCAGCTAAAAATAATTTGTTTTTATAAATTATTCTTTAAATTTTGAAGGTGTATTCGTTTCTGGGGATTCAAAAGACAATGTAACATGCTATTTGAAATTCCGGATAACTCAGAAGATTATATTATATTTTCGTTCGTGGTTATAGCATATTTTCATAAAATAAGAAACATCGGTCATTTTTTACAGTGTACTTCATTCTCCCTTTCTTCAAATTTCGACAGGTGTTACACCACTCTGTTTTTCTTTCTCTACTGTCGAGAAACTCGAACACATTACACTACTCTCTTGACAGCACCCATTTAAGGGGAAGGAAAATCCTTTTAGCTATCCTGTGCGATTGTGGGTTTCACAGCATTGGGATGATTTCGAATATTGAGGGATTAAAAATGTTAATAACATGTTTAGTGGGATTTGCGATATACAAATGTTTATTTAAAAATGCACCCAGTTCGACTTTTTTCCGATTACAGAATCGGACAAGGAACGTCTTACATGTGAAATTAAAATAAAACATCTCTCAAATACATCTTAAACAGATGAAGCAAATATCTACATTAATTTTTGATGCGACATTTAGCAATTACCTTATTATTGTGGCATATACAATATTCTGAATTTCTGCTGAAATGGCAGTAGCATAAATTGTGCCTATGCATAAAATAATATGACGCCTGTTATTGCGCTGAAGTTTATTTACAACAAAATTTGGATAAAAGACTCGCAAGAGAAAATAAAATAAAACTGATAAAATAATCTGAACACTTGTAACATGAATTAAGTTACGCATGAGTCTTCAAAGTATCCATGCTCAAAGTCAATATTTAATTGTTCCCATATTTCTGTTGAAGATACTGAAACACTAAAATGATTTTATGACGAGCTATCAAATTATTTTTTTAATTGTAGAGAAGAATAATGTTAAAGTCTATTCATTTCTTATTGGTCGTTTCGCTGATTCTAGTCGTACAACTGCCGAGAGGGAATTAAGTGTTTTACAAAATATTGCTTTTAAATACCGATTCTGTTTTAGTTATACCTAAGAATAAAGAAGGAGGGCAAATGACACTATAGTTTATTTTCTCCACTCTCGTCATCCTATTGGCTGTAACTTGATAGTTCATTGTACTATCCTTGTCGATGCCTACATATTCATAAACGTATAATCGTTTTCCATTTTGAGTTCGTTAACCGTTTACGGTGAGAATCGGGCTTAGATGCATCATGCACAGTTAGTTATATCCCAAAAAAATTAAAACACCACGGCAAATCATCTGTTGACTGGCAAAATAAAACGAAGCGACTGATAGGACAAGTAAATCAAGGTAATGAGGAACAAAACAATGGCATGCACGAACGTTATTTCACAATATATTGAATAAATTCGTTGCCGTTGCGCATTTAGAAGATGTTGTCTAATTTTGAAGATTACTGTCCTGTTTTCCTCAGTTATTTCAGTGCTTAGTAACTTGAGCTAGAGTGTTCACATATTATAACATTTAAATAAAACTGAGATAAAATAGTTGATTTTTGTTTCATTTCATGTACTTTGAGGCCTATGAACGATCGGAAGACATTAATAAATGCCTCACCTTTTTGTATATTACTTTTTGTATCTCCAATTCACAAATTGCCTGCACAGTGTATCAAAGATATAAACTGATTTTAATTTTTTTTCATCCCTACCTAGTGTATAAGTTCAACAAGTCCGTTTGCATATAGTATCCGATTATATTGTGCTGTTTTGGATTTTATTTCTCGTCGAAACAATGTTTTTAATCATATAGAAAAATTTATTTACGCCAATGTATCTTTAAACACTTCAAATACTACAATGGATGCAGCTGACTGTTGCGTTTATATCTAATATGTATATTATACCACAGCTAAATTGTAAAATTTAATTAAAATACATAATCTTGTACGAAATGTGTAACTCGAAAATTTTCCGATTTCATAAATACGCAATTAATACATAAAAGTTGAAATAAATGTATGAAGGAAGCTTCATAGATATCTTTAAAGCAACTTTTAGACAAAAATTGTAAAAGCGTCAGATACAGACTTCAAGGAACATTAATAAATAAAACAATTGTTTATGTGATATTTTGAAATTTCCTTGTCCGTGAAAGAAAAAAAAAGCATTTGTCATTTATGATGAAATAAAAAATATCTTTCTGAAGAAAATTAATACATTGAATACCATTAATCTTTTAACTAATCTAAATCTTTCAAAAATAAAGAATATTCCATTAATCAGTTTGACATGTAATCGTAAATTCTATGACATAAAACAAAAATCGCGTTATGTTTAATTGTAGGGCAAATTAAAAATAAAACATCTTGCTCCAGATTTTCTTCATAGAACTAATGAACTAACGAAATTATGATAATTAAAGAGAGAAATATTTATATTTTACACAGAAATAAAATTTAAAGAATTTTTTTTTAAGTACTTAAAATACAACGTAAACTAAAGGAACTTGAATAGTATACATTTTCACAAGTAATTCATTATATTTTAAGAAGAAAATATATCCTGTTTTCGTAAATTTAAATGATTACTTTATTAAGCATGTAGCAATATTTTGTAATAAAACATAAATATTGTTTTTAAAGAAATAATATTTTTTTCCGTTCTTTATTAATTTTGATAATAATCTGCGACAAACGTACGCATTTCTTGAAGTATTTTTTGACCGAAAGACTATATATTTTATATTTTCCTATGCGTCTAAATTTTGAATATCATGTTGAAGTGGGGATGATTCAAATGTGTATTTTATGTAAGACAATATCTGCGTAAATATGTCATGATAAATATAATACTGTATATACTTATAAAATAACACGATAATGTTTAAAATATTATAAATCATAACAACTTGTA
The DNA here is from genome assembly GCA_963931845.1 of Maratus michaelseni. NCBI lineage: Eukaryota > Metazoa > Arthropoda > Arachnida > Araneae > Salticidae > Maratus > Maratus michaelseni. Next base: position 68,562,679 of record OZ007593.1, read on the forward strand.
ATAAAATATTTCTTTTAAATGCTAAAAGGTGTAAACTAACAACATAATATACAGAAAAATAACTTTTAATAGATTGTTAACATGTTTTGGCTCACTCCGAGCCATTTAAAAAAAATGAGAATATTATATAATTGTACGGTCTTTGAAGTAATTATTTGAACTGATATCATATAATTTTTATGTACATGTTAAAAATTACGCACGTTATATTTTATTTTTACTTGATTGTATATTTCCACATTTGTAACCGTGGAGAAACTTGAGCCACAATTTCGGTAGGTTAAAAGATACTGCGTCGTTACATTTTGTATTTTTGCGTGTTACTATATCTATATCTCTATATATGCATTATGTAACGATGCAATATCTTTTAACTTACCGAAATTGTGGTTTGAGTGACTCCAAAATCAGAAATATGAGTTAAATCAAAAATAAAGAGAGGAATAATACAAGAAATAAATCTTATTTATAACTTTTGTAGAAAAACGCACAATATACTTGTCTGATTTTTTAGAGTTTACTTGTCAAATTGTATATGCCCTCTTTCTCTCGTCTTATTTTTATACATAAAACTTGAATTTCATACTTAATATAAATGTAACATTATCATATTTATTATACGTAGTTTTATTACCTAGACAACTTATTATTACACATAAAATATATACTAAATCATGTTTTAATATAAAAAAAGGTATTACTTGAGAAATAAAAGTATTACAACACATATATCTCTTCTTAATTGCTAGAAGCATAAAAGTATAAATATTCACCCTTTAGACAAAATATAAGATAAAATATGTGCTTAGATTCATTTATTTTACTTTTAATATGGAATGAAATGAAAAAAAAAAAAACGAAATGACAGTTGGTAAAAGATAAGTACTAACGGTTTTTACATCGATTACAGATTAGCCTTAATATTTTATAATTTTTATTTCTAGTAAGTGTTTCTTCTTCAAAAATGTATTTTTTGTTTCTAGGAAATGTCTTATATAATTTATTCTAAGGCATAAACTTCTTTAAATACTTTTTAAATGTATCTAAATGTAGCGAAAGAAGAAATGTAATGTGTGTGGGAAGAGCAAGAAAATTAGAAATTTGTATTAAATCTTTATGGAAATGACATAGAAAATAATTTCAAATTAAATTCATTTTACGTTTATTACTTACCCATCATACGTAGTATAAAGTAAGTCTTGTAATCGTTTTGAAAATCGAAAAAAAAATTGACGGATTTACACGTTTCAGACACTGGATAATCCGAAAAACATATTTTTAGAAAAACAAATTTTGTCGTCCGTCTGTGTGTCTGTAAACGCTCTATCTAACGAAAAAATTGAGATAGAAACTTGAAATTTGGAATGTACTTAGTATGTAATAATGGGAAGATACCTATTGAATTTCAGTAACCTCGATTAACCGGAACTATTTTTTTTTCGGATTCTCGAAATATTCGTTCTGCAAAAAGGTATATAAATTTTTTCGAAATTGTTTATTTTAAGGAGTGAATATAAAACACAATAAAAAAAACAAATTTTGCATAAAGCATGAAGTCGATCGGATAATGAGTTGCCGAGATATTTGGAATCTCATTTCCACACTCTTCGATTTTTCAGGACACTGTATTTCATCCAAATTTCAATTCAAACATATATTTTAATTGGAAATGATACGCTTAACCAGATGCAATAAACCGCTTGTTAATAGGATTATTGTTTTTGGAGTTATATGGATGTTTCTTTTATGCAATTCAGTAATCGAGCCTTTATAGCGAGGCTAGCGAAAAAGAAAGGCTACCGCGGTGCTTTACGCGTATCTTTTTTTACAGACCGCGGGAATCACGTGAGGCTCGAATCCACCAATGTAGGTGTACGAAAAGAGCATCACGTCACTCTAGCGGTCTGTAAAAAAAGATAAGTGGAACGCACCGCGGTAGCCTGTCTTTTTCGTTAGCCTCGCTTTATAGTTTATGACGTCATCAAGCCATGATTTCATTCGAATTGCTATGCATTTTATAAGTAGTTTACACATTTTTTTATTTTACTATTTTACATTATGCATATCTATGATGGGTAAGTATTACTGTGGCCCCCAACGACTAGTTTTTTTTATTAGAAAGTACATATAGTTATATGAATTTAAGAACAGTTTTCAGACTTTTAAAGGGGCACAGGAGTGTCTGTGCTTTTAAAAATAAAATTTATTATTTTGCATATCCTTAATCATATATTAATGTCATATAAATGTTCACATATAATTGTTCGCTCTAAAATGCTTTTAAATATTTAAACACATGTAGAATATATGGAGATTTTGTTCCCCGTAATGAACGAACGTGTTTAAAAAACTATAAAATCTTTTTATTTAAATTAAAGTTGGTAATGAAAATATTTCGAAAACTGGTGAATCAATTTCTTCTAATGACAGCCTAAATATTAAACAAATACTTGACATGTTTTTTTTTTTTTCAAACCAAATAAAAATTGAATTATTCTTAAAAATAATTACGTTAATTTTGACTGGCCGCCATTTTGTTGCAAATACAAAATAAAAACAAAGACTTCGACCAAGTACTAGACAATTATGTATATCTTCATGTGTGGTTTGCTTTACTGGTTTTTGAGACAATTAATAATATATGTGTTACTTATTATTATGAAATATAGCCAAAAAATTTCATACTTAAGTAAAATTACATGTTAAATAAATACTCAAGAATAAAGGTAAAACAAAACCTATGAAATAATATTGTATACTCTCTATCACTTTCTGTAACTTAATATCATTATTTTCAATCTTATTTCAGTGAATACACGTAGGTTATCACACACAAATACTTTAAAAATAGATTATATCTTCTTGGAACGTGTTGTGAAAATGTTTTAATATGTTGCAATTATAACTGACATATTAGATTAATTTTAACACGCTTTTTCAAATTGGCAAAGAAATCATATGAGTTGTAATTTTCCAACTGGGCAAAAAATGTCTGGCCCAGGATTCGAACCTGGGATCTCATAGGCTGAAGCTGCTATGCTTTACCAACTGAGCCATCCCGGTTAAGCCCAGAGGGCCTAATGAACTGCGATTTATTCTGTTGAGCTAATTCAGATATCAGAACAGATGCTATGATCCATAAGGTTAACTGGATCAATTAGGGCCTCCAAATTCGAACGAGATGGCTCAGTTGGTAGATCACTGGCAGCTTCAGCCAAGAGATCCCATGTTCGAATCCTGAACCGGACATTTTTCGTCCAGTTGGAAAATTTCAACTTATATAACTGACATAGTTGAGTTATCAAAAGGAGTTTTCTCAGGATATTTACGATCATTATATTTTCTAGTATTATTATTATCTTTTTTTAAATTTGAAACAATGTTTAACAATAAAACAAAAGTAGTGAAATGTTTTAAGAATGTATCGAAATCACTTTTTGAATTCTCTAATGTACTTATCCATATTTTCAAATCGTTATTTTTTTATATCTAGTAGGCATTATTATATTTTCAGTCACGCAACAGTGGGTATTTCATTAATATATCTTATCTTAAATTAAAAATGTTAATTTTTGTTAATTAATATTTTTAATTTGTACAAATGTTTTTTATTTTGCTTTATATAAATTAAAATATTTTTTTCTCATGTAATATGTATATATGACGAACACACTAGAATATGCAGTATGCAGGGGTATTTCCATAATATGCGAAGTTCATGTGATATTTTTTATTTAAAGTAAATTAATTCTTTATATTTTGCACAATTTTTTGTTATAAATAGTGTTTTTATTAATTAGATAAGAAGATCTTGAAACACAGTATTAAATAATAATAATAGTAAGTTTCAGATTAAATGTGATCAAAACATTTAAAACATTGAAAGAAGGATAATTAAAAAAATTATAGAACCATTAAATAAAGAATAATCGATACAAAAGATCTACCCAAACATTACAGTTTTTTTCTGAGACATTCATGTCATTGCGTTTATTATTTTTTTTTTCATTTCATTGTTTCATAAAACACAAAAGAACATGATTATCATATCATTAAATAATAAAACAAAGAAATTTTCTTTCACATTTCCTTGTTTGTGTCTAGAATAGCAAGTGCTTATTGTAGGATGTCATAATAAAAATTAATTATAAAATGTTCTATAATTTGTTTTAAAAAATATGTATGAAGTATTTTTTTATTCTAATTCATTATCAGCAAGTTTTTAATTGTGTTTCATGAATTTAAACTGTGTTCTTAAATATTTTGCGCAGTATTTAATTAATTTATTTTTAATTAAAACATTTTTAACCATATGAATATATTAGTATTCGGTAGAATTTTTTCCCATAAATAGTAATCTTCTTACTATTATAGTTAAAATGCCTTTCACTATTTCAGCATAATTGTTACTATCTAAATTGTAGTTCAGTAAGCATTTTAGAGTATTTTATAAATACAGTATTAAAAATTTTTCAGCTTTCCATCATTAAAAAATAATATATATATATATATATATATGTATGTACCGAGTGCGTCATAAGTTCATAAAAATTTGAATAATACAAATTTAAAAAATCATTACATAGCAACAAATAATGTTAAAAAATTCCGGTTTTCAGGAATGAGAATAGAGGGGGATCGGATTTTATTAAAAAAAATAAAATAAAAGTAATGTTGGTTCAAAATATACCGATAGCTGGCGCTGCAGGCATAATATGAAACTTATGCAAATCAGGCTGTCAATAAAACCCTTCATTGCACACAGCTGCTTCATTTGATGTCAGCAGTATATTATCATTACAAGACGAAGCGCTGTTGCTTCAACACTTTTACAAGAACGGAGAATCAGCAAATGGCCCATTGCGAAAATTCCGCAAGACGAGAAAAGAGGCATGTGTCATGAGATAGGATGCTGAAGCTTGTCAGACGCATCGCAGAATAGGGCCTTTTACTATAAGTCTAAATCGCGTACACCTGCTTCATATTATGTATGCCAGCGCCATTTATCGGTATTTTTAACCACTACTTTTTTTGTTATTTAAAAACATCATATTTCCCTCTAGAAGACAATTTCAGCTACACCGGGAAATGCAGCTCACATAACATGTGCATGACAGAGCATCGTATCAACTAAATCTACAAACGTCTTTCCGGCAAAATAAATCAGCTATTTACAAGTTGATTTCATTTATGGGGAATTATTTTTGGTAGGTAAACACATTGAAATTTTACCAAGTGCCGTGAAGCTTGGCGAGAATTTGCGCTGGCGGATATGGCTAGGTAATTTTAAACATATGAAAGTAACAACAAGGGTTACGAGAATTTAAGTAAATTTGCGAATAACCATTATTATATATATATATATATATATATATATATATATATATCTGAGATTCATGATCGGTGAAAGTATACCAACATTTTTCGTATTTTCTTTCCTCCGGCCAATTGCAATAAGTAGCTTTTTACTTTTTGCATCGGAAGCTACCTAAAAGTATCACGAATAAGTGGGTATTTTCATCCTGAAAGCTCATGTGAAAGTTTCAATTCGCATATCATGTGCACGACAGATCATTCTAAAATATAATCTAAAAACGGTGTGCGACACGTTTTGGAGCATTTTTGGACGAACACAATGCCTCAGTCGTTAAAGAAGCATGCGTTGACATAATGCTTTTTATCAAAACAGTGGAAACACTTGTTAAGCAGTTCGCAAGTACAATACACAGGGATGGCAACAAATCCTTTAATAGTCTGAAGGTTCTGGCGAATAGTTCTTTGTTTCGGGGAGAGAGAAAGGTCCTCCTGTACCTTTTTTATTTAAGCACTATGCGGGTAAAAACAAATGATACCGCAAATAGCTGAAAATATTACAATTGCTTTTGTTGAGATATTCAATGAAAATCCTCCTGAATGAGTAATGCTCTCGCCATAGAGGACAATTTTGATTTTCAAAACACACAACGTAATGTTTTTTTTTTTGTTTTTTTGTTTTTTTTAAGAAATAAGAGCGATATAAAGTTACACACTGGTATCAATTTTGACTGATCAGTTACGTGCTGCAGTGGATCGTCTTGTAACATGATATTAGTTCTTTTTTAAGCATCATTGTGGTCATATTGAGTAAAGTGAGACAATTTTCAGGCAGATTCCAAAAGGCGTTATTTCCGGATATGTTAGAAAAATATGTTTTTAAGGTGATATTCATATCCTGAAAGAATGTTTGCATGCAAAAGATGTAGTAATAAATACACCATGATTTTGTATATAATTGCGCTTCAGAGTATTGTCTGTATTATATTCACATGAATACTGTTCAGAGTTCTTTTCTTATATATATATATCTACCCTATATATATAAAATCCTAATGAAACGATTTTATGAAACGAATTTAGGAAACGATTTTATGAAACGACTGATTAAACGACTGATTATGTTTCAGGGCTATTTTTAATAAAATATTAAACGTTTGATGGCGAAATTAATACCAATTGTCCAAAAGAATCCGCGGATGTCAAAACTGGTAATAGAATTTTGAAATTGGAATTAGTTTTCGAGATTTTAATTTTTTTCTAATTTTAATGACATTTCTGTACCTAATTTCACAACTAATTACTCAGTTTTTTTGTGACAAAAAAAGGAAAAAATCGAAAAGGATCCCGATAGGGATTATTGATTTCTTTTTATTCGTCATTTTCAAATTGAAATTGAATTTATCTTTTATTTCAATCGATAATGAAGACAAGATTGTGATTAAATTATGTTTTTCAGGAAAATTTGAAAAAAAAATTACATTTCTATCGTCAGGCTTCAATCGTCTGTCAGCATTTAATTTAATTTATAAACTGAAAATATTTTGAATAAATTCGTCCAAATGACGTCATTTATGTAAATACGCCATTTATGTTTATACAATTTATATATATATAATTTTTACATGTTCACAACGCCATACATTAAATAAATTGAATTTTCCATGAACTAAGATCTTCAATTAATACTTTTGCAAAACTTACGACTATAAATTACTTATATTTATCATTTCATTGCAATAATGAGATATTAAATTAAAGCTTACGTTAAATTGTATTTTATTTTTCATATTAAAAAACGTCAGATTATTAAAAATAGATAACATACTAAAACATTATTTTTAGTTAGAAAACAGATTATATTGATTTTTTGTCCATGTAAGTATTTTTTATTTATTTTTTATTTTTTTTTATTTTTTTTAATTTTTTTATTTTTTAAATTAAAGATTTCATCAAATAATTAGAATTATTTCTGCAATATATTTATTTGAAGGTTAGATTGTTTTAATTTAGACAAATATATTTGTTACAATTATTGATTTTAATACATCTTCTCCCTTTGTGTTGTTTCGTTTCGGTGACTCTATATCATTCAGATTTTTTTAAGTGGTTTTAATTTTTTTTAAATCCAAATATCAATGACAAAAGAAAATAAATAAATATAAATTAACATTGTTAAACATTTTGAAATATAATTACCTTATAAATTTCAAAAACACAAAATAAAAGAAAAAAATTATTTTTGATATCTAAATAATAAAGAAAAACGTATGTTTTTTTTGTTTGTTTTTTTATGAGAAGAAGATCCTAATTAGTTTTGTGAAATTCAAATTATTTCATTCTTGTGAATAGAACATCATAAAATAATTTTTAGAAAAAAAAACATTCTTTGTTAGAAATAGCAATAAATAAATAAACATTACTCAGAATTATATATTAATAATAAAGCTAAATCAATAGCAATTTATTACGCGCAATTGTAAGAGACATTATCCAAATAAACCGTAATTAAAGCTAATTATAATTATTTTTGCTAAATATTTCCGTTCTTATGAATATAAATTACATGACAATTGAAGATATTTTTCGAGAAGGTAAATAACATAAATTATTTCTTTTATATATTTCGAAGTAATTTAAAATAGAATACAATTTGAGACATTATTTAAATAACATATATTTAAATAACTATTACATTATGGAATAAAATTAAATGGAGGTAAATTAAATATTAAATATATACATTTTTTGATGATTAAATTTATTGTTACTTTAATAGGAGGGAGATGGGATTTTATAAAGCAACTGCCAAATTTGACCATATTGTTATAGGAGCGATTCATTCACAGAAGATTTGTTGAACGGAAAATTACACGGATTATCGTTATCCTACAAGACAAACACTGAAAATCTTACCCTATAATCCAATCCGCGAACAGCGGAGTAAGCTCCTGCTTTTTTGGACATAATCTTAACAATAATGCTGAGTAGTCCACTTGTTACTTTTATGGATTCGCCTAGTTTGTGGTAATAAATTTATAGTAAAAATTATGATATATTACGCAGTTGAAGTTTAATTTTAATTATTATTTTTTTTAGTTTAAATTTATTATTTTTTGTATAAATTAATATGTAGCGTTATGGAACGTTTTTATGTAATTTTTACAACTGCTGCTAAATTGTAGTTAGATCGTGTATATTCTAAACTCTGCTAAATATTCACAATCGGCAGCAAAAATGTTTAACTAATACTCGAAAGTTTGGAATTTTGTTAATATTGCCTATAAACTTAGATAAGTAATGATTATACCTAACCAATTCTATATTTTAAATCAGGTTTTCAAGAATTTTATCGTTAGTAAAAAATCGTTTTGGATGGAAAATATTTCTTTTTGTTTAAATGAATGTGGGCAAATTTGCATATTTTATTTTTTTCTCTTTCTCAGGCCTCCTAAATATTATTTATCACACAAATAATTATATTGCAGAAAGGACATACAGAATAAATTGGTTTGGAGAATGGTGTACTGAACTATTATTAAATCACAAGCATGAAATTTTAAGAGATCTTAATTAATCGTTTACCAAGAAAAAAACAGCACTCACAAGGAAGGTTTTTAAACACGAATTTCTGAATCTTCCTAAAATTTCACTGATATAAGGACAGAACGTTAAAAGCAACTATTAAATTAAAACTGCGGAAGACTACAAAAAATATCTAAAAACTGTCCAGGGTATCTTGAAATTTTACTTTGTCACCACTGGTAAATTTTATGTCTCATATTAAACAGTTTTCAGGAAGTTGAAATGATTATGAGATTTAGGTGTATGGATAAGTCGTTTGTACAAAAACGATTATATCGGAACTAAAAAAGAGGTGCTTTTATTTGGGCATTCAAGATTATTCGTGTTTGTGCCTACTTTCTAAACAAGATGTACAAAAAAATTATAAATTGACAAAATTGTTTATGTTAAGTGTTAGAACGTGATACAAGGATTCTGGAATATTTTCGTTACTGCTATATCTTAAACTAGTCGTTGGGGTGCACCGTAATACTATCCCATCATGGATATGCATAATATAAAATATGAAAATAAGACATGTCTAAACTATTTATAAAATGCATTGAAATTCGAAAAAAATCGTGGCTTGATGACGTCATAAAATTTAAATCGAGGCTAACGAAAAAGACAGGCTACCGCGGTGCATTCTGCATATCTCTTTTTACAGACCGCGAGAGTGACGTGATACTCTTTTCGTACACCTGCATTGGTGGATTCGAGCATCACGTGATTCCGCCGGTCTGTAAAAAAATATACGCGTAAAGTACCGCGGTAGCCTTTCTTTTTCGTTAGCCTCGATTTAAATGCTCTATTACTGAATTGCGTAGTGATAACGTTAATGTGTCCTTACGTGTATACTGACTATAGCCAAGTCGCAAATTATAGTAGCCTTATTATTCTGTTAAAATATAAAATTGAATTATGATGTTAGGAGTGCATGATTTTTATTAAATTCTCGACAAATACTAGATGCGCCATTTCTTTTTAGTTGTGAGTAATAAAGGTTAATTCACGTTATTAAAAAATGTAGTTGTAAAACATGTAAATAAACGGATTTTTTTTACGTAAGATGATATATTTAAATAGAATTACAAAACTGACAATCTTCACTAATATACTCAGTTGTATTATCACAAGGAGGATATGTGCGCTTTATTTACTATGTTCTTTTAATTACAGAATATGATATGGACGTAAGAATATACTATTTGTATGATACTTCATACGTCCATGAAATTTTGTTTCTGGGAGTGGTAAATTATGGTGGTAATGTCGAACTGATTTGCATGACACAGTTGTTTGCGGATTGTTTGTTTGGAGTTTTGCAATCGAAAGTAGTATTGTATATCACTGAATTAAAAATTCATTTAAATAAAACTTTTGAAAAACTGTTTCATACTCCACCCCTCTTAAATAATATAGAAGCTTATTTTACTGATATTGTTACTGTAAATTTTTTCCGTCAAATTTTGACGTGTTCCATCTAGTACATACGTATATATATATCAACAAACGTAAATGATGATACGTTTGTTACACGTATTCATCAGCGTACAAATGTATAAAATCAAAATTTAATTTTAAAAACACATTTAAATTTTCAAATGTTGTAATGAACTTCTGGCGCTTCATGTAAATTATAAATAATATTTGAAAATAAAAAAAGTAAAATTTACAACACGTACACATTTTTCTATATAAAATAAATAGTGCAACATATTAAAAAATTCGCTAGAAAATTCACAAAATGTAGCTAATTAGCATACAGGTTTCAATTTAATGTAACCAGATAATTACTTTCTCATTTCATTTTAAGTACATGTCACATAAGTTCTAAATTCAAATCATATCAATTAATTTTTGAATACTTTTGAATGCATATCGACTGCAAATGAATCACTAATTCATAAAATGATACTCTAAGTATTAATTAATGTCCTTATTAACTTATCTCAAGCACTACAGTATATTCAGTACACTTTTAATTAAATAATTTTCAATTTTCATTTCTCAATTGAATTTTAAAATAAGTAGTCGGGTCAATTTTTAAACGCATTTGAAAAATTACAAAAAATTATTTCGATTTTATGCTTTTTTGAAACATATAATTATTTTTTTTTTATATTAATTTAAAGCTTGCTGATCCGCCCGGCGTTGCTTGTGCCCGTGGTAATGAATTTAAATGCCACTGAAATCAGCGATGAATAATTTTATATTATCAGGCGAAAATGTTTCCAAACGAACCTAATGTCGTGCACCATACTTACTTCGGCAGTGCTCACCGGGGTTTATACGCGCGCTCCGATCTAGCTTTGCAAACAAACATCGAATTAGTATGATTTTATTCTTATTATTAAAATTATTAAACGGAATTTTTTCGAATCGAAATATAAAGCTCTCGTTTTTATGATTTTCGTTTTAATTTCTTACAGTTAGACATATTAAACTTTCAATTCTGGCCAAAAATTTCCGAAACATTATAAATAATATAAAACGCAAACCATCCCCTCAATCTATAACAACACAAAATAATATCTTCCAGTTTGAAAATGTAGAGTTTTAAAAAAAAATGCGCAGAAACGAAATTCCTCAAAAAATGTTCCAAATCGCAATTAAAACTGTAAACGATATATTCGAAAGCACTGAGAGAAAAAAAAAATATATCTTGCTAATATATAAATATTTATGAAAAGTAAATATTAATATTTTTTAAAACGAAACATATCGTCACAACCGGAAACGTACCGGGAATGAGTGGGTATTTCATTTTTTTGCATTTTTGTCGACAAACAAGAGGTGACATTTTAAAACTCCTCCGAGTCTATCTCGTCCGAACGAATTGATCTCCAAGAAATATTTCTTTATTTAAATATTAAATATTAATATTTTTTAAACCAAAGATACCACCAGAACTGCAAAAGTACGCTGAATAAGAGAATATATTTTTAAATATTTGAGTCAGGAAATTGAATGAGGAAAGTTGTAAAATGAAAAAAGTCTTTTCGGCCGGTATCGGGAAGAAAAAGTAGCTTTCATAGTCTATGTTTTTTTAAAAATCCAACTCATTTTTTCAAACAGCCGAAGCTAAAATGCTTGGAATCCGATTATAAAAGATTCAATCCTGGATTTCGTTAATACTAAATTTCAATAAGAATTTGAGCATGACAGCTACAGCATAGCAAAAATCGGATTGTTTCAAAATGTCAGCCACCCTAGAATTTCAAAATGCCATATTTCAGCCATTTTTTAAGATAAAACCAAAACAAATATATATATATATATATTCCTGAATCCTTGTGTCACGATCTAAAACTTAACGGAAACAACTTTTTCAATTTATAATTTTTTGTACATCTTTTTGAATTTTTAGAAAAACAAAATAAAATCCAATAGCCACCAGTTTGAAACAAGATGGCGGATGAAGCTGGCCAACGAAGTTGATCAAGACCTTGGTATGTTCTGTACACATTATCAGTCACATTCAAATCGGTTCATAAATACGAGAGTTATAGCAAAACAAATATGAGATTGTTTCAAAATCTCAGCCATCCTAGAATTTCAAACGGCCATATCTCAGCCATTTTTCAAGATAGAGCCGAAAAAAAATGTTTCAGAATCCCTGTGTCACGTTCTAACATTTAACCAAAACAATTTTTTTTTAATTTACAATTTTTTGAAACATCTTTTGAATTTTTTAAAATTTAAAATTTTTTAAACAAGATGGCGGATGAAATTGGCCAACGATCTCAGTCGAGACATTCGTATGTCCTAAACACATACTCTTCACATCCGAATCGGTTCATAAATAAGAGAGTTAAAGAATGACATATGTCAGATATATATATATATATCAACATTTGAACGAAGAGGGGTTTTGGCGTCTGGGGGTCTGTTTTTGGGATCGGTGAAAATATGCCAATTTTTTTGGAATTGCTTTTCTGCGAGCGGCTGCAATAGGTAGCTTTTTGTAATGAAAGCTACCTAAAAGTACTTCCGGCCTGCACCGGGGTTGGGGGGGGGGGAGATAGCTTCCATAGTCCATGTTTTTTAAAAATTCAACTCATTTTACTCAAACATCTGAAGCTAAAATGCTTAGAACACGATTATAGAAGATTCAATCCCGGTTTTCTATAATACTGAATTTGAACGTGAATTTCAGAATGAGAGTTACAGCATAACAAAAATCACATTGTTTCAAAATCTGAGCCACAGTAGAATTACAAACTGCCACATCTCAGCCATTTTATAAGATAATGCCAAAACAAAAAAATATTCCGGAATCCTTATCTAACGATTTAATGGAAACAACTTTTTCAATATATATATTTTTATACACCTTTTTGAATTAAAAAAAAATAATAACTTGCCGCCCTTTTGAAACAAGCGGTAGCGCATGAAGAAGTCCAAAGAACTCGGTAGAGACCTTGGTATGTTCTTTAGTCATGATCATTCACATTCATATCGGTTCATAAATACGAGAGTTGCAGCTTAAGCAATATCAGATTGTTTCAAAATCTCAGTCACCCTAGAATTTCAAACTGCCATATCTCAGCCATTTTTTAACATATAGCTAAAATTTAAAAAAAAATGTTCCAGAATCCTAGTATCACGTTCTAACACTTAACAGAAATAATTGTTTCAATTTATATATTTTTTTTTTACATATTTTTTATTTTTTTTTTATTAAAATTTTTAACTGACTTTCATTTTGAAACAAGATGGCGGAAGAAGTTGGCCAACAATCTCGGTAAAGACCTTGGTATGTCTTATACACATACTCAGTATCCGAATCGTTTCATAAATGAGAGAGTTACAGTATCACATACGCCAGATACATATATATATATATATATATATATATATATATATATATATATATATATATATCAACATTTAAACTGAGGGTGGTTTGGGGGTCTGGGATTCATGATCGGTGAAAACATACCAATTTTTTTTGGAAATGCTTTCCTCCGAATATATTCCTTTCAATACGTAGCTTTTTATAATGAAAGCTGCCTAAAAGAAATAGAAAACGTGAAATGCAATCGGAAAACACTTAATCCATCATGGAATCGAAATTTGGAAAATATGTTTTCTAAACACTAAGTATTAATAGTTATTTAAAAAATACATCATTCGAGAGGATAATATATATCCGGAGTAAGTGGGTATTATCATCCTAAAAGTGAATGTGACTGCTTGAAATAGCTGAAAACGGAAACTTGAAATTTATTATCACGATTCGACGTATAGTTAAAATGTTTTATAGAAATCGTAAATATGATAATTTTTATAAACAATATATACTTTTGGAATCGGAAAAGGTAAGGCAAAATGATTTCGTGTTTTTGTTCAATTTGTAATGTGATAGGCTAACCGACAATCACAAAAACCGAACTCTCTACTTTCATCTGCGTGAAGAACAGCTGATCGCACTGACATGGGCAGGCATAACGGAGAAAGTCTTCTATTTTTCAATGTTTATTATGTTTTTTAATCAATATATCGACTAATTATAAAAAAAATTAAAAACTGCCTTCTAGGGACTATGACGTTTTGTTTTAGTGTTTATCTCCTAAAAGATGGCTCTTTTTGCTGTATTTTAGAGCCGTGAATAGAATACCCCCGAAATTAATAAATAAAAATACTTATTGGTATAAATTATTGTCATTTAATTTGCGGGCTCAATTCTATGATCATCTAACGTGAATCGCTACTATATCTTACTTCGGGGAGGTTTGATATAGAAAAAACAACTTTTCAAACGTAAAAAAAAAAAAAAAAAAAAAAAAAAAAATTATGAAAGTTGCGGCTAAAAATTGATGTGATAAAAAATTTTCAAGCTTACATTATGTTACTTATTTAACATTCATATTTCTGATAAAACTTTTTTTTAAATTAATTATGCATGATCGGCTTGGTGGCCAAATTTCCATATTTAAAAAAAAAAAAATCTAAACAACTAAGTTCGTAAATAAAATCTTAAAATTTTTGCTTTAGTAAAAATTTCGAACTTCGAATTTATATTACGGACTTATCTACATGCTACGGAGAGATAAATTGAGAAAGCCTAAAACTGGGACAAAAGAAATTGATTTTCACTGATTTTAAATGATTAATTCCTCTAAGAAATAAATCTGTAGATGAATTCTCAAGATAAGTCTTGATTATATGAAGATACAAATTTCTAAGCATACAAGTCCCTAAAGGAAAAGCTTAAAATGTCTACTTTAGTACCAATTTCAAACTTCGAATTTTAACTACGGAAAGTTAATTTTCAAATTATTAATTTATTACTTGACAAACTGTAAAATTAGTAATTTATTTTAAAAATTTAATATTCAAGAAGCAAGTTATGTTGTATTTACTACAGCAAAAATCCCTTGTTTTTCTAAAATATTTATTCTAGACATATGTTATAAATTACAAAGTTAAGTAAAAAAAGAAAAAAAAAAGTACAGAATTTTATGAAATCAATTCAAATTCTCAGGGGATTAAATTTGAAGAAATACAAAATTAAAATTTTATATAGTCCCCGCACAAAAAATTTACCAAAGAGTAAAATATGCTACATAAAATAATAAGATCAAAATTTCAGCATTTTATCATAAAAAGTTGCAGACACATGTTTACAGAAATTTGTTGTGGAGTTAAATTAAGATGTAAATGTTTACAGCTAAAGTGCAGATGACGCGACGCAGAAATTCATTACAATCGGACATAGTATGGCACTTATCTTTAGTTTTAGTTACAAATTTACAAAACTGGGCTTCCTAAAAAATATCTTAAAAATTTATGTGATGAAATACAGAATAAAACATTGAAATGGCACAGTCAATAAACATGAAAACAGCTTAGAAATGTTTGACAGAAATGTAGACATAATGTAAACATTTTGAACAAGATTTTTAAAATTTGCGTAAAGATACTATTTCTACACTTACATTAGATACTTTTGCACTCATAAATACCACAACTGTTATTTATGTATGCAATCATCGTTTAATTTCGTAATTTTTGTACCACCCCTGAAACACGATCATCTGACATGATATTTCCCCTCTGCAAACTCATATATAAGTATCGAAATGTGATTTAATTCAGCATTTTTGTGTTTCTTTTTATCTATGACTTTCTATGATAAAATGCTGAAATTTTCTACACGACCTTATTAGCGTATGGGGCTTATTTTACTCATTTAGAAAATTTCTGTACGAGGGCTGTATATACATTTAAATTTTGTATTTTCAATCGATTTCATAAAATTCTGTACTTTTATTAACGTACAGAAACTTATAATATATGCCTGAGGACAATATTTAAGAAATAAAAGGTCTATGTTTTTTAGGAATATATGTATATTTGTATTTGGAAGATAAAAACAAGTAAAATATATATTTTGCAGTATAATATTAACAATATTCTATCTCCGAATTGTACAAAAGACAAACAAATTGAAATATACTTTTGGAAATATCCACAACTTTTCTTCCATATTGACATTCGTTTATTATTCTTCTGTGCTAACCACTTTAGAATTGTTCTTTGTAGGATATTGTTTTAGTATAGAAGGATGTGTTATAGTTTCGTAACAGAGACAGCAGAAAAAAAAATCTATAAACAGAATATAGTAATGATTATTCATGGAAATACTTGTATTCTTACCGAAATCTACAAAGAGAATTGTTCTGAATTTATTGTGCAAAATACTAAGAAGTACCAACTAAACAACTCTTCTTGCTTACATTATAATATTTAAAAAACTGAAAATGTATATATGTATATTGTTTTTCTATTATTTTTATAAAATATGTATGTTAAATATTTATTTATATCATTTTACATTATATCATTCCCGTTACATTATTTACAAAGTGTAACATTTTTGTAAATATTTGCTTTTGCAATTAAACCTTATATCGTATTATGATTTTTAATTACGATTGTAATTTCAAAAGGCAAATTTTATTAAACCAAAACATTTTCTGGAACATTGTAACTTATTGTCTGCATAAAGGTGTTCCCTTTAATTTATGAAGAACAATAACAATGTTAATTCATAATTCAAATTCTTTCCTTAATTAAAATATATAAATATGTAAAAAATAATTATTCCTTTCTACAAAGCATTGAACCGTAACTAATCAATTGAATTTTAAATTTCATTTGAACAAAGGTCTGATTAACAATTGCTCAATTTATTTAACTAAGAAATATAAATATGAAACAACTTCATTAAAGTAATTAAATATATTCAGGACTTTTAATGTACTTGTAAATGGAAATTAGCCCATATATGGAATATCATTTTATGAATTAGTCATTTATAACTTGGTAATATTATTTTTAAATAATTAATTTCGAATAGGATTACAATTTTTATTTCATTGACACGTTCATGAAATGTAATCATAAATTGATAAGAGTTGCTCCCAAATTAAACATTTATATAAAATGTGCGTTATACATTTGTTAGCTAAATTTAAAAAATATCTCATTTTTTAGGATTATATTTTAATGTATTATATATTTATTTTTTTTACTAAAAAGAGGAATTTATATATTATGCATTCATTTCTTATCTCTAAATCTTATCTATATGATATTGTAATTACATATACTTACTTTTCAAAATCTGGTTAAATAATTAAGAAACAACGTTTAAGATTTAAAGCACCTCCCATTGTGTTATCTAAAATACATCTCATAGCATGTATCTTTTATTTATTTTCACGAAAAAAAATAGTTCTTGTATATACAATTTTAAAAAAATAAAGCATAAATTGACGATTATAGATATAATTAAAAAAACTGCATTTATAAAATAAGTGCAAAATAATTCTCTTCTTACGCATGTTACATTAATGTTTACACTAAAAACACTAAAATCTGGTACCACAGATATTTCTAAACCAAAAAAATTGGTTCTCACTTACTTGTCATAGAATTATATTGATTTTTTAGGACATTTCTTTGACAAACTGTTATACACAATAATTATGAAACATGAATTATATTGAACAGTTATGTAACTGTTACACTGAATATGGATTATCACTTTCAATGTTATGTAATATTTAAAATTCCCATACACGTTAATTAAAGCTGAATAGAAATAATATAATAAAGACAAATTTTATTTTGACTAGTCCTATGAATGATGTAATTTTTAGTTTATAATTTTTATTGATATTATTTTAATTTGTTATTTACAATTGAATCTTCGTATATAAAAAGTTATAGAGATAATGTATTTTTATATGCCAACCGAAGTTAAAATTATAAAAAAAAAATAAATACAATATTTTTTTCAACTACTTCATGTTCTGTTCTCATGTTCTATATATGGAACTTTCATATTTACCTTAATATAAAGTGATATGTAGCGACTATTTTATTCTATACTAACGTGAACAAATGTGATATTTCCTCAACTTAAAATATTTGTAGTTATTTTTATGTAAAAAAAAGCATGATTGTTATCTAAGATATAAAGGGTTCAAAAATATATCTATTTAAATTAAAAAGTACTTTAAGAATTGCTTTGGTGAAAGGATTTCGTGTTTTCATTGTGATGTTTCATGAATCGACCCGCAATACCCTTAAAAATTTGCAACTTTCTGAAAAACAGGAAACAACAATAGATTTAATTTAAATTGCTAACTCCAAACACATGCTAGTATATAACTAACACGTCTCATCTGAATAAGGATTTCTGAAAGACAGATATTTAAACAAATGCCATATTCTGTAATCATTTCAATCAAATATCCTAAACTTTTCAATATTTGATAAGCTGGTATTATAATTCATTGTTGACTGTAAGACGATACAATTCCTTAATAACCAAACAATGTTTTCAATTCAACACTTAACTTTTAGGTAGCTTTCATTACAGAAAGCTACCTTTTGCAGCCGTTCGGAAGAAAGCAATTCCAAAACTTTTGGTATATTTTCACCGATCATGATCCCCAAACCCCCATCCGTTCAAATGTTGATTTATATGTACACACACACATATATATATATATATGACGTATGTCATGCTGTAACATATATGAACCAATTCGGATGTGACTGAAAAGGAAGGTCTTCTTAAAGCACTGACTCAGAAAATTTTGAAAAAAAATGCTAATGAAGCTACTCATGTATGTGATAAAGGATCAGTCAAATTTAGCTAAGGAATCCCAGTAGAAATTCTGCAAAAAAAAAAAAAAAAACTTTCGCGTATTTGGCGGAAAAAGACGCGATTTGGCTTAGCAACAATTTTTCCTCGCCAAACGCAAACTATCGTTTGCATTTTGATATTGCTTGCAAAATTATTATTCGAATGCGCAATACGTAATGAATTTAAACTTAAACTATGAAATAGTTTATTATTTTTTCTATAATATATACAACATATATTAAATTTCATTATACATACATATAAATGTGTACACAAAATTGTAGCTATAAAAATTTACTTATTATGTAAGTTAAACTTACATAAACAAGTTCAGCAAGAAAAGCTCTTTCCTTAAAGATTATTTGTCATAACAGCGTATTTTTTTTTTAATTTCATTCCGTCGCAACC
The DNA here is from genome assembly GCA_963931845.1 of Maratus michaelseni. Taxonomy (NCBI): domain Eukaryota; kingdom Metazoa; phylum Arthropoda; class Arachnida; order Araneae; family Salticidae; genus Maratus; species Maratus michaelseni. The sequence continues at coordinate 68,582,132 of OZ007593.1, forward strand.
AGTAATAAATCGCCAAATAAACGAAATTATCATAATTTTTTACGGACGTTATATCGAGGTTCCGCAGAAAAAAAAAATTATAGACGTATATACACTCATGAGAAGAACATTCTGTAATTTTTTCAAAATTTTCTGAGTATGCGCTTATAACATTATATTAAGTACCTTCCTTGTGAGTATGTGTATAGAACATACCAAGGTCTCGACCGAGATCGTTGGCAAGCTTCATCCGCCATATTGTTTCAAAATGGCGGCCAGTGAATTATTTTTATTTATTTTTATTTTTTATTTTGTTAACTGGATTCCCTAACAAACACACGTCTCTCACCAATAGCACCTACAGCAGCATGACGAAAAAATATAAGCGTCACCATTTGCATATTCTTACCAGAAATCGCTGATGCGTCTGTATAAATTTCATTTCAGCCATTTTTTTGTCTATCTCGTTAGTTTTAATTTTTTTTTTTTTTTTTTTTTGAAAGGAGTCGTTATAAATATTACTTGAGGGCTGGTGGCAATTGACGCTAATATTGATAAATGTTCAGTAATGCAATAGTTTAAGATATTGTCAACAGTGTTTTAAAAAATGCATTGTATTTACATGGGATAGCTTTTCTTTTAAGAGTTTTCAACCATTCCATTCCATATACAAAATATTTTTTATTTCGCACGTTATACATTTAAATAAATTTTGGACATTATTTTTCTTTGCCGCAGCAAAAATCGTTTTAGAGATTTATGCCATTTCTAACTAATGTATCAATAATATTGTAAGTTTTATCAATTATTGAAAAAGAAATAAATGCATTTCACTTTATATTTGTGTTATTTTTACATCATCTGATACCACTAGGTGATATAATAACTCTAATTTCATAATTAGTTTGAAAAATATTATATTTGAAATTAATCCTGCATGAACTATTTACAGAAAATACAGTTTTAACAGATTTTAATGTGATAAAATGACAAATGTTTGCTCATCCTAAAAGATATTTAGACGTTTTTATGTCATTTTACGTAACATTAGATTATTTTAAATTTTAATTAGGCTATTAATTACAAAAATCTATTGATATAAGACTCATTTGAAGTAAACAATGGAAACATTATATTTTAGATTACTTTTGTTTCCGTTAGCAATCAGCTGTTACATGAACAATACAATCTCTAAGGATTTCGAATTTACTGATTCCTGATTTCCCCAGTGATTGTGGAAAGAAATAAAATTACTTAACATCAGATGTTGAATTGTATAGAGAGTTCTTAAATTAAGAACCTAAGGAACAAAAAAATACAACGATTCCAAAAGATTTCAATCTTTAAAAAAAATTAGTATATTATATGGTCTGTATAAAAAGCTATACATCAGAAACAGGGGAACTCAAAAGAATATGAAAAATACATTATGGCTACGAGCAGTGTCTTGGAGATTCATACATCTATATATTTAAACGAAAAGCGCATTCCGTCAAATTATCCACACGAATATGATCTGATCTCTCTGCGCATGCGCCAACGTCTTTTGAAGAATTCTCCCCTCAGAAAAGGGAGGCCTGAAGGTTTAGCCCTCACCTCTTTAGCCTAGGAGAATTGAAAAGGGTTGATTGAAAACGAATGGAGTCACCATTGCATTGAAAGAATAGACCTTCTAATATATTTGAATGAAATATATATAATGAAAGCTAAAGATTTTTTTTCAGAACTCATGTTTCCACTACTAAATATGCATATTTTGTCGCAAAACTTTAAAGAGATCTTGGATACAGTTATATCTTTATAACGGATTGAAATGCCAGACAGTTCGGAAGATGATAATATTTTTTTTTATTGCTATGTTAAAGAGCCGACGCGAAAATACACAAACAAACAAAAGAGCGAGAAGAAAACATTTCTTTCACAACTAGATAACAATATTTTTTCAAGAACTTTTTACACGGGCTGTAAAACCATTTTATTTATCACCAATAAAAATTTCAATGAGTTCGGATAAACAGAACTTTTTATTTTAAAACTATGAAACGACACTACGTAAAAAAGTCCTTATCGCCTGTAACGGGAGGAAAATGTAGCTTTCATAGTTCTTGTTTTTAAAAATTCAACTCATTTTACGCAAACACCCGAAGCTAAAACTCTTGGAAACCGATTATAGAAGATTCAATCCCAGTTTTCGTTAAAACTGAGTTTGAATGCAAAATTCAGAATGAGAGTTACAGCATAACAAAAATCAGATTGTTTCAAAATGTCAGCCACCCTAGAATTTCAAAATGCCATATCTCAGTCATTTTTTAAAAATAAAAACAAAAACAAAAAATTTCTGGAATCCTTGTATCAATATCTAACATTTAATAGAAACAAATTTTTCAATTTCTAAACTTTTTTAAATTTTTAAACAATTAAAAAAAAATAACTTGCCGCCATTTTGAAACAAGATGGCGCATGAAGCTGTCCAATGAACTCGGTCGAAACTTTGGTATGTTCTGTACAAATGAACATTCATATCGGTTCATAAATACGAGAGTTACAGAAAAATAAATATCCGATTTTTTCAAAATCTAAGCCACCTTAGAATTTCAAACTGCCATATCTCAGCCATTTTTTAAGATATAATTCAGAACAACAAATGTTCCAGAATTCTTGTAACACGTTCTAACGCTGAAAAGAAACGAATTTTATAATATTTTGCACATCATTTTGAATTAAAGAAATAATAAATTAACTGGCCACCATTTTGAAACAAGATGGCGGATGAAACTGACCAACGAACTCATTCGAGACCTTGGTATGTCCTATGCACATATTTAGTTACAGCCAAATCGATTCAAAAATAAGAGAGTTTAGCATGACATATGTCAGGTATATATATATACAGGGTGATTCTGAATTCATCATCAATATTTGGTGGGGAGGTAGGGAATAGGAAAAGAACACTATTTCACATAGGAAAGCATGGGCGCAGACGTCATGTAGTAGGGCAATATGAATCCGGTTAAATGATGGAAAGAAAACATAACAAGAAAGTGGTAAGAGAAAAAACATTTATTTGTGCATCTTTTGTACAGACTTACAAGAGGTGCTCGAAATTCTGACCATTTGCTAGAGTACATGCCTCACAACGACGTTGCATGGACAACCGAACTTTCTGGAATATGCCTGGCGTTTCCCGGATGTTTGCGGCGGCAACCGATATGCGTGCTACAAGGTCCATAGCACTGGCAACAGGGGTCTCGTACACCATGTTTTTCATGGCACCCCATACAAAGAAGTCTATTGGAGATAAATCCGGTGACCGTGGTGGCCAACAAACCGGTCCACCGCGACCAATCCATTGAGCTCCAAATTTTCTGGTCAGGTAACAACGCACATCATTTGCGAAATGTGCTGGAGCGCCGTCATGCTGGAACCACATTCGCCGGAGAATAACAGCAGGAACCTCGTTCATAAGACCCGGTAACACAGTCTGAAGAAATATGAGGTAGTCTGCGCAATCTAAACGGGATGGTAGTAAATACGGTCCCAGCAAACAGTCGCCGACGATCCCAGTCCACACATTGACGGCAAAGCGTTGTTGCGCAGCTCTAACTCTCGTACCGTGTGGATTCTGATTAGCCCACACATGCGAATTGTGTGTGTTGAAGACACCTTCACGAGTGAAGGACGCTTCATCTGTGAAAAGAACATACGTTGGGAAATTGGGATCAACGGCTGTTCTCTGCATGAACCACTGAGAAAAAGTAACACGCTTGGGATAGTCCTCTGCTTCCAGTAACTGCACTCTTTGCAAATGAAAAGGATGTAAACGTTCCTCGTTTAGTATCCGCCACACTGTTGATTGTGAAACTCCAAACTGGCGAGCCATACCTCGTGTGCTAGAACTTGGCTGTTCTTCGATAGACTGTAGGACAGCTTCCTCGACTGAAACTGTCCGTGTTGATCAGCGGCTGCCTCGATCAACATTAATACCAGCAAATGATCCAGTTTCGCACAGTTGTCGATGAACACGTGAAAACATTTGATGCTGTGGCACGCGCCGTTTGGGGTAGCGCTCTGCATACATTTGCCTAGCTCTAAGACAGCTTTCTCCTGCGGCACCGTAAGTTAGATGCATATCTGCAAGTTCTTGAAACGTATACCGGTTCATGTTACTTCTGCGAAATCACCTTGTCGAATGACGACTGGCTGCACACGGCAGACAGCTATGCGCGTTCATGGGAGATGCGGACACAAAGCGCCCTCTATACACCGTCATGCGTTCGTTTGTGCCTATGCTTTCCTATGTGAAATAGTGTTCTTTTCCTATTCCCTACCTGCCCACCAAATATTGATGATGAATTCAGAATCACCCTGTATATATAAATCAACATTTGAACGGAGGGTGGTTTGGAGGTCTGGGGGTCATGATCGGGGAAAATTGACCAAAATTTTTTGGAATTGCTTTCCTCCGAACGGCTTCAATAGGTAGCTTTTTGTAATGAAAGCTACCTAAATAAAGAAAATGAGCGCTTTTATCACTAAATATCAATATTTTTCGCCAATTTTTAATTTTGAAATATAACTTCATACAAAATCCGGTTAAATACATAAAATAAAGAAAACTTGATGTTTCTTTTTATATTTATTATCACGGGACCAGTCAACGCCGAGTGGGGGTCAGCTAGTATTGTTTTATTGTTTTTTTTCGTCTTTTTAAAATACCCTTATATTCATTTTATTTAATCAACTAATTAATACCAAAAGTGATTATTTCGATTTTATTTTCCCTTTCGAACAATTACAATTAAATAAATAAAAATTTAAATAATCCAAAATAGAAGAAATAAAGAACTATCTTATTTTTTCTTTTTGATTCCATGTAAAATCTAAAACATCTTTTATCACGGTTAATATTTTATTTCAACTTAAATCGCCTCGAAAAATGAGCATCTAATTTCTCTATCTCCCAACACTTAAATTAAATTTCATCGAAGTAGATTGCAGGTGATTCATTGCCTGAATTTTAGTCGCAACTCCGTATACAATAAAAATTATAAACAAACATTTCGCGACAGTATTAATGCAGCGATAATGTGGATTTTATTTGAAAAAAACCTACATTGAGAGCGAAGTTATATTTATATACCTAAAATTAACATGTTATCAAAAGACATTATCTGTTGAAATACCTTTTTTTTTTTCTTTTTCATTCATCATGAAAATATATCTACTTTCTATTAAAGATGGCATGACTTAACTCATCATGCCACATGTTTAAAGATTCATTTGTATAAAGTGAATAATCTATATATTTGTAAAGAGTTGAGTTGATTATTGAAGGCCAATTATCTACACATTGTATATAGGCCCGGGGGGAGTGCCTTCGTGGGGGTCTTTCTAAGGGAACCTAACACGTATTTACGCATGGATAAATCCACGGCTCGAAGAAAACCACGAAAACTCCGAACGATTAGGCCGACGGGCACGATTGGGATCGAACCCAGCACCTCCCGTCTACCAGCTTCGAGAGCACAACCTCTCAGCCACTGGTGGGGCTATATTTGTAAAGAAGTTACAATCAATTTATTTTTCTTTAAAATTTAGAAAACGCTAGCATTATAAAGATAAGAGGATACGGAAACAACATAATATAGAGATACAAATACAATTTAATTTATTGAGGACAAAATTTTTAACATAAGCAATGTCACATATTTGCAGTGGTTAAAAACAATAAATAAATTTGTTAATACATTTAGGCCATTTAATACACTGTTTTATACATTCACACATTTTCAAGCTATTTAATGTATTTTATTAACGTAATGTGGTACTGTTTCTTAATTAAGCAATAACAAATGATTGCCTAATACCATTACGTTATTTTTCGTCTTTTGGTTAGCTAATAATTACCTTCTATTTAAAATCAAAAACATTTTTTGTTAAATTTTGGAATTATTGATTTCGGAGTCAAATATCTTTTCCTAAGGTTACAGGTAATGTGAGTGTTACTGATTTTCGTACATAAAATTTCTATAGTTGAAAATAAATAGTGAATTTAAAGAAGGCTCATATTGAGTGACTTACCTATCTATATAAAGAAAAATTATTTAACAGTACTTTACAAAACATTTTAATCTATTTAATAAGAAATACATAATATTTAAATAAAAAAACCTTTTGCTTGAGCACTTCTTTTCTATACATATTTCTGAATCATAATTGTCGCAAACAGGCTTGGAAAATAGAAACAAGAAAGGAAAATCATGGCTCATGCGTAGTTTATGGAAAACTTTCCAACACTTGCAGGATACGTACTTTAATGAAATTTTTCGTTTAAAAAGGTGAAAGAAAGTATATATGTGAAGAATTTAAAAAACGCAGAACGCCATAGAAAACTCAGTTTCCGCAATTACATTCTATAGTCCGAAAGTTATTTGAATACTTTATTGCAGCCCAACATATGATCTACAGAGTTGTGTATGTAATACATAGTATACTAATATGTATTTTAGTTAGTAAACGTATAGCATAGCTAAAATTTCACCTTTAGAAATGTTAGTCAAAGTACAGATATATATCCGAACTCTTTTGCTTGTCTCTGTAAATTATCAACATATTTTTATAAACATGACATATTAAGCTAAACTGTAATTCAGTTAAAAACGCATATTACAACAAACAAGCGCATTTCCAGAAATTAATAGTACATAGCGAACAATATATCCCTTTCTTTACGTAGTCCTGTATAGGAATTTATTTATTTTCAACAACAATTTTTAGTATCCTAAATATACTTCACATGGGGAATGTACAACACAATTAAAAACCACAAATAATAAATTCATGTTCATATGCATTAATATTTACTATTTCTTTTAGGTCGTCATTGATCTATATGATCTATAGAATTTATACATATTTCACAAAAAACACAAAAAAAGTTTAACTGAAAAACGCATATCAAAACTGAAAATCTACTTCAGAAATTATCGCTTACTATATACAGTACAGTAAAATTAACTATTTTGCGTGTTCCTGCAAATGCTATGCACATCCCTGTAAATGCTATGCATACAATATTTTTAAGTAAGAATCGTCTATTGTACTTCAATAGTGTCTATTAATATCATTATGCTTAAATCAATGTGGTATCCTTAAGATTAACTGATTTTTTTCATAAAGACGATTATGGACTGAACTATTTTGTGTGACCCTGTAAAAGAATAATATATGCTAAACACTTCAAAGTCGACAGATGTTTCAGTGTACCTCAGATATCAATTTCATTATGATTGAAATCATTTAACATCATTCAAATATACTGCAAATAATTTTCCCCTATGGTGCATAATGTAACATAATTTGTTTTGCTATACGCTTCATTTTCAACACGCATTATTCAATTTAAATAACAGATATGACAAATCCAAATATATTTACAAGAGTTAGAGCACAAATAAAAGTCAAACCGATAGCAAACGGCAGATAAACCGAAGTTAAAAACACTTTTCAACAACATTGAAAAGAGTTGAAAGTGTATTAAAACATTTGTGTATTTTATACAGATATATTGAACAAATTATTGGACAAACATCAACAAGAGTTAGAACAAACTTATATATATATATATATATATATATATATATATATATATATATATATATATAAGAAAACAATATTCTCATTCTATTTATTCTGTCGAAAATATTCAGCATCTGACTCACGTTCCTATTTATTCTCATAACAATAATAATATGTAGGGCATTGTAACAGAAATTTCACCTAACTTACTTTGCTTTGTGTTAAATGTAGAAAAATCAGAAAAAAATGTGGGACTTCCAATAATATAGATAAAAAATCCCTGACGGCTCGGCCTACAGCCACAGGTAGATTTCGAAGACGCAGACCGTGGGGCGCCTGTTTGTCGGGAATTGCGGAAGAAATTACCTTTTTGCGATGATGCTGCAGTTAGAACCGCCTACTTCGAAACCAAACTTGTTTGCAGGCGGAGCCAACAAGGATTTTTTTTTTCTGTAAGAGTTGGTCTTATAAAAAACATGTCAATATAAAAGTTTTAGATAATATTAAGAGGATTTATAATAAATTTAAGCGGATTTGAAATCTTGGGAATTGACGAAGTTATGAATTTTTTTCTTCTAACCCCCCCCCCCCCCCTTAAGGCAATTTTTAATTATATCAAAATTTCTGTCATACATAAATTTTCAGCCGTTCTCCTAGAAGTAATAATAACTTCAAACGGATTCGATACGTATCATAATTAAGAAATTATGTTTTTTTTTTCTGTTTTCACAAAAATCACCTTGGTTCGATTTTGCCCATTAACGAACTTGACCGAGATTTTATGCCCCTTGATTTTATGTATCAGTTTCGAAAAGATGCGGGAGTTGGAACCGCCTACTTCGAAAAATAACATGTTTGCAGGCGGAGCCGGCAGGGATTTTTTTTTTTTTATTTTTTTTTTGCTATAACGGTTGGTCCTATAAAAAACGTGTCAATATAAAAGTTTTAGATAATACTAAGAGGATTAATAATAAATTTACGCGGATTTGATACCTTGTGAATTGACGAAGCTATGATTTCTTTTCTTCTAAAATCCCCTTTCCCCCCCCACCTTTCTTCCTTGGGGTCATTTTTAATTATATCAAAAATCTGTCATACATAAATTTTCGGCCCTTTTCCTAGAAGTAATAATAACTTTAAACGGATTCGATACGTACAATAATAAAGAAATTATGAGGATTTTCCTGTTTTCACAAAAAGCCCCCCATTCCCCCCCCATTTGGTTCAATTTTGCCCATTAAAGAACTTGACCGAGATTTTATGACCCTTGATTTTATGTATCAGTTTGGAAGAGATTTATGCAAAGTTTTTCCAGTTATCGTGGTCAGAAAAAAGTGACATAGATAGATAGATAGATAGATAGATAGATAGATAAACTTTTGAACTGGGGGTGGTTTTGGGTTCTGGGAGTCATGATCGGCGTAGATCTGCAAATTTTTTTCAAAATTTCCAAATTAGGTGACAATGTAATAGGTAGTATTTCTTACGAAATCTACCTAAAAGCGCTGAACAAGACATTGCGTACTCGAAAATGCAGTTCACATTTACATACGCTATCGCTTGCCGAAATACAATGCATTTCCGGCACTTTTCGTAATGCTATCGCATTTCACAAAATAAAGGAGAATTCGTTGTAGTTATATATAATGATTCAGGATGTGGTAAGTATTTGTGAAAATAAATTTTTCACCCTGTATATTAGCTTTTTATTTATAGGCTAAACTTTTATCCAATTTAAAATTACATAATAATCTGCAATAGTAAATTAATGTCTATTAAACGGTTAAACTTGTTTTACAAAATCTTTTTAATGCAGAACATAAAAAAAAGAAAAGTAGATAAATTAAAAATAAATAGTAATAGAGGTATAAGCCAAATTAATTCCTAATCATTTTCACTAGAATTATATATTATTTATAATGCGTTTAGTTTTAAAACATTTCTTCTCCAGCGGTTGCAACATAACCACCAAAACATTTTTATAGAATACACATTAGGTATTTAAATATAAGTCATGAATATAAATGTAACAGCAAATTACATTTTTGATATCTTAAATAAATATATATCATTAATCATTTGTATATAGTTTGAATAAAAAGGATTTTATTAATTGAAAGCTAATTATTTAGTTATAAATGACATTATTTTTTCTCGAATTTTTGAAAATAATTGAAAATTAATCTTGTTAGATATTCTTCTTTTGGTGAATTCAAAAATAAATCAAAAAATTATACAGAATTAATTAACGAAAATATGTGAGAATAATAAAAATATCAGTTCAACTAATCTCGGTACACATTCGGAATTTTTTTGGAAACTAGTTGCTTAATTGCATTAGTAATACGCTAGTAAACATCGCTTAATCATATTGATAAATGCCATCCTTAAATGATGTGTATTTTTATTTTAGATAAACATATTGAAAGAATTTATGTGATTATATATATAAATAAGGTTATCTCATTTTAATATTTTTATGTCTTTACAGTATCCTGAAAAAAAATAACCTCATTTTATTTCTGAATTTCAAATTGTATAACAATTATAAATGTAATTCAAAACTGTTTATGATCTCTGTCCGTCTGTCTGTCTGTCTGTTTTTCCATCGATCTTCCCACACTAGAAATCTTGTATGAGTTCTTGGATTTACACGATACTTATACAGGGTGTGTGCACCGTTTATACCTCGTTTACAGGTACAGAAATAAAAAAGACGTTGCATTATGAACTATAGGAAAAACTGTTTGTTGTATATTTTAACAATATAGCAGTACTTCAAACATGATGAAACTAACATGCTTTACTCAGGTCTTCTCAAATATAATTTCTGCAAATATTGAAAGCGGAGCCTTTATCCCTTATTTACCAAGAAACCGCCTCATTCATTACAGACAAAGTATTTAGTTATAATACTGTGTACGAGCTATAATTGTTCGCAAATAAGGACAATGTTAGCTAATAGCTACAGTTGTCCCTTTTCAGTTGCACTTGGCGAATTTAAATTGAAATATTTTTTGGTAAATTATATATATATATAAATTCTATAGATCATATAAAAGACAACACTAAAAAAATCATAAGCATTACCTTCTATAATCATGAATTTATTAAGATGGAATTTATTAAGATGGATACAGGTTATACATTCTCAGATGAATTATAATTTAGCATGCTAAGATATGTTTGTAAGATAAAAAAAATATATATAATAATAAAACTGAAAACTATGTCGTTTATGAAAATTACCGGGTATGAATAATATTTTATTTTTCTTTTAAGTTTTATTTATTTTTTCATATAAGGTGGAATGCATTTTTTGAAAAGTATTAGGTCTAATATCGAAACCTTAGGCTAAATATTGATATGATGTGTCATGTAACAGATATAATATATGATATTTGAGAAAGAATTATACAGAACAAATATCCTATGAGTAAATTATTATGAAAAATATTAAGTATGAATGTCTGAAAGGTATCACGTATAGGTTGATACCCCCAGTTATTGACACTGACATTTGAGAAAAAATCTAACTCAAATAAGATTTTTTTTTCTATTAATCCTACAAAGTAATGTCATCTAGTGATAATTGAGAAGCTTATTTTTATTTTGTTGTCCACTTATTCACCACTAGAGGGCCAAAAACATATTGTATGAAGAAAAAACTTTTGAGAATCCAAAAACCAGCAACCATCTTATTTCTAAAATTAAGGATGTGTTTTTCTATTCTTTTTTTAATGCAACCATCCTAAACATTTTTCTTAAAGTTATACTTGTAAAAATTAGTTTAAAGATGCATATGATATATTAGGTCCATGATTTAGGATTTTAGTCCAGTAGAAAAAGCATTTTACCTCACAAAAATTCGGGTAGTTCTGATTTTTGGATATGTTGTAAAGGTTGACCCTCTAATAGAAAAACCAAGTTTTCGACCTTCCAGACCTTGTGCGTTTTCCACAATATTGAAAAAAAAACAATATTTTTCGGCACTTTTTTCGATTTTTCTTAAATAACTCAATTTCAGTGCTATCTACAGAAAACTCACTTTAACTATTTTGTAGAGCATGCAATTCTCTAGAACATGCAGTATTCATGTTTGTAAATTGTCCAAATAGGGGGTAAGATACGGAGCCGGGAAAATAGGGTAAAATTTGCAAAAAGAGCAAAAATCCACAAATGACGTTAGTTTTTGCTTAATAACCTACTTTTAGTGCGTTTTAGAGACAAAAGTGTCATTATAAAGTTTGTAAAGCATGAAATAGTCTATAAGTATCATTTATTAGATCATTAAATACCTATAATAGACTCTAAAAATCAGAATAATACAATTTATGGTTAAAACAAAAAATACCACCTGACAAGTCATTAATTTAAAAACGAGCTTTTATTTTTGTATTGATTAAACGATGCAATTAATTAATTATAGTATGTACAATAATAGGTAAATGTTGAATAGTTGAGGGGGGAGGGAGAAGTTAACCAAAAAACCTAGTCGGTAGACATAGGTGCAGGGCCAAGAATTCAAAGTCGAAAGTAAAATTAATAGCTGGGAATAATGTAAAAAAATACTTGAAAGATAAGTAAGTTATAATTTAGAAATTTTAAAAATGAAAAGTAGTATCTAAGACCGAAACTAAGGGAGGTGGGAGCAAAAGGAGCATGTGGCCCGGGCGCTAGAATGGAAGGAGAAGAGGGCGCACAATGCAGATTTGGTTTGTCGAGTTTGTATTCATTTGTCCCACATATTTTTGCTAGTCAAAGTTTACATTGATGGTAAATGTATCTCAGTTTGAGAATGTTAGTCTCAATAGAAAGAATAACAACAATTATACCTGATAAGATGGAAACCTGTATAAAGGAGAATTGTTTTCCGGTGTTTTGAATTCAGTTTTAAATTTTAAAATAAAGAAAATATTAGAAACTTATCCTGAACCTAATCAAAAAAGTATAAAAAGTGCAGAAAGTGCTCGTCGCTTGAAGATTCATTCTTCTGCTGAGGTTAAGTTCAATGAGACTATGTTTCCACAGATGCCACAAGAAAAATTGTTGGGGAATGAAAAAAAAATAAGGAACTTTTCATTTATATGCTTCGAAATGAATTTGAAAAAGCACAAATGATCACTACGCAGGCCATTGAAGATGCAGATGTGCTAATAGTGAACACAGCTATTTCTTAAGCCCGTGATTACGATGCTGTCATTGTCAATGGTGAAGACATGGACCTTCTTGTTCTTGTGGCTTCTCTAGCTGCAGACAATGTTTATTTCCGAAGGGCCAGGAGAGGGAAACTGCCTGATGATATCTACTTCAAAGAGTGTGTCAAATTTAAGGAAGTTGCACAAAATATTTTTCTTCTTCATGCAGTAAGTGGTTGTGACACCACTTCTGTGCTCTACAGCCATTACATAAAAAAAAAGAAATATTTATAAATTATTGACTTATATAGCATTTCACGCTTCATTTTTTAAACAAAGTAATTGCCGAAACGTCATGTCAGTGAGGCTTACTGTTTTGACCCGAAAGGTTTTCCGTGTCTGTCTGTCTGTTCTGCGTTACCTACCGCAAAATGCATCAGATTAGATTGATATTTGATATGTATGTTAGTGCGGTACCCGGATTTAGATCTATAGTTTTTTGTTAAATTTGGGTCAATCCTTCGAAAGATAATGAACAATTATTTTTATGTCATACTGCTTTCGTACGGAAATTGAGACGATTTTAAAATTTTCTATTCGTAGAAAAAATATTGCGCATTTTAATAATGGATTTTAAGGGCAATTTATGGATGCTAAAATTTCCCAAGGTGGATTTTAAAATATTCCGATTAATATGAAATTATCTTTATGCATTTGTCAAAATTTTTTAATTAGGTGTAGAACATTTGATAGAATTTTATATACCTGTTCGAATAATATAATATCGGTTTACTTATTTGACATGACGCATATGTAATTCTTTCTCTTTTTCATTTATCAGTTCTCAAACAAATATATTTCATAGTGTATTCAAATCATTCAAATAATCCGCGATTACAAAAGATTAAGCAGAAAAAAAACTAAGGGAAAAGGTTATGTAATCTCTTGCAATCTGGCCTTCAACATCGGTTTGTGTAAAATATAAACGATGTTAGTAACATTACTATTTAAATTTAATGTGGGTACTATTAAATGTTAATTACGAAAAATATAGCGCCAATTCGCATTTCCTATTTAGTCAATTGTGAGTGGGCACGATTATGAATGTTTATCCAATAGGTTTAAAAGTTTCTAAATATGCCTATTTTGGGGTGATTTTAGTATGCTTATTGCTATCGATTAGATCAAGATGTATAAGGTTATTCTAAATGATGGACCCATTTAAAAAATATATGTTTATTAAAGTTCAAATCCAAAATGAAGAATCTTTATACCAATGAAAAGAGGAAGTTTCAAAGTTTCTTTTTAAGACAAAATGATTGCTGCACTGCAATTTGCGACTCACTTCTTGCGAACTCAAAAACGCAGAAAACCTTGTGCTGAACAGTAGCCATCTCACTCACAGCTGGCAGTGAAACGAAATCATGGCGTATTGCCGTACGACCTCTACCGGCCGCCTCTGGAACCATCACCGCTTTGAAAGCCGTGCACTTAGTAACATCAGACACGCTTTCTCGTATGTGGGACAAGTTTGGCTATCGCGTAGATGTTTGCCGTGCAGCAAACGGTGGACACATTGAACATTTATAATGTCTTAAAAAAATTGAAACTTCCTCTTTTCATTGGTATAAAGATTGATCGTTTTGGATTTGTATTTTAATAAATACATTTTTTTTAAATGGGTCCATCATTTAGAATAATCCCGTATTTACCTAAGATCTATCAAAACTATTTTCCCGAAACAAAAATTGTAAAAACAATTGATTTCTAAATTAGATATTGTAGATATAGTAGATTCAGCTAATATTTCTATACGTATCTTTCGTACATGGGATGTTATTCAACGTATCAATCAGATGCAGGAGTTTCGTGGTTGGCAGGAAGTAAATATTGCTAATATGGATATAAAGATAACATGAAATCCTCTATCAAACTGATAAGTATCCTAATAAAATCAGAGGTTAAAACGAAATCCGAGGTATGCTATAACCATTCACATAATGAATAGGAAATTACGAATGTATATTTACTGTGATTAAGGGGCTCTATAAGGTACCGCCATCCTGAAAAAACGTATTTTTTTCCTCTAAAAATTTTCAAGAATAATCCGCTCATCAGAATTTCAGAATATTCTTCTACCGAGAATGTTATCAGTACATCAACGTATTAAGAATATATTACCATTATTAGATTTCTTTTATAATACCAATTTTATTTAATTATTAGTAAAAAAAATCTTTTAATTTTAAAGTAATTAAATTGCTACTTTTTACGATGTGTTAACCCTATACCTATGGAAATTTATTTTATTAACCAACACATTTAACCCATATTTCTTCATTGTCCTAAAAATAGAACATCACACATAAGTGGACTCTATATAAATTCATTTGGATATTTTAAATGAAATTAAAGATGACTTATTATTTAACAGTCCTTTAACGATGTATTTGTCTTTACCGGAACATTAAATTAATATTGGATATTTTTTATTAAACTTTCAAAATAGCAATTTTTACAATATATTTTTTTCATCATACAAATTTTGTTTTGAGCTCAAAGAAAAACACACATATAAATTTATTGAGGTATTTATTCCATACTTTCATACCAGCAGAAAAAAAACATTTTCAATAAAAAATTGGGAGATTAATTTCCCTTTTATTTTCAACTGTGTTGAAAATAGGAAGATGGTATAATCCACTACTACGAAACCCCCATCAGTTAGTAATGGAGATAGTCCTTTGATTCCCTGTTACATTTCCAACATTGCTACTCTACAACTAATGCAGACTCCTAACAGTCTGGCTGACAGGCTGACAAGTGCACATCAAATTAATTAACATTTTCACCGTTTTTAGGGCTTCGTTCATCTCACGAAACCCTGTTACTCCCGCTTCGTTGTCTGTCCGTCAAAGAGCCGGTTTTCAGAAACTATTTAACTTACAGACATGAGACTTTGTGTACTTATAGCTGAATACCTGCTATGAAACTCAAAATCATAAAACTTGAAAGATTCGTATTATTTTAATATATAGAGATAAAAAACCAAAAATCTAACACCTTTTTGCTATTAAATCTAAATTTTTTTCGTTATAGCAGTTGCCAACAATTAAAAATCCACAATAAAATTCTTTTTATAATAATTAATTTTCTAGTAAAATATTTCTACGGGAAAAAATAAAAGTGAAATAAAAAAATTCACCAATTGCACAATATATATATATATATATATATATATATATATATATATATATATATATATATATATATATATATATATATATATATATATATTGATATGACGTTATATTGGTAATAAAACGGAAATTTTCAAACATTTCTCAATAATACAAGGAGTATGAGTATGTGTAAATACAGAACGACGTGTAAATATGACGTCATTAGGAAATTAAAAAGATAATTAATCTGACGTATTTTTCAAATGTTTGAGAATAATACAAAGAGAGTATCAATATGAGTAATAGAGAATAGTAAATATCTACAAAAACAACTTTTCAAAAGTAAAAAAAAAAAAAAAAAAAAAAGTTTTGGCTAAAAAATGGTGTGATATCAAATTTCCAAGCTATTATATTACTTATTTAACTTTTTTCCATTAAATAAGTTATCATAAAAATAAGTCGAGTGCCTACGTATATGTTAATAGAAATCGTTTTCTCCTGTACTAAATACATCCTAACGAGTTTCTCTTAACGAGTTTCAATTTTTTTCAAATTATGCATGAGGGGCTTGGCGGTCATCTTTTCATATTTCAAAGCACCCAAATTTCTAAAGTAAAAGAGTAATATGTTTGCAATGTAATATGTTTATAACAATTTCGAGCTTCAGATTTTAACTACGGACAGATAAATTAGATAAGACTAATATTTTTAGAAATTGTTTTTTACAAGTTTGAAATTATTAATTACTCTACAAAATAAATCATAAGATGAATCTTTAAGATAAGTCATCATTATCTTAAGACACAATTTTCAGAGCATACAAGTCTATAAATGAAACGCTTAAAATAATAGCTTAAATAACAATTTTGAACTTCGGATTTTAACTACGGATTTGGGTGCTTAGAATTTTGTGAATAATATGCAAAGATGGCCGCCAAGCCCATCATGCATAATTTGAAAAAAATTGAATTTTCAGAAACTCGTTAGGATGTATTTAGTACAGGAGAAAACGATTTCTATTAACATATACGTAGGCACTCGACTTATATATATGATAACTTATTTAATGGAAAAAAGTTAAATAAGTAATATAACAGCTTGGAAATTTGATATCACACCATTTTTTAGCCACAACTTTTTTTTTTTTTTTTTTTTTTTTTACTTATGAAAAGTTGTTTTTGTAGATATCATTTATTTTTTTAAATAGATTAAACATAATTTAAATATTCTAAACATGAGAAATAATTTAAAATAACATTTTACTTTCAGTCATTGTTTAAAGGGAGCTAGCTGCCTTCGCCCGCTAGCGGTCCCCTAATTTACATCGGGGCCTCGAATCTTGTAAAACCTCGAATAAGATAAACCTCGAACCGAACGAACTTCCGACCTGGTTCCCCGCTGGCTTCGGCACCGGATAATCCCTTAATTTGCACATCGAATAGTATAAAACTCTAACCAAACGAACCTCCGAAACGAGTCCCCGCTGCTTTCAGCACCGTATAGCAGTCGTGCTGCGCACGCTCAAGTTCCATCTTCCACCACCAGGTAGCGCAATCTGTTCTGTATGAACCTCGGGCACTGAAATCGTTAAGTCTATAGATGTCGAGTCGAATGAGCTATACCCCGTCGTGATCCAGCCCATAGAACCAGAGATAGGAAGGTGCCCCCTGGTGGTGAAAAAACGAACTAAAGTCGGAAAGCTCTATCGATGTCGAGTCGAATGAGCCATACACGTTGTGATCCGACCCATAGAAACATAGATAGGAAAGTGCCCCCTGGTGGTGAAAGCTAATCGCGTTTCGGGGGGCAAAGTGGGGGATGAACACCGGAGATGCATAATAAGATTAAGCGGTCACAGACCTTTCCAACGGTGTATCGCATGAGGGGTATGTGCAAAATTGTGAAAATACCCCCCCCTTACCCTGCATAATATGATTAAGCGTTCACAGACCTTTCTAACGATATATCACATGAGAGGTGTCGGAAAAATTTAGAAAAGTGCCCCCTTTGGGGGGGGGGTGAAAGTGGGAGGATTAACCCCGAAGATACATAATATGAATAAGCGGTCACAGGCATTTCGAACAATATATCACATGAGTAGTGTAGGGGGGGGCGCAAAATGTGGGGGTGAGAGCTGTGGTGCATAACATGAATAAGTGGTCACAGCCCTTTGTAACGTTATGTGAAATGATGGATATCGTTAAAATTTAGAAAAGTGTCCACCCCCCTTATGTAGGCAAAATGCGCTCCGCCCCTCCCTATAATTTTTGACGCGGCTTTATTTTTAAAATTTATGTTATGTGTTAGAAAATATCGTAAAGTTTCAAACAGATAACTTTATTATACTTCCTAATTTTGTTGACACCCCTCCCCATCCCCTCCCCGAAATGTGACGAGCCATTCTTTTTTATAGATATTTTATCATGTGTTATAAATTATCTTAAAGTTTAAAACAGATCGCATTGGAATTTAATATATTTTCTGAAATTACTATTACATATAGAATAATATAAAAATAAACCCTCCTTTAGCTTGTAATAAAGATATATGAACAATTTTTAGAATTTCTGAAAGCTGATTTTTATTTATTTATTTATCTATTTATTTATTTATTGTTTATTTATTTTTTTTTTTTTTTTGCGCTGCCCTGTGCATGTTTGGAATTTGTTAGCAATTTCTTAGATTTACATTATTTTATTCAATTAAACATTGTACTGTTTCAATAAATTTAAATGGAAACTTCACTTCTAAAACAAAAATAATTTAACAACTGGATTTCATTAATTTATAGGAAAATGACGTGAAAGGTATTCCTGCGAACGGAATGCTTGTCCTTTACCGTGTTATTATTTATTTTATTTTTTTTTTAGAAATAAATGAATCACATTTAATTCATTTCAAAAATTTTGTTTACGTTTGGAAAGAAATTTTAAATACCGATAACTCTTAATGTATACATTTTAGAAGGTACATCTTCCTTCAAAAACTTAATTTCTTTTTAAAGATCTTTCTAAAAACGTAAATTATATATTTAAAATATTTTTTAAAGCATAAACACTACGTCTGATTACTTTATTTTACAATATTATAAGAACACGCTTTTTATCAGACAATTAAACACATTAAACAAACATGAGCGAAAAATTGACCTGGGCCAGGACTCGAACCTGGGATATTATGCTTACCGTGCGGACGCTCTACGACTGAGCCACCCAAACATATACCATTGACCGGCAATTTCTCATACTTATTCATGTTGGAAACAGTCATCTGCCACAGTTTGCAGTCATATTTAATTGTCTGATAAAATGTGTGTTCTTATAATTATGAAGTTTTATTTTTTTTTAAATATCTTCAGAAGAAAATGGCTGACTTGCAGATGAAATTTGATGTGGTTATAACCTGTAACTGATTTGTGCTATTATAATCCAGATGGTACATGGTCGTTGGCGGGTTTTATCTCTGTTTTGGCATATTTTTATAATCGCCAAGTTAATTAACAGTTTTTTGCTAATTAAGGATAGAAAATATTTTTTTTTACGCTGGATTTTATAAAAGCACATAGATTACGTAATTACTTGTCCAAAAATGCAATTCTTTTATTATTCTGCCCAATATTAAGGTCTGTAGCTTGTTTGAAAAAAAAAAAAGTTTGACGAAGAAAAAAGTGATCATTTAACTCGACGTTTTTTTTTTAAATCTATATCTCTGCTTATAAATCACTTATGAAGATGAGTTTGGTCTTAAATTGAAGAAATTCTTAATTAGATTCTTTTATTTTTCGTTTTTTTTTTTTTTTTTTTTTTGCGACGCTTGGTTTATTTGATATCTGACATTTTAATCTGGCACCTTTTGTCGATTTAACATTGCGGAGTTGCTTTCTGTATGTAAGCAGTAGCGTTCTTTAGTCCAGTTCTTGGCGTTGTTTGTGTGGCGTTTTTTTTTTTTTTAAGTTTGGCTTGGCAGAGCGACCGCCCTGCTTGATATAAGTTTGAGGAACGTATTGAACCATGATAAAAACCCAATAATGGAAATATTGATATATTTTAACATTTTGAAGGTCTCTATACAACATGTTTAATTTTGAAATTGATTTTTTTTTTTAATATCGCATTTAGTCCACATGACAGATATTATTATGACAGAGTATAATAGCGGGCTTCACCTGCTATCGGGCTGGTTTAGATATTCGAAAAACCGAAAAAAATAGACCAGTAAATTTTTACTTTATAAAAAAAACTTGACTTTTTTTTTGGAAAATGAAATTTATTTGGATTTAGTAAAGAAAGGATAAAGTGTTTTGAAAGGAATATTAAACGAAACACTTTGTGCGATCTTCGATTACACTTGCCCACTTTTTTAACAACCTCCTACATAGTTAAAAATTGTTTATCAATTCGGTTTGCCTATCTGCCGTATGTCTGCATCTAACCATGGTTTAACTCACGTAAGTACACTCGGATTGTCATGAAATTGGTATATGTTAATGGATTTTTTTTATAATCTGTTCGGTTTAGAAAAGGAAATATGTAGCATTTATAGTTCATTTACAGGGACACTCAAAGGAATTCAGTTACATTACGGTCTATGGGGAGCAATCATTTGCGATGAATTTGAATGATGTTACACTATTTCAAACATATTTAAATTGATATATGTTTCACTCATGTATACCACAAGGTTCTTACTTAGAATATAGTGGATATAGCATTGAACGTTCATTTGCAGGGGCACACAAAATAATTTGTTTAGAGTACTGTCCCAGAACAATAATTGCTGGAAGTGTGTTTTGATATGTGGTACTTTTTTTTAATTAAACTAATTTTTTTTTTAATGCTTAGCATGTATAAGGGCATAGATGATATACAGGGCACCACAAAATATTTCGAGTACATTTCCGTTTATTGATGGAAATTAATTTTGGTTTGATGTGCGTTTATGTCTAATATTATTTTTTAATGCGTTTTAAACAGCATTAGTTGCTTTATGGAAGCTTAATTATATATTTAGTGATGATAATTTGAGCCTGCTTGATTTTTTAAAGCCTATAACAGTTGCCTATTTGGGACTTTATATTCCAAGGAAATCATCTGGCTGAAAATTGGATGTTCAACAGGTTAATGAAGATTTTCTAAAGCTTAAAATTGAACATGTTACAGTAAAAAGAACCCTAGAAGACTGCCAACGAAGATGCCAGTTAAAAACCTGTGCAGCAAAACCAACAATTATTTGTAAAAATGTAACGTTGGACTATGCCTAAGATGCTTTCTCCCATTCCATCAAAGTAACAACGAATAGCAGGGGATTGTACCATTGTCCTATGTTTAGGACACCCTGTACCGATCAAACTAATAAAAGTTTCGTAAGTTTTTTTTATTTTATTTTATGTGTATACATAGGCTTAGAGAATCACATATTTAAGACTTTATAATTTTTTTTTCAAGGTTTAGGACAACATGGGTTAAATAATTCTTAACAAAGTTTTTCTTATTTAGAAAAATTTATTAAAACAAAAAAGTGTATCAATTTACAGAAATAAAAATATTTATAAGCATGCTTCAGCACAAAATTATTTTTTAAGGTATTATAGTTAATAAAAAAATTCTCTATCGAAATCAATGATTGATCTTGATTCATCGATAAAAGTATCGGCGTCAATCTTTTTCATACATTTATATCGTTATGAACATTTTCAATAAATATATTTTGAGGATTTTGATTAACATGCTAAACTTATGCTATGTGGATGTTTTCACAACATAAACTTTCGAGACTATTTAAAACTATTGTATGCCAGTATATCCAGAACTATCAGAAATAATAATATATTTATTTATATAATATAACATTCATGCTTTATTACTTGATTGCAACATACGTTTCTTTTATCAATGAGACAAATATATACACTGCTCAAAACAATTAAAGGATATTTGAAGTTTTATATAAAATAAAGATATAAACGAATTTTTTTTTGCCGAAAATAGAAGAAGACAATCACAAATGCAAATTTTTCTGGTTTTCAAACTGTGGAGTATGCAAATTTTGAGTTCGACGTCAAAAACGTCGCTTCAGCGGCAGCGAATGAAATTTGACTTTCAACCGGATAAAAGAGAATGAAGACAAGGATGATCGGTATTCAGTGATTGCTTTGTTTCGATGAGTACAATGTCTCAGCGAAGTCATTTGACAGATTCAGAAGCTTGGAGAGTTGTTGGTAGGTTAGAAGGGGGCCAAACTCAAGCCGAAGTAGCGCAAGCCATTGGAGTGTCACAAAGTGTCATTTCCAGGATCTGGAACAGTTTTTTGGAGAGTGGATGTGCAGGCCGAAGACCAGGGCAAGGTCGTAGACGGGCAACAACGCCCAATGAAGATCGGTATTTAGCGTTAACAGCTCGGAGACACCGAAACATGAACGCTACTCTTCTCCAACAACACCTTCGCTCGGCTACAGGCACCACGATTTCAACTCAGACTGTCCGAAACCGGCTCCATGCTGTAGGTCTGTATGCTCGCCGACCGGTGGTATGTGTTAGATTAACATCAAGGCATCGTCGCGACCGCAGGGAGTGGGCAACCGAGTATGTCAACTGGAGGAGAAATGAATGGAGCAATATTCTGTTTTCTGACGAGTCCCGTTTTTCTGTGCATACGGATAATAGGCGTATTTTCATCTGGAGGGACCGTGGCAGTAGGAATAATCCTGCGTTCGTGCACGAAAGTGTCAGATTTGGCGGTGGAGGAGTGTTGGTGTATGGTGGCATCTCCATTGACGGGCGCACTGACCTCTACATCATTCGAGATGGAGCTCTGACTGGTCGCCGATATAGGGATGAGATCCTCAGACCTATTGTAGTCCCTTACGCTGCAGCAATCGGAGATAACTTCATTTTAATGGACGATAACTGCAGGCCATATCGTGCAAACCTGGTGGAGGATTTCATTTTCGAGGAAGGAATCGTTCGAATGTAATGGCCAGCGTGTTCTCCAGACATGAATCCAATCGAGCACGTTTGGGACGCTCTAGGAAGACGAGTTTCTGGCCGCCAACAACCCCCACAAACTCTCCAAGAACTGGAAAGAGCTCTTCTGGAAGAGTGGGGCAGAATACCCCAACTCGTCATTAATAGCCTCATTGAGTCCATGCCTCAAAGGTGTTCAACGTTGCTGGCCGCCCGTGGAAACCATACCCCCTACTGAAAATGATTTTCTTTGAAGAAAACACCTTTTCTTATTATTTTTTTCTCATATGCACAAATTGTGTTTTTTTCCTTTTGTACACAAATGCGCAATAAAATGCATTTTTTTCTGACAAACATGTGTAATTTATTCTCATATAACCTACTATGTCTGTCGACCATGTATCAATCAGCTAAAAAGTTTCCCAGATACAAAATCCACCTAAAACTGCAATATCCTTTAATTGTTTTGAGCAGTGTATCTAGTATAACACTGTACTGCTAACTTATCACGTATGTTATTTTTGGTGTTTGTTTAGAAAATATAGATAATATTATTTCTTAAACTGTGGAAGTATTTAAATTATGGATTATCTCAGTCACTAAATCTAGATCTCTAAAACTGTAAGTTTCAATCGTCAACGAAAGTTAGTATAATATATATATATATATATATATATATATATATATATATGTGTGTGTGTGTGTGTGTGTGGGTGTTTATTTAATTAAAAATTAATGGAAATTTAATAAAAATTCAAACTGGTTTTGAATAAAAAATGATCAATATTTTTATTCGAAAATCAAAGATGTTGTGCCTGCTGAAATTTTCTCAGTAACACGTAACAAACATGAATAGGATAAAACAAATGTATTATTAAGTTAAATAGTCAAATCACTAAACGTAATATATTTCAGAGTTTATACACATATTCTAAAAAAGGAATTCATGCATACAACCTTTTCGTTTAAATATTGGTTTCATTTTTTGTTTTAAAAAAATCTTGAGTATACTAGTTTTACAAAACTGACATTTGTTAAAAATATGTGCACAATTGTGTCTTTTAGAACTTTTATTAGAATCCACATTAATACAAATCTTCTACAAAAAAAGCTCTCATAAGATATATTTTTTTTCATTATGTATATCGAAAACTCATCGAAAACATTAAATATTTATAGCTTTGAGCTTTCATCTGCTCCTGAATTTAATAAGTTCCTGTTATTCTTGAACATCAATAAAAAAATAACATCCATTAATAAAAACGGTTAAAAAGTTTTTAGTTTTGGATTTATATAATAATTTACAAACTCTACAAAGAAATAAACAGTTATTACTACTTTATTACTGAACTTATAAACTGTTTTCCAAATTCACATCCTATATCATCAAACATCAATTTATCTGGAATATAAATGATCTGGCATTTCAGTTATTCATAAAATCAATAAATCCCCCCCCAAAGATTACAAATATATCTCACGTCTGGTTTATGTGTTTATTACTACATAGCTACTAGAACTATCTCGCCTTTATTCTGAAAACGATATTTTGTTGGTATATATGTATTTCTTCATTTGTAAAAAAAAAAAAAAAAAAAAAAAAAAAAAAAAAAAAAAAAAAAAATCATACGAAAAATATATTAAAAAATTCTAAAAAAAAAAATAAAGTTTACTTAAGTCAATAATTTCTATCGATTATTTTTCAGTTTAAATGTTACATTTTAAAAGTTTTATTTAGTATATTTCAAAAAATTTATTTTAAAACCGTTTATAAATATACATTTTTAAATTATAACCAAATAAATGTTTAAAAGTCCTTCCGGCCTGTACCGAGATGAAAAGGTAGCTTTCCTATATCTTCGTTTTAAAATTTTAGCTAATGTTATTCGAAAGCAACAAGTTAAAATGCAAATAATTCGATTACTGAATAATCATTAATACTTAATTTGAATATGAAATTCCCAAATTAATCAACTACAGCCAATTTGGCCTCATTTCTGGAGACTTAGTTTAGTTCGCTAAATTAAATTATTAAATACACACGCTTAGATTCATCAAAATCAGTTTATAAATACGATGTCATATATATATATATATATATAACAACATTTGAACGGAGGGTGGTTTTGTGGTCTGGGGGTCATAATCGTTGAAAATATACCGAAAAATTAAGGAATTGCTTCCCTCCGAACGGCTCCAATAGGAGCTTTTTACTTTTTGTATTGAAAGCTACCTAAAAGTATTGAATATATATATTTCAAAATAATAAAACGTAAAATAATATACTAAAACAAAACGAGAATTATTTTTTATGATTTAAAAGAATGCAAGTGGTTATTTTTATTACTACTTCATATGAATTTAATCGCAATGTAACAATTTCTGAAAACTTTTAACTGTGGGATTTTACTTAAAGGTAGGTATTAAAGTATGGAACAGTTTACTAAAGTAAGGGTTATTACTTAAATGATAAATTCCCCAATAGCATTTCAATTCATGCATTTTGTAAAAATATAAGAACACTAAATGGTTAGTCAAATTTTGTTTTCTAGAAATTAGGAATAAAATCACATGAATAATCTAAAATTTATATTATAATGTTTCAAACTGGAAGTGAAATAAGACATAAAAATCATATGTGTCAGAAGTTCTTGAAAAATGCATTGCATTATCACAAAGATTATTTCATATATCCTAATGAAGAGTTTTCTGGATTTATGATAAAACATTGCAATGTTTATCTGTTGAAGTAAAGATACATTCTGTTTCCACTTCTATAAATGAAATTCTTGTAATTCATAGTTATATATATATATATATATATATATATATATATATATATATATATATTAGGGAAATAAGGTTAATAAACGTATTCTTAAGAAAGATTAATTTGAATGTAGAATGTTTTTTTTTTTTGGAGGCATTTCACATTTTTTTTTTTTTTAATAACTACTTGGAAAGCTTAAATTAAATACAGTTTAACCTTACAAAAAAAAATAAAAAATACGAAGAATAAAATCACAGAAAATAAAGAAAATTGAGGTAATCCGGAATAATTATCATGTAGCGATTTTTGAGTAAAATCTTTTTGCGTTATTAATTTCAAATTATTACACACTTTAACAAAATAAATTAGAAAAATGATTAATTGAACTGAATATTATATTTTAAAAAATTATGTTTTCTATCTATGTATTTATTTCTACTTAAAAATTTAGGAAAACTGAACAATAAATTAAATTCCACATTTTCAGAATTTCAGAATTTATGACTTAAAATAGGAATTAAAAATAATCATTTAATTTCAAATTGTTATTTTTTGTTCATATCTGAATTCTTTGTAAGGTGCATTTTCGTTAATGTAACTCTTTGTTTTTTTATGTTTTTTAACGAATCTGGTTCATTCTAGTTTTACACGTTTTCATAAATTTTCATCAAAAATACTGTAGGACAACAATGTATATAAAGATAAATTTCATATATTTCACTTGGATAATCGAAATGCCTGAAGCTGTCACATACTGCAGAAAACTTCAACATTTAAAAATTCTTCAAACAATGCAAAATGTGTTTATAGTTTAGTAAAATCTGTTATGATTTGAGATAATATGTTTTCAAATACATATATATTTTTTTATAATAAACGTTTCTGAAAAGTATAACACTTTGTAATAGTGCTAGCAGTCTAGCTACAATTATGCCATTAAATTACAATCTTAAAAAAAATGCAGCAAAATCTCCAGTGATTCGACCATTTTTATATTAAACGATTACATATAACGTAATGTATTTCTATTATGACATAATGAAAACTCTCCAAATTACGTTCAAATAACAATTTTCTAAAAATATGGTACAATGACTGTGCAGTTTGTTGCAGATATTTCTGAGTGTAGCTCATAATTAGCTTTTATACATGTATAAAAATTAAAATATTTTACTTTTCAATCAAATCACATACGATTTTTTGTGTATGTTTATCGATTAACTTTCTTCAGCCCAAAAGTGCGCTCATGTTTAAACATGTTCCTAGCCTGGACTCATTCGTTCATATTAAACAACGGAAAACTAACAAACCGCATTCTGAAAGTAGCGCACAACAATAGTTCTTCCTAAAAGGTTTTTTTTTTTTTTTTTTTTTTTTTAAACCAATAATTATAGACATTTTATTGTTATGCTAATAATTTGAGATTCAATTAATTTGACATATCTCATTTTATTTGTATAAGAGATAATATGCTACTTCATTCTATACTCAGGTAAAAAAGTTCAGTTTTCTTTGGAAGCAAATATTTTCTTTCCTCAAAATGTTTCCATTACAAAATATTTTGATGACATTATTGACAGTTATTATAAAAATAAATCCTAACATCATTCAAATTTTCTGATTAAGCAACAACATGCATTCATGTGAAACTCTAAAAGCACTAAAACCAAAATGTGAGTAACATTTGAAAGTATTGTGAAACACATTTCACTGTAATTCTCGATATAGTCTTCAAGTGACATGAGCACTAAACACGCCAAGTGAAGTTAATGTATCCCATTTTGTGACAGAGTGCAAAATATCTTGACCAAAACTTTGGTTATACTGAATTGTCAGTGGGGCTCATCCATACTGGCAATTGAGGAAAATAATGTGACGAAGTACAAAATTCACTTTTTGGTCATTGTTGTGACTTTGATCATTTGTGAGATTGATACCACTGTTATGTCCTATTTATTGGCTGTGCAGTTAAGAATATCAAAAGTCATACACACATGGAAGCAAATATTCTCTTTCGTCAAAATTTTGCATTACAAAATATTTTGATGAGATTATTGACAGTTATTATAAAAATAAATCATAACATAATTCAAAATGCACTGGTTGAGCACCAACATGTTTTTGTGTGAAACTATAAAAGCACCAAAATCAAAATGTGAGTAAAATTTGACGGTATTGTGAAACACATTTCACTTTAATTTTCGATATAGTCTTCAAGTAATATGAGCACTAAACACGTCACGTGAAGTTAATGAATCCCATTTTGTGACAGAGTGCAAAATATCCTGATCAAAACTTTGGTTATACTGAATTGTCAAAGGGGCTCATCCATACTGGCAATTGAGAAAAATAATGTGACGAAGTAAAAAAAAATTAACTTTTTTGTCCTTGTTGTGACTTTGATCATTTCTGAGATTAATACCGCTGTTATGTCATATTTATTGGCTGTGCTGTTAGGAATATCAAAAGTCATACACACATGGAAGCAAATATTCTCTTTCGTCAAAATGTTGCATTACAAAATATTTTGATGACATTATTCACAGTTGTTATAAAAATAAATCATAACATATATCAAAATGCACTGGTTGAGCACCAACATGCTTTCGTGTGAAACTCTAAAAACACCAAAACCAAGATGTGAGTAAAATTTGACAGCATTGTGAAACACATTTCACTTTAATTTTCGATATAGTCTTCAAGTGATATGAGCACTAAACACGTCACGTGAAGTTAATGTATTCCAATTTGTGACAGAGTACAATATATCCTGACCAAAACTTTGGTTATACTGAATTGTCAGAGGGGCTCATCCATACTGGCAATTGAGAAAAATAATGTGACTAAGTAAAATAAAATACCTTTTTGGTAATCGCTGTGACTTTGACCATTTGTGAGATTGATACCGCTGTTATGTCATATTTATTGGCTGTGCAGTTAGGAATATCAAAAGTCATACACACATGATAGCAAATATTCTCTTTCGTCAAAATGTTGCATTACAAAATATTTTGATGACATTATTGACAGTTATTATAAAAATAAATAATAACATAATTCAAAATGCGCTGGATGAGCGCCAACATGCTTTCGTGTGAAACTCTAAGAGCATCGAAACCAAAATGCAAGTAAAATTTGACAGCATTGTGAAACACATTTCACAGTATCGATATAGTCTTCAAGTGACATGAGCACTACACATACACAAGTCAAGTGAAGTTAATGTACCCCATTTTGTGCCATTATGAAAAATATCTTGACAAAACTTTGACTATTCTGAAGTGTCAGTGGGGATCATCTATACTGGCAATTGAGAGAAATATTGTGACGAAGTACAACATTCACATTTTAATTATCATTATGACTTTGATCATTTGTAATGATCGATACCGCTGTCATGTCATATATTTAGGCTGTGCTGTTAAGAACATCATAGGTGATGAGCACAATTTTATAATTGCTTAATTATAATTGTAAAATAATGACAGTATAAATGATTAAAAAATATATTTATAGGATAATAAATAGTTTCTCATATGTATTAATAAAAACTGAAAAATTTAAAAGAATTGATATAAAATTGCAAATAGCTTTTAAAAATTTAGGGATGCAGAATTTCCATTACAATAATTCTGTACGAAATTACGTTGTTACATCATTTGGAAATAATCAGAGTCTCCTAATAAAAATAAGTAAATAAATAAATAAAAATAGTAACATGTTACCAGATTATTACAAGCTAATCGTATGGAAATTGCATGCTGAGCAGCAGATAAGAAAGTTTTATCATCAGAATTTCAGCATTTATTTTCGAAAACCTAATTATTCTAAAAGTTTGGAACTCTAATATAAAGAAAAATTCCCTAGATTACTGGAAAACATTATTTAAATATATTCCGAGAAGTAAATGAAGATAATAAAATTATACTACATGCATGGATACGTGCATAGAAGTTATTTTTTTATGTTGCAGCTTCGAAGTACACTTTATTTTAATTCTTAAGAGACTTTGACTTTTTAAATTAAATACACATGGAATTATGAAATATTCATTTTATAAAAGAAAGGCTATATATTATAGAAATATAAATTATACAGATACATGAATATATTTCTTGTTTAAAGTTTTTAATGTAATTTTGTTCTAATTCTGAAATGTAAAATGATAGCCCCCATTAAAGTGATATCACTGTCAATTTTAATTAGAATATTTATAATGAAGGTTATTTAATTTTTCAGGAAACAAATTATTAAAAAAAAATTCATAATCTAATCGAGAAATCTGATCTAAACAAATATTTCTAAAAAAGTCGTATCTTATCTTTTAAATGTTTTCCTAATTGTACATATTTTTATTTGGTATAATTAAAGTAATTATTATTTATTATTTTAAAAAATATATATATTTACGTTTTGTCACAATAAAACACGTTCGATGTAATTCAAAAATCCATTGTAAACAAATGCTCTTATAACACGGTAGGAGAAGGGAGTAAACTTTTTTTAGTCCCATACTTCAACGACTATATTAAACACGTGATATTATCCAGTTTTGTTTAAACTATGTCTGTTATTTTGTCTAAAATGCATTTCTAAGCAAAATGACCTTTAGTCGTGCGAAATGTGTTTGCCATATTTATGCATGTAATTCTACGGGTTGGGTTGGGTTGATTAATGACGGCCAATTATCTACACTTGGGATATAGGCCCGGGAGGAGTGCCCTTCGTGGGGGGTGTTTCTAAGGGAACCTAACCCGTATTTACGCAGTAATTCTACGGATATAGTTTGTATGTGAAATACATACTACTCTGAAATTTTTAATATGAATTTAAATATGTATTTTTCCACTTAAAATTCAAGAAATATATGTATTCATATTTCAAAAGACAAGAAGACTCCCATGACAAAAACGATAACTTAATATCAATGAAAATTTAAGATTCGTACAAAGTATCAATAAACTTTACAAGAAAGAAACATTTATTCATTTGTGAATAAAATACTATGACATTGAGATTTTAATATTTTTTTTATAAATAAAAATTGTAGAATATAATCCCAAATCATATAGATTTAATTACTTAAAAACAAATAATTTAATTTGACAACTCTAAAAGCGATAAACTAGTAGTATATGAAATAGTTACCCGGGAGAATCTCCTTAGAAGCAAAATTATTTAAAACAGTACAAATGATGTAGAAACTTTAGAATGATAAGCCAAATCTTAATATATATATATATATATATATATATATATAAACTCAAAAAAGATTAAAAATAAACTAAAATAAAAATAAAAATAAATAAAATCAATGCAATAAACGCTATAGCTGCAAATGATCACACAGATTAAATATAGCACATTATGTATTGAATGTATTCGGCAGACCCAGAATTTTGCACCATAATTAAACTAGGAATAAATAACAAACATAAAAAAAGGGATTCGCATGGATTTTATTTATTTTTATTTTTATTTTAGTTTATTTTTAATCTTTTTCGAGCTTATATTTGGCATTTCGATCATTAAGCAGCTAAAGTGCTATTTCGAGTTGCTTTTGTTATTGTGTTTGGTTTAGAGTCGATTTTTTCGTCTCCATATTTGTTATCTTACCTTACATTTTGCAACGAGTATACTCGCTCGAAAAAATTATATTAAAAAAAAATTCGTCAATTTGCTATATTTATGGGATTAAAAAAGTGTAACGATAAAAGATGAAAAACTTGACCGAATGTGGACTTGTCTGAAAACTGTTATGCTAAGAGTACATTTAATTTGAATTATAATTTCTGTAAAATTACACATGTCATATATTTATTAACTTGCTTGGTTTGACATCAGAAATATGTGCGTGAAACTTCTGTTGAACTACATATGCGAATGAATAATCATAGATCATTGTCTGACAGAAATATGGCTGGTTCATCTTTTGAAATAAAGCATTTCCATTTGCATGGGTTTAAAAATGTCAGAATACAAATTTTAGAACAGATTTTTGATCACGCATATCGGTTGCGTAGCGAAAGTTTTTATATTTTGGCCGCAAAATCATTGTACCCACACGGGTTAAACACTAAAATTTGCTATCATACAGAAGGTTCAATATGTGTTTATAATATCTTTTCATCAGTTTACAAACCTTCATATATTTACAAAAGAGGGAAAAGAGGGAATCACTCTAATAAGGCACTGTTTGTCAAATATAAAGATATAAATCCAGCTATAGTACTGCATGATTTATACAAATTTTTAGTAAAAATTATAATATTAAGGAAATTAAAAGTATTCTATTCAGTTTAAAATTTAAAATTTTACGGAGATTACAGCAGAAGATTAAAGAGTTTGTTTGTGATAACACAGTTCAAGGACTTGTTAACGGACTTTTTATTGTATAAAATAGGTAAATATCAGCAGTGTAAAATGGATAAAATTTACTTCGTTTGTACATTTCAGCAAAAAAGTTTTGATAACTTATATCTAAACAAAATTGTTACCAGACACAATGAAACATTTCCAATTAAAAAGGTGTCTATCATTTCAACTTATAAATATGAATAGTATGAATGGTAATAAATTATCTAACTATCGAGAGGTTGCACAAAATTTAGACTCCTACTTGAATTTGCTTTGAGAGGGCAAGAATTTTCAGCAGTCATCCTTCTACGATAAAAACGCACAACATATAGTTACTGGCGAACTTGATATCATATCTAACAATGAGTTGAAACAATTAATGAAGTATGGTACTAAATTTTGATTAAACAAGAATATAAATTTAAAAAAATCGTTCAGTCTATTTAATTCTGAATTGCATATGTTTATACTCAATTTGAGTTACAAATTTAATAAACCTATCCCCCTTTTCAATGAATGGAAATTAAAAATTTTGGGTGATTTTAAATCATTCCAATTAAAATATATGAATGATTCTTCTACTTCTACTTATCATAGTATAAATATAGATCTAGAGAGGGAAATCTTGAACTTGAAAGATTCCTTTGTTTTTTGTTCAGTCGACAAAGCATCTCACAATTTTGCAATTATTTGAAAAAGCTATTATGCTAATATGATATTTGCTGAGATTAACAATAATGTTACCTACAGTTTATATAATTCTACTATTCAAATTCTGATTAAGAAACACCTGGCCTTTTCAAAAAAGGTTCAAATTCCTTTGCTTAAAGTAAAAAATTTGTCATTACCTTTTCTTTTCGTTACACCGAAATTTCATAAAATACCAATTAAGTACATATTTATTTGTAGTAATGTAAACAGTATAGGAAATGGATTTAATCGCAGGTTTGAAGAAATGCTGAAAAGGATTTTGAATATCCTAAAATTTAAGTATAACGATAGTAATATGTATTGGATTATATTGAACAGTTATGAAATCAGAGATAAATTAATTTAAAATGATATACAGAGTATCCAAACATATGAATTTGAGAATCTATTCACAAATATTCCTATTGCAGGGTTAAATGATGTCCTTTTAAAAATTGTTGATTTAATTATAGCTGATATTGATTTAGATTTTAATTTATTTATGTTATTGTGTAAATTTTGCTTATATAACAACTATGTTTATACAGGTTCAAATATTTATTTACAGAAAAATGGGATTGGAATGGGTACATGTTACTCCTCTACGGCAGCTAATTTATTTTTATTTTTTTATGAATTTCAATTTTGTACGGTTAATAATGATGCTAATTTTCTGGCTTTCAGATATATTGACGATTTAATAATTTTGAACTGTGATCGCGATTGTTTGGGGATATCATGTGACGTGTATCCTAATATGTTAATTTTGAAAAAAACAAATGAAAATAATAATGAAGCTGATTATCTTGATTTGAAAATACACATGTCTAATGGAATAAACATTTCAATCTACAATAAACGGGATGGCTTCAGTTTTGAAATTAACCAATCAGTTAACTTGTGTTCGAATGTGCATAAACGTATTTACATTAATATTATCATAGGTCATATTTTTCGCTACTATAAACTCTGTACGAATAAAAATTTATATCTTAAATAACTTTTTAATTTAACCAGCATCTTGTATTATAAAAATAACATTCCTTTGAGTTTCATTAATAGATATACTTGTTTTACATACAGTCTTCATTTTTGAGTAGTCTTTTGTGGCAACCGACATGGTACGTATATGGACAGATTTTGGATTACTGGATTTGGTTATTGTTTATTGTTTTTGTGGCTGTGTGGCTCAGGAGGGAATAAGATAATTCTATTGTTGGTTCAATGTATGTTAAACATACGTTTTGCATTCAGTTGTGCTGTTGATTGTGGCGTTGGGTACGGTGGGGGAATGTTCGTGTTATGCTCTCATTTGTTTCTATGCAATTGATTTATGCTTCACGACATTCTGACCGAAACCACTACTGCCACTCCTAAATAATAGTTTGTTGTGCTTGTAACTAGTCGGAAACATCGCTGTGCTTTTTAATTTGCCCTCTGCTGATGAGGCCACAGCTTTTTGGTTGTTTTTCTTGCTTTTTTCTTGTTCAGATTATATCTGTACAATTTTTTTTATGTTTGTTTTTTATTCCTAGTTTAATTATGGTGCGATATTCTGGGTCTGCCGAATACATTTAATACATAATGTGCTATATATATATATATATATATATATAAATGTTATTATTATGTAATTAATATATTTCTTAGTAAAAGTATAAATATTCAATTACGACCAGAACTTGTATATAAATATATCATGTTTCAAAATCAACACTTTAAAAAATATATATTGTTTAAATGCATCATTTTTTGTAAAATATAGCAAGTGGTTTCCATTTTTAAAAATGCACGTTTCTTCACTTTAAATCATATGTATATTTACATATCATGATATGAAAGGTAATTAGAAATGAAATACAAGTACACATTGTATACATGTCTTGAATTTTTCTTTTTATAATATTTTAATATCTTTTTAAACACAAAAATAAATTGAAAATTTTAGATCGTGGAACGCATGCACACAAAATATATAATATAATAAAAATTCCTTTTTAGTACAGAAAGTTAAAATCCATGAGCCATACACGAAGTATATTATTAAATAAAAATAAATATTTTGATGAAGATAATTTAACTACGTGGAATATACTTTATGTAGAAATACAGTTTCAGTGTTCTTTCGACTACTCTTATGTAAAATATTGTTACATATGTCTTCTAAATATACTTTAAAAAATATTCGAATATTTTACATCCTTATTTATATACATTGAATATTTTTATATGCTAACAGCCATAGATAGTACTTTGTTGGCCATTGTTTTAGTATAGAACAATGTCTAAATATTTAATGACTGAAACAGAGAATGTAAATAAATGTTCTTGAACAGTCAAATCTATATACTTTAGAAGTATATGTTTTCTTTAAGAAAATGAAATAGAGTTTGGTTTTTTAGTTCTTGCTTCCGAATAATGCGAATTGTTTGATAATTTTTTGTACTGTAAACAGCATAAAATAAAATAAATATATTTTTTATCTTTAAATATATTTTTCAAACAAACATAAAATGTTATATATGGAAAATACAAATGAATGCAATTAAAATACACCGCATTCTCTTAGGTTTAAAAAAAAAACATTTAATTTTCTGGCCATATCTCACATATATATTTTTTAAAGGAATTATAATGAATTAAAAATTGTTTTAAAGTTAAACAGATTAAAATGTTTTATTCGAATTATATTTTTAGATTTTTGAAATTGCATTTTTCACATAGACTTTCATTTAAAACTGTTCAGTTAAAAATGTAAATACCTTATTCAATATGTTAGATTAAATACATTTTAAAAATATATTAAAATATTTTAACAATAATTAGCTCGATACTAATTAGTTGCCATTTTAAATTGAAATCATAGAATGATCCGATTTTATATGACGGAATTCTACTCATCAGGATATTTAAATTAATGATAATTTAATTAAAACCGTTCGAAATATATTCAAGACTCTTGACATAAATTTTGATAGAAATTAATCTATATTTAGTACGTCTTGACATTAATTAGTGATTTATTGCTTGATAATATGCATATAAGTTATTAAACGTCAAATCAATATGATTAGAATTTTTAATTTAAGATCCATTAACAAGTACCTTTTAATTCCACGTAATAAAAGATTTATTTTATGAGATTTAATTTATAAATCTTATAATTTGTGATTTTGTTCTCTTAAAATGTTACATATTTTATATTGTATAAAACAACGATAATTTTTAAAATTCGGATTCAGTAATAAAAACTCGCAATATATAAATTAAAGCATTTTTTATTGTATTATATTATATTACAAGTGTTTTAATACTGCAAAGTACGATAAGAAATAAAACCATAAGTTTTAAAAGGAGAGCAATTTTATGAGAGACTCATAAACAGTGTCCTTTTTGTTATATAAATGGATTATAACGAAATATATTCTGTATAAAAAAGTGAAAAACAGCTAAATTATAATAATTGACTTGTTCTACATTTTGTTATAACATTTGAAAAAAGAAATATATATCATTACACAAGCCATATTTGTATTTTTTTAAATATTTACTATTATGCACATAGACATAAAAATAATAAATTCAATTGCAGGTATATACATACGTATGTGTGAGAAATAGTCTCTAAGAAATATGAAATAATAATAATAATAAAGTTATTGTTAATAGATCCGAATGCTTTTTATGTCCCTGTAATTGACCGATGAATGCTATGCAAAACATATTCCATAGTAAGTATCCTGTAATCAGTGACATTTATCAATTCTAATTTGTTTGAAATAGTGTAACATTATTAAAATACACCGAAAACAAATTTTCATAACCGCATAACTAACATAACCGCATTCCTTTGAGTTTCCCGTAAGTTTATGATTAATGGTATGCGCACCATGTTCTATTCTATACATCTTGTAGTGCGTATCAGTGAAATACATAAATTTCAATATATTTATAATAGTGTAATATTATTAAAACACGCCGCATACGATTTTTCTGCGTAGACCGTAATGTAACGGAATTTTTTGAGTCACTCTGTAAAAGAACTATATATGTTACACAATCCATGTTCAATACCGAACAAGCGATAGTAAACATCAATATCATATGTCAATTGCATATCAATCCAAGTATATTTACGCAAGTTAGAGCACAGAAAAGGGCAAACGGCAGACACACAAAGGGGCTGTACATATATAACATTATCACTTTATGGGGCAGGGTTTGACATATGATATCTCCAGAGGGAGGGGTCGGTTGTCTTTGATATCGCTATAATTTTTTATCCAATTAAAAAAACATTCTCTTTTTTTTTTTAATTTTCTTTTTTCTTTTTTTTTTTATATCAAAATATTCGTTTATTTATTTATTTATTTTTTTTTTTAATGAAAATACAAATTTAATATTAAAATCATTAAATTATTATTTTTTTTTTTTCATTTAAAAGTATGGTATTCCCCAATGTTTGACATCTCTGCCATAGGTGTAAGCAAATATAATCCGCTGTTGGAGAAACCATGTGCAAAGTATGTTTGAATAATACTTGTGTTAACTATTCAAGAAAAGAGAAATAATACTCTTCTCTTGTTCATCTCATCACAAAACTATGTTAATCTGTTTTGTTGATAAGACGTTCTACTTGCTGCCTCCCCGTGCACGAGCAAATGCAAAAGACATTACTACTGTTGAATGCAGTATATAAGGAATACCTATCACTTAATACTTTCAAATAGCAACTATTTCTATTAAGTGTTATTTGATAATAAGTTATTTCACATGTAGTAGTATTATTTTATGGACATATATGGAACTCTGTGGACTTCTTTGCATTTGAATCAGTATGCGAATAAAAAAATGTATAACCATACCTGTTTATAACTGCAAACTAAATAAAAAAAGGAAAAAAAAAACTTAGACACTAATAACGATATCATTGGGGGGGGGGGGGGTCGAGTGATGTTAACGTATGATATGGTATCATGTACAACTGTAAAAACTAATGGTGAAGAATGGTATAAGAAAGACGTATTTACATATTATTTGCGTATAAAGTGTAAATCTTTTTTTTTTTTTTTAATGTTTATTACTTATTTTATCTAGAGATATTTTATAAGTGTTTATTATTGAAAATAATATTTTTAACATTTCAAGTTAAATTAAGAGAACTTATCTTAAATAAATAAATAAAATAAATAAATAAATAAAATAAAAATACAGTCATAACTAAAACTGTAGGAGTTGATTTAATTATTTATTGATGTAATATTTGTTTCCTTTTAAGTACCTAATATAGAATTTAACATAGTTTGTTAGTTATTTGTTTTGATATAAATTTCAAACATCATGTATTACTTTAAATGAATAACATGCAACACTGTTATTTAAAGTTAAAAAATATTTGCAACCTGAAATGTAATACTTCAAACAAATTTCTAAGGTAATACAAAAAAATAATAATAATAATAAATAAAAAACAGAAAACCTTTTTTTCGATCCGGTTTTCATCAGTTGAAACACAAATACAAGATGCCATTAGGATAAAAATTTGGTTGAATACATTTTAAAATATTCTTTATCAATTTATTAAAATTATCATTTATCTTGTATTTACAGATTTTCTTTTTTTATTATATTACCAGAGCTACTAATATTTTATTAAATTGTTTTATTCTTTCCGATTACTTTATAAAATATGCAATTTTTACAATGATTTGTTTTCGAAAAATCCTTTCTTGCTTATTATAAAAAAAATATTAAATGAAATTGCTTACTAATACAAAATTGTTTATTAATATAAAATTTCTTATTAATATAAAACATTATGAAATATTTTAAGCTGCCGGAATTCAAGCTATTACTTTTAAATAAGAGTACAGGGTATCACATAAAATTGGTACTTAAAAATAAATAATCGGTACGCTAATTAGACAAACACAAGATACATTTGAATATCACGTGTTGAGCAACACTGAAGTATGTTATTTTACGAGAAAAACTGGCGTAGCGATCGGAGTTCAGAACAGTTTCGTAAATCGTGCAAATTTGTTAACACGTCTTCTTCCCTGAATAATGTTTTTTACATTGTTGAACTTAACATTTCCGACAACACAATTTAAAAAAAAAATTGGGAAGACTGTTTCTTTAAAAGGCTGGAAAACAGGATTCGTGCAACAATCATCTGAGGCAGCTAAATCGTATTGATCATAAAATAAACTTACATGCTGAAATACGTTTTCAATACATGATTAAATAAGTACATGTGGGTGTTTTCGCTCTAAAAATGACATTTGAAAATTATTGTAGTGCAGGACAAGTAAATATTTGTTGGATTTCTTTTTATATTTTTTCGAAATTGCATTAAACGTTCATTTGGGATTCCTGTATTTTTTTCATGAACATGCAATACACGTCCTCTAGAAACAAGAAATATATATATAATCAAAAAAAGTCTTTTCTAAAATGCAATTTTTGTCAATTTATCAATTTACGTTGTGTGGAAATTTTAAAAAGCTTAAAGTTACAATACTTTTAATGGATGTACTGTGTGATGTACTTTATTTTTTTTGTAAAATAAATTTTAAATTAACGTTTAATAAAAAGCATTTAAATTACAGGATTAAAGAAACATATCCAGCAGCTTTAAGTAGAACTGTGATTTTTTTTTTCTTTTTTGTTGTTCTTCAGGAAATATACCCTTGGGTATATGCTTTAGAAAACATTGCTTAAGAACTTTACTTTAAATAGCAGCTTTAGAAAAGAAATCAAAATATTCATTTTAGAAAATCTTGCGATGTCTGATATTGGAGTAAAAATTATTTATACAAAAATATCAAATGTGAACACAAGGCTTTAGTTTTCATTCAAAGAAACACTTCATTTTTCAAGTAATAATCAATTGTATAATGAATTAAAATTTGTCACTGTAAAACTTTCATATTCTGATGCTTATTTTAAATTTAAAAATTGGATATCACATCTCCTTTTTACGGAAAACGAATTCAAATTAAAAATCTTTTATTTTTTATCTAGTGGTATTAGGGTAACTCTACAATAGATGGTGTAGTTTTTAAAGATTGAAATAAAAATTCTTAGAATGCAAATACAAGAAATATGTATGCATATTTAAAATTTTTATGCATATACTGATCATGTTTTGATAAAAAAATTATTAAATATCGAGAACAAAAAGTGGGAAAGAAAATTTAAATTAAAATAGCAGATGGCCATATTTCCTAAAAGCCCAGGAGAGATGGCCATCCAATACAAGAAAGGAAAAGTGAAGTTAAAATAGCAAAAAAATAGTACATTTCTTATAGTTAATCATGAAAAACATATAGCAATTTGTAAAGTACTTTAAAATTTCGTACATTAGAAATCTAGTTGTTGGGGGCCACCATGATACTTACCCATCATGATATGCATAGTAAAAATATGAAAATAAAACACGTGTAAACTATTTATAAAATGCATTGTAATTCGAATAAAATCCTGGCTTGATGACATCATAAACTTTAAATGCCTTATTACTAAGTTGCATAAAAGAAGCATCTTTATAACTCATGATCTTTATAACTCTAAAAATGATAATCCTGTTAAGTAACAGTTTACTGCGTCGGAAATTTGAATGAAATACAGGGTCATGAAAAATCGAAGGGTATGGAAAATGTGATTACAAATATCTCGGCAATTAATTATCCGGTCGACTTAATTATTAATGCAAATTTTATGATTTTTCTTTGTCTTTTTATATTCACTCCTTAAAAAAACAATTTCGAAAATTTTTATATACCTTTTATCAGAACGAACATTTCGAGAGCTCGGAAAAAACAGTTCTGTATAATCGAGGTTACTGAAATTCAATAAGCTTCTTCCCATTATTACATACTAAATAAATATCAAATTTTAAGTCTCTATCATAATTTGTTCGGGAGATAGAGCGTTTACACACACACACACACACACAGACACAAACACAGAGACAACCGGACGGCAATTTATATATATATGTTTTTCAGAATCTTCGGCATCTGAAACGTGTAGATCCGTCAATTTCTTTTTCGATTTTCAAAATGATTACAAGACTTACCCTATAATACGTATGATGGATAAGTAAAATGTAACGTACGTACTGCAAAACATACAGATACCTAACTCAACAAAAATATTCAACCGCTAAATTAATTAAACATTAAAATTTCACTTAATTTTTATACTTGAAAAACACATCTGCACGTCGCAATGAATGAACTCGTTGAACAGTTTCCTACTAAAAAATTTTATGCTGCGAACTATGATCAAGTTTTGGATATATTTAGACTGGCCGTTTCTCCTCTATGGCCATCTATCCTGCAGTTACCCTACATAATATTACAAACTATTTTTTTTTAATGAAATTTGGTGAAGAAACACCAAGTTCAATGTAAGAGAAAAACGGCAGACTGTTAAAATGTTTTGTAATATGTGTTTATAAAAATATATTACATTTTTTAAAATATAAACAGAAACATAAAAATGATTGTCGAAATACATGAAATTATAAGACTGTGAAAAGCAATGGAAGATACAATATAGTTTTTTATTAATGAGTTCTTATAATATAAAAATTAGAGCTCAGTAATTAATAGAAATAAAACTTTTTGTACGTACAATAGAACTAAAATTTCATAATTAAACTATTTGAAATTATGATCTTATTTCTTGAAATTTCACTCCGAATAATATGATACCAGTGATACAAGGATACAAGGATTTCGCACTGCATTCTAATATTTGTTATCAATATGTAATATTTATTAGATGCTGGTTTAAACTTCTAAAGAAAAAGTGAGGCTAAAAATATCTGCAAACAACATTTAATTTTTATTTAAGCCAGAATATCATCTAATTTATTCCATCAAAGTTAGAGTAAAAACTGATCCGAGATTGCAAAAGGCACGCGCGAGAAAAACAAACAAAAAAAAAAAAAAAAAAAAAAAAAAAAAAAACAATCGTATTTTAACTAAATTAGAGGATGACGTCATCCGTTTCGAAAAAAAAAACATGGGACATAGAAATATAAATCTAAACATTTTAATTTCAATTTCGCTTTTTAATCATAAATATAAAATAAACCCATGCGGTGTTTTTTATAATCATTGTTGAGCATCATATAATGTGGTATTTTATTTATGTGGCAACAGTAATTTCAGGAAAACCTTTCATTTCTTTTATGAAAAGAATGCCGATTTAATTTTTAATTATCAGGAAATTTTAATCAAAATACATGTTTCAGGAAAATTTAAGTGTACTATGTCAGAAGCCTGTTCAACATTCTTTCATATGGTATCTCATTCGTCGTTCTACGTTTCTTATTTTCTTAGAAAAAGGGATGATGATAGGAGAAATACTATATACGATTAACAGTACCATGGAATGTTCAGGAATATTAAAACACTTCTCCAAATAAAACATAAGGATTTTCAAAAATCTAACAAATGTCATAATTCAATTTATTAAATAACGTAATATGAACATAACTGTTAAAGAAAATAACATTTAAAACATTAAAATTCTTATTAAGAATTAATTAGAATATTTACATTTTAATTAATTTATATTTCCAAATACATGTATTGAGTTTAATATGCATTAGTTATTTATTTTATACTTATAAAGTATTAAATTATTTTCAAATACTTTGGAAATATATGTTTTTAATCAATAACAGTTGTAAAAGGTATTAATGAAAGTAGTGAAATTGAGTAACAGCTACATTTAAAGAACTGTAATTTGAAAAGAATATTGCATGCCTCTTCTTCTATTTAAAATAGCATCACTGACATTTAACATAAATATGTGAGACACAAAATCATAAAACAAATACTCTATTCTTATTAATTTAAAAAAAATCGTTTTATATATATATATTTTTTTTTGTTCATTTAATTGAAATGAAAACATATTGAGCTTTAAAATATTGGTAACTTTGTGAACATTAAAAAGAGTAAATTGAAAAATTATATATTTTAAAACTGTAAAGTTAAAATATTTATCTTAAAGTTTTATCACTTTATATGCACGTTTATTTAATCAAGATATTTTTATAATGCTCTGGGTTTTAAATATCGATACATAAAATAGCTTGCTTAGAAAACAAATATATGATTTTTTTTAATTATGGTATTCAATTGATTGTTTTTATAGATGAAAAAATGATACATTAATTAGAGATGCAAAGATCTGGTCTCCTGAAAACATAATGTCCTTTTTTTATACCCCCAACTGATTAATGACTTTTAAAAATCTTGAGGTTTATTCACATAAACATAAAATAAAAATAATTGCCTTTTCTCACCCTATAATAGTGTGTATAATGTAGTGATTAATGATTTCTAAAAATTTTCGTTGCAACAAAAAACCTTATATTCTCAAATGAGAAGAAAAAACACAGAGTGATGAAACTTTTGCGAAAGTGCATATGTTGAGAGACTTTTTACTGAACATAATTAGTGTATAAATATAAGTGTGACATACAATTAGTGATTTTTTCGCCATACTCTAAATAAAATATATCTAGCAGTTAATTATCTACAATTACTTGAGTTAAATTTTAAAGAATAGATTAATGAACATATTTTATCGAAAAATGTTTTTCATAAAAATAAAAATTTATATAATTTAATTAGGCTGCTCATTTATATTCATGAAATATATATACATTTATATATTCAAAAACACTTGTATTTATTGTGAATATGTTATTTCTGATAACAAAGTATCTATTTATCACCAGTTCTTACGCCGAAAGTATATATTTATTAACAGAATACGAATAGAAGAAAAACTACTTTATTTGCAGGCAATAATTTTATTTATGCACAAGCGTGATGAAGATTAAAAGAAAATAATTATTATTTTAAAAATTAATTTTATTCATGTTGACTTAAAAAGATATCTTTTGCGATATATAAGTTACAAAACTGCGTCTAGTATACTTTAAATTACTGGACTTTTGATCATTTGTTGAATGGGGCCAATGACACAAGCCTCGGTACTTCCTGCAATTGTGGCTGACACGTTATCCACATATATTAGTTTCCATCGAAAGTGGAAATAATTATCATACAATCTTGATCACGTGATATTTAAAGGTTATAATCTGTCTGTATCGTTAGCTATGGGGTTGAAAGCTGGGAGTTTCTATGTCTGTCTTTGACAGTTTTATATATGTCAATCTATAACTCATTTCAGAAATGTCGTAATATCTATACACCAAAATACCTTACAATAATTTTTACATAAGAAATGTTTTCTCTAACGTTTTCGTAACTAGCATTTCAAGAAATTTCGAAATTTGTTTGGTACAGTATTTTTGAGTTGCCTCACAAAAATCGCCATAACTCTATAAGCAAACAACAAACGAAGAATTTCAGAATATTAGAATATTACTCTAAAAACTACCTAACAACCCAAATAAATTTTCAACTTAATTGAGTAGAATTCAGTTGTAAATTTTGTCAAAATTACATACTCAAGTTTGAATATATGCAGATTTTACGCCCAATTTATCTATAAATAAAAAAACAATAATAACTAATGCAGATTTGTACATGATCATAATCGAAAACACAGAATACTCTTGAGCATTTGTCGGTTTTACCTTATCAGAACTACATTTTGCTGTTGATTCAAAGTAATAAAGTTATTTTGTGCTTAGTAGACGACCTTTAACGAAGTAACAGAAATTTGTAAATGTAGTCCTTTTTAAAGCTAGGCTTTCTTTCATAACAGTGTGCTCAAGTTTACTAATTAGCCAATACATAATAACTGTCAAGTACGAGCAAGCTACGTTTCTACATAATTAGTTTGTCCGTTAAAGTAATAATTTCTCGTTAATATTCTAATTTACTTATTATTTTACCAGGTACTTTTCCTTCAAAAAAAAGTAATGCCCATGTTATTGATTTTCAGGGAAAAAGGAGCCTGAACGATTTCTCTTTCATAA
Organism: Maratus michaelseni; assembly: GCA_963931845.1. Lineage (NCBI taxonomy): Eukaryota > Metazoa > Arthropoda > Arachnida > Araneae > Salticidae > Maratus > Maratus michaelseni. Next base: position 68,626,768 of record OZ007593.1, read on the forward strand.
ATTCTTATTATTTCCCCATTAAACTTTTATTGTGTTAAATTTTTACTTCTAAGATTTACGTAATGAATAAAGGGAAAATATTAATACATTTTTAAAACATAATAAATAAAACACATTAAGAATTATAATTTTTCAGTGTTTAACTTTCCTCTAATTTGGTAATAGTGTGCTATTTTCTATATACACATGCCAGAAAATATTAATAATCAGCGTATACTGATAAAATATTGTCGATTTGAGACATATATTTGAAGAATCAATAAACTCTTGAAAGCACATATATTTGAACCAATAATCCCATCGTTAAACTTTCCTCATACGTTATCAAATATTACATTATCGGGAAGCAAACGAGCTGCATTGCGTAAGTCATAAAACCAATAATTCTCCGCAAAGATGACAAACTTATCTTACTTTCATGGTATGAGTTTATTGATTTAATACTACTGAGCTATAAAAAGTTGCTTGGGTTATTTTATTTTAAAAAGCTATCTAGATTTCACATAACTTTATCTTTCTATACAAAGATACTATTTTCTAAATGACAAGAATAATATAAAATTAGTGGTAAATACATTTCCTATATTTATCGCAGTTAAATATTTGAATTATTTTCTCAACAATTACACACGTATATATATACAAGTTTAGATGTTACACATATTATACACATATTATTTATCGTACTACAAAATTGCACATTTATTAAACTAATGGAGAGTAACATATATATAACGTAGTTATAAAGTATATTAACTCAGAATACAAAAGAGTATATTAATATATTTTCTGTTTTATGCCTTACTTATTTAATCGTCAATAGGGTATGTTTATTTTATTGAAAAATAATATATCTAATATCGAAAACTTAAACTAAATCTTGGTAAAATTTTAAATATAATATTGATATATGATATATCGCGTCATGTAACAGATATAATATATTACATTTGAAAAAGAATCATACAGAAGAAATATCCTATGAGTAAATTTTTATGAATGTATGAAACATATCACGTATAGGGTGAAACCTCCAGTTATAGACACCTAACCTGTAACTGACACTTGAGCAAAAATATAAATCAAATAAGAGTTTTGCTGTAAAATTCGGCAACGTAATGTCATCAAGTGATAAATTAGATACTTATTTTTATTTTGGAGACAATTTATTCACCACTAGAGAGCAAAGAATATATTCAATGACGAAAAAAATTTGAGAATACAAAAAGTGCCATTTTGAGGCTACCATCTTATTTATAAAATTAAGGAAGTGTTTTTCTAATCTATTTGTAATTCAACCATCCTAAACTTTTTTCTTAAAGTTATACATGTAGAAATTAGATTAAAAATTCATATGATATATTAAGGCCATGTTTTATGGTTTATAGTTATTTAATTTAGTTTAATGGGGGGTCCAAGTTAATGGATCCTAGAATTTCATTTCACCAATGTCTGACAGAGGTGTTAGTTATTGGTTATATTAAAGAAAGAGTTGAAATCTATTATTTGAACTGTTTAAAAATGCATAATAATAAAATAAATTTATCTTGTAGTAAACACCGTAAAAATTTAATTTGTTTTGCCACCAGACTTGTGACACCAGATGTCAGTTACTATTTCATAAATGTCGGTTATTGGATATCTGTATTACTACTAATGCCGTACAAAATATTACTGCTATATACTCTTACTATATACTCTACATCACTAATAATGCAGTACAGCTTACTAAAACCCACTGTTTATAATAAATATTAATATATTTTGTTTTAATAATAAAGAATATATTTTTAAAGCATTTTAATCTTTTAAAATAAAGTGTCAATCACTAGTTCCCTTTGTGTCAATTATTGTTTTTTCAAAATAGGGATGGTGTCATTTACTGGAGTTTTTGACCATATTTATGATTAAAATTATTTTTAATAATAAAATGTATCGATATATATTAGGTAGCTTTCAATACAAAAAAGTCCTTCCGGCCTGTACCGGGAGGAAAAGGTAGCTTTCCTACATCTTCGTTTTAAAATTTTAGCTAATGTTACACGAAAACAGCAAGTTAAAATGCAAAGAAACGTTTACAAGAGATTCGTTAATACTGAATTTGAATAAGAAATTCGCCAAATTATTGAGCAATAGCCAAATTGGCTTCATTTATGAAGACTTATTTTGGTCGCCAAATTTGGCGATAATTTCGCCAAATGTCGCCAATGTCGCCAATTTTGGCGCTAACGGATATGAATAAATAGTTTTATGCGCATGATTGGGAAAATTAGTACAACAATGAAAGAAAATAATTTGCGAGTAATCGCGTTAATGTGCTGTTTTGTTTCAAAATGTCAGCCACCCTAGAATTTCAAACTGCTCTATCTCAGCCATTTTTTAAGATAGAGGTAAACCAAAAAATGCTCTGGAATCCTTGTATCAAGGCCTAACACTTAGTTAAAAAATATATTTGAATTTTTAATTTTTTTGTATATTTATTTTAGTTTTAAATTTTTAAATGGCCGCCATCTTGAAACAAAATGGCGGACCAAGCTGCCCAACGAACTCGGTCGAGACATTGGTGACCTTAATACACACAATTAGTTTCATCAAAATCGATTTATAAATACGAGCGTTATCGTATGACACAGGTCAGATATATATATATATATATATATATATCTGACCTATGTCATACGATAACGCTCGTATTTATAAATTAATTTTGATGAAACTAATTGTGTGTATTAAGCTAACCAATGTCTCGACCGAGTTCGTTGGCCAGATTGTTCCGCCATTTTTTTTCAAGATGGCGGTCATTTAAAAATTTAAAACTAAAATAAATATACAAAAAAATAAAAATTCAAATTTATTTTTAATTACGTTTTAGCCCTTGATACAAGGATTCCAGATCTTTTTTTGGTTTACCTCTATCTTAAAAAATGGCTGAGATAGAGCAGTTTGAAATTCTAGGGTGGCTGACATTTTGAAACAAAACAGCACATTAACGCGATTATTCGCAAATTATTTTCTTTCATTGTTGTAATAATTTTCCCAATCATACGCATAAAACTACATATTCATATCCGTTAGCACCAAAATTGGCGACATTTTGCGAAATATCGCCAAATTTGGCGACAAAAATAAGTCTTCATAAATGAAGCCAATTTGGATATTGCTCAATAATTTGGCAAATTTCTTATTCAAATTCAGTATTAACGAATCTTTTGTAAACGTTTCTTTGCATTTTAACTTGCTGTTTTCGTGTAACATTAGCTAAAATTTTAAAACGAAAGATAGGAAAGCTCCCTTTTCCTCCCGGTACAGGCCGGAAGGACTTTTTTTAAAATTTGACAACGATATTTTTTTTAATATATCTCTGCTATCCTTTCAAAAGCAAAGGTAAGTATAAAATAGATTAAAAATTTTGTTATAGTGATTTGAACAAGAAAGAATCTTTAAAGTGTCAGTTACTGGGGGTTTCACCCTATAAATATAAAATTACTTTCCATGTACACATTTTGTGATATAGGTTTTAATATGTAAAAATTAACTTATGTGACTGAGTGTTTCAACATTTTACTTTTTATTTCGCCATTTTTGTGTATCTTCATGGGTTAATTAACATAAAACAAGTTTGAAATTGTAAGTCAAACGTGACAAATGAGGTGTGTTTGTACTATAACTAGTTACATAAATATTCAGATTTTTCTGATTTTTAATTCTGTGAAATGAATTATATCGTCTGCAGATTAATTTCTGTAATAAAATAAGTATCTCGGTCGCTTGACGATTGAACTTGGGAAGCTCCTATAACAAAAAAGCACCGATTTAAATAAAAAAATTTAAATTTCTTAATAAATATTTTTATTAATATCTCCTAAAGTTTTGATTCGATTTTAATAAAATTTGAAATGTCTCGACAAAAGTCTGCAAAGATAATATATTTTAAATTGCAATCCAATCGGTTGGGTAGTTTTTGCGTTGTTATATGCGGACGGACGGACAGACAGACGGACAGACAGACAGACGGACGGACAGACGGACGGACCAAGCGACGACAATAGGTGCTACGTATTTATATAATTACGAACGCACCTAAATATACATGTTATTTATATGAAAAAAAACTTACTAAAACTAGCTTCACAAATTAAAATTACATGAACACCCTTATTAATTATCAAACAAGAAAATATTTCATTCGTGAAAAATTTCGATTTCCGATTTTCGACGAATTTATACGTTTTAAAAAATCTTGAACACGATTTGAATGTTTTTAGAAAATGTCTGTCCGTGAGTCTGTATGTCTGTGTGTGATACAAGTATTGTGGGTGATCTAACTCAAAATCCTCTGTACTGAATTCATTAAAACTTCATATTCATTTAGACCTTGACATACGTAGGTGCCGAAGAGCTTGTGTGTATATGCGTAATATGAGCGCATTTTTCCCGATTTTCAAAATACATATGTATCAAGAAGCAATGCGTGAAGTTTCATAAAACTTTTGTTGTTACATCTTTGCATAAACAAAAGCTTATAAAATTCGGGTCTAATCACTCAACAGGTGGCGCCGATTTGCTGTGATTTCACGATTTCAGAGATGGCTATAACACGAAAACTGTTTCACGGAATTTCATGTAACTTCATTTTTTTCTTTTAGAGCTTGGCATAAATAGATGATCCAATTTTGACTTTCATCTCTTAACAAGGAGCACTTGTATTCTGTGCTTGAGGAAATATTCCTAATCTTGTCCACAATGAATTCATGCAATTTAGTGAAAGTGATTCGATCTATTATCATTCACGGATCATTGTAGTTCTATGTTGAATCAAAGAAAGGGATTATACTTCATAATTGTTGCTGCGTGGGTATGCTTTATAAATTAATGCAATATAATGATATTAAAGGAATTTTTGTGACAGCCACAACATACTAGTTTATTATAGCGTTAAGTACCGGCAATTCTGGTGAATTTTTAAAATTTGCTAAGCAGAAATTAATAAACAAAATATAAAAATATAATGTACAGAAAGAAACTAGTATTTATCTTTATTAAAATGTGAAACTGTTTTTTATCATTAGAATTTGTTGCAAAATACCGTTGGCTTGAAAATATTTATAATTTAATGATAATATTATAATAATTAATTTAATGATATAACACTTTCCAGCATAGTTGAAAAGTGTTTATGAATTTCTTTTGTCTTTCTGTCCATCTATCTCTCTGTCCGTCGGTCTGTCTGCCGTCTGTCTGTGATCTAACTCGCGTAAAAAATTGCCATTCAATTGCTATATGTTATTTAGATTTACTATGGCATCATCGGTAATGAAAATAAAGTATGTAGCTCTTATACTTCGTGTACAGGGGCACTCAAAAAATGCCGTTACATTATGGTGTATGGTAAAATCATCTGCAGTGTATTTTAATGTTGTTACACTATTGCAAATATATTGAAATTGATATCATTTTCTAAGATCCCTCAAAATATGGTTCATGTTGAATATGGAGTGTAGAGCATATATCATTCATTTACAGGGCCACACAAAATTATTCGGTTACATAATGGTTTGCGGGGAAAAACTGTTCGCAGCGTATTTTAATTATGTTACACAATTTGAAATATAATTAATGATATATATTACTGAGGTTTACTACGAGATATTCGTTTTATAATTTTATGTGCATAGCATTTATCGTTCATTTACAAATACACACAAAATATTTTGGATACAGTACTGTATGCGATGTATTATCTATAGGCGATAATTGCTGGAAGTGCTGTTTCAGTTAGATATGCATTTAACTAAACTTTTTCATACTGTGTGGTATTTATAAATGTTATACATCTCTTACAGGACTACACACAAGCATTCGTAAGCATTACTGTGTATCAGCGTAAATTGAATAACGGAAGTTATACTTGTTGAACTGAAAAATATTTAGTAAACTAAGAGATGTTTTTTAATATAAATAAAATAATATACAGGACCACGCAAAGAACTGGACAGATGGCCGCCTCTGTATGATAATTTCAGGGAAGTGTGATTTCGTCAGTATTCCTCGTAATTTGCCTGATTTAAACTTTAGCTTAATATGTGGCGTGTATAGAAATCTTAAGGCATTGAAATCTTACGGTACAGCGTTGTACAAAATAATTCATATATGTTTCCATCTATGGGAAGAAACTGCTAAAGGTGAATTTTCGACTGTGTTATGTGTTTTCTTATACTAAACAAAATAGCAGTATACTATATATAGTATATCACAATCTATAGATTGTGTCGGAAATTGTTTTAAAATCTTGATGCATGTTTTTGTTTTCTTGTTTTAAATGTTACAGGTAGTGTATATGAACATAAGTTAAGTGAGGATAGATGGACGATTATTGTTAACTTCAAGAATGTGGGTTGCCATAGATTGGTAAAAAACTGTGCATGTTCATTGTGTGTATTTCGTCATTGTTATGCATAATGACATTCTACCTATTCGATAACTTTCCACAAGCAGCACTATCTATGAAGAAATTTCGGAACTACTTTTTTAAATATTCTTAAACAAAATTTCGGATCATAAGAGGCATTTTCGTCCAAACAGCACATTCGTACCCCAATTGCTTGATATTTTATGGAATTCTAAAGTGTGTCAAGGGATTTTAGGACACTGTGAACCTCTCTGGAGTGCACTACACGATTGTTACTATAGAATATGGTGTGCATAGCTCTTATCGTTCATTTACAGAGGCCCACAAACTAATTCATTTCCAGTATTGTTTATGAGCACTATTTGATGGTAGTGCGTTTGGAATTGCGATGTGCGTTTTTAAATGTAACTTTTTTTCGTATTATTTAGTATGCATGAATTCTATAGTCGTATACATTACTGCCCAAAATAATTAGCGTACATTTTCTCTTACAGATAGACGTTGGTTAAGGGAAATTTTGAAATGTGTTATTGGATTCCTAACTGAACTATATTTTTGGGATTCTATGTAGTTTACGTACAAATCTAAGATCATATGTAGTTCTGCACAAAAGAATTCGGATATGTTTCCGTTTATAGATGGTTTACTTAGATATCATATTTTTTATATTACTAAAATGAAAAAATTTCTTATACTATTCTGAGTGTGTTTGAAAGAGTTTCATAATGTATGTTTTCCACATGATTTTTCTTTATTTTTTTTTACTTACAACGTTTTGCAGCTGCGGAAAATCGTAACTCGTACGGTTCTAATTTGAGGTTTGTATATATTTTTTAATGATCTCCAACGAATCCAGTTTCACAAGTATTTATTACATTCATTATATTTTTACAAAGTGTTATTTAATATAGGTTTTCAAGTTTTTATTGAATTAGTCCGGCAGATAATTTCCACATAATTTTCCTTCAATAAACTATCTACCACACAAATTTGTATAAAATATACATAAATAAAAATACATGGAAATGTACGTTTAGAAGTACGTGAGTGTAATATTGAAGTACATTGAAGTTCTTATAAGATATAAAATAACATTTTTATTTCAAAAGGAAAGACTAATCCAGTTACATTTAATTTAATTTTAATTTCTCTAATGAATCAGTACATATGTTTGATAACTCTTTTGACTCACATATTGCTGAAAAAACATGACTTCAAATTCTATACATATTAAAATTATCCATAATGAATCATTTTACTACGTTCAATTCTATTTTTGTATTATAAATAAAATAGAAAATTTTCCTAGTTTTTTATCATGAAAACATTATGAAATTTTAAATGAGATAAAATAAGAAAGATATTTATGTATAGTATTTTTTTATATGTTTTTTTTTTTAAATAGTATCCAAAATAAATGAGTTTGAATGAAAAAAAAATTAAGCCAGGAAAAAACAATCTTAAGTTATTATTATTTCTCTTTCCATATACTTTATTATCGTTAAACAAAGTTAAATTATTTTCTAAATCGTAAAATTAAAAATATCAGAAGTATCCATTCTTCAAATTTGAACAACTTTTTTTATGCTAATCTCATACAAATCTCTTAAAGTGCTGTAGATAAGAAAATTGTATGATCTGCAAATCAGTAATTTTCATTCAAACACTTTCTCTTGCTAAACCCAAGAAAAAGAAGAGATAAGAGTAAATCCCTGAAAACTTTAAATTTCTCTCTAAAATGAAGAAGATAAGAGGAACACCCAAGATAACTATTTAAGTAACTCCCGAGTTTGATATGCATACAGCATTTCGATTTAACCTTTTAGAAGGAGTAAAAGGAACAAACAGCTTGTACTTTTTATTCCTTTTTAGTTTAATGAATCTATCAAATTTAATATTTATATTAATATGCATTTTAATTTGCAATTCAGAGTTAAAATATTTAGATTTTTTTTACACGTTGAAATTACGTATGAATTATATTTAAAATATTACTTGTCACTTTGTCATTAGAATATTAACTTGTCATACTCGTCTCCGAGTTTCAGCTCATACATGTTGGAAGATTAATCCCTGATTCTCGTGACGATGAAAAAGTTATTATAACGTCAATATTTCGATAAATGAAGATTTAAGAAAACATCCGTTTTTAGATATTTTTAACAACTTTTTTTTTTTTTATGTCACCAATGAACTTTATTTAGCAAGCGCATTTTTTATAAAAACTACTGAAATTTTTTTTTTAGCTCCGATATTTATTTACATATGAGTACAAATCTATAAGCAAGTAATATAATATTCCGTTTACTTTTCTAAAACTCGGGATCCCCCATGATGTATAAAATAATCTATTTGTAAGAGTTAATATACTAATAGCACAAAAATTTTATTTTGTCAAAACAATTTCATAATTATCAGAGAACGGACTTTTCATAAATATTACACATTTGAAATCGATACTGCTCAAAATATTGCTCGCAATGGTACCAATATTCAACATGGAAGTTCATCCTATCCTGATTTATGGAGGGATTGGAGATAAAATAAATATTCGTAAACCCAAACACATCGAAACGTTGCTCCCCAAATCCTAAAATAAAGTTTTACATATCTTAATCTTTTTACTAATAAATATTTTTATTCCTTACATATACGTTTTTTACTTACCCATCATACGTAGTATAGGGTAAGTCTTGTAATCGTTTTGAAAATCGAAAAATTTTTTTGACGGATTTACACGTTTCAGACACTGGAGATTCCGAAAAACATATTTTTAGAAAAAAAAAAAATTTGCCGTCCGTCTGTGTGTCTGTGTGTCTGTGTGTGTGTCTGTAAACGCTCTATCTCCCGAACAAATTGAGATAGAGACTTGCAATTTGGTATGTACTTAGTATGTAATAATGGGAAGAAGCCTATTTCATTTCAATAACCTCGATTAACCGGAACATTTTTTTTCGGACTCTCGAAATATTCGTTCTGATGAAAGGTATATGAAAATTTTCGAAATTGTTTATTTTAAGGAGTAAATATAAAAGACAATAAAAAAACATAAATTTTGCATAAAACATGAAGTCGATCGGATAATGAGTTGCCGAGATATTTGTAATCCTATTTTCCACACTCTTCGATTGTTCAGGACCCTGTATTTCATCCAAATTTCACTTCAAATATATATTTTAATTGGAAATTTGACGCTTAATCAGATGCAATAAACGGCTAGTTAATAGGAGTATTGTTTTTGGAGTTATAAGGAAAAACCTCTTTCAAGCAATTCAGTAATCGAGTCTTTTTATGACGTTATCAAGCCACGATTTTATTTGAATTGCAATGCATTTTATAAGTAGTTTACACATTTTTATTTTAATATTTTACACTATACATATACATGATGGGTAAGTATTACGGTGGCCCCCAACGACTAGTTTATTTAGCAATTATGTGAGTTCATTCAGAATGTGACTTCATTTAGTATTTCGTTACGTGGAAAAGAAAATATTAATTATTTACTATAAATTTTATTATATATTTTTGACGATCATATCCTACCGATACAAAAATGATGTTTCACTAGAACGTGATTTTCTAAAAACAAAACTAATTAATATAATTTACAGCAAATTTCACTAGCTTGTTTAGCACACGAGGATTACTTTGGGGAGGAGATTCAATACATTCCTCAAACCGAGGCAAACGAAAGAGAAAGGCTGCCGCAGTGCTTTACGCGTATCTTTTTTTACAGACCGCAGGAGTCACGTGATGCTCGAATGCACCAATGCAGGTGTACAAAAAGAGCATCACGCCACTCTAGCTGTCTGTAAAAAAAATAAGTGGAATGCACCGCGTTCTGTCTTTCCGCGTTAGTCTTTGTCTGTTTCGCCTGCCTTTTTCGTAAGCCTCGTCTCAAACTCATATGACGTTATACTCACCTGCTGACGACACACAGTGGAACTCCAGTTATACGTTTCGCCCGGGACCAGAAAACAAAACGTGTAACTCGGTAAAACGTACAACTCAATTAATGGTCTAATGGGACCGTTTTTTAAATATATCATAAAAACTTTGTTCCGCTGAGGATTGTGTTACCTTTTATATCGAAAACGGAAGTTTCCTAAGTATTACTGCCCCCCTGACATAATTTTTTTGGAAATGGAATAGAGTAGAAAAATGGTACATAAGAAAAGTACACATGAAGTTATTTTATTATAAAAGCCTTATTAAAAATATTTTTAATATACATAGAGTACTTAAAAGAAATCATTGTAATCGCCTTGACATATAAATCATTTATCAGAACACATTTCAGTAGTTTACTAAATTTTGTTGAAATAATCCCGAATCTTTGATTGTTTATTTTCAGCAGAGCCGACATTGAACAGCAAACTGTGCATTTCTGTTAATAATGCAGCCGCCTTTTGTTACTGCTTAACTACTGATGAACCACTTTACTACGCAAAAGCCCTCAGAGCAGTTCCGAAGTTTGAGTGGGATTTTTCAAATCAAACTCCTCCGATGCGTTGCCAGTGTTTCCGATTACAAAATGTATAAATGAGACAAAATTTCGTCCGGGAAATCAAAAACATAACGTATAAATGAGGGAAATGTATAACCCAAAACGTATAACTCAGCTAAATTTTAATGGCAAGGGGCCGGGACCACTGAGTTGAAACGTATAACTGAGGGAAACGTACAACTCAGGTAACGTATATCAGGTAACATTAATTGCTAAAAGGTGTAAAACAAAAGGATTATAAACAGTAAAATAGGTTTTATTAGACTGTTGACACATGTTTCAGATCAATCTGAGTCATTAAAAAAAAAAAAAAAAAAAAAAAAAAAAAAAAAAAAAAACGTTAGGTTTGTTTTCATAATTTCATAATGCCTCAAATTGAGCTGAAACATATAACAACAATCTAATAAAACCTATTTTACTATTTATAATATTTTTATTTTACTCCTTTTAGAAATTAAAAAGAAGTATATAATTACAAGGTGTTATGATTTGTTATACTTATTCTCTAATGACGTCATATTAACCTGTTTTCTGTTCTTAAAATTACTCATACTCCTTGCGTTCTTAAGAAATATTTGAATCTCCGTTATATTGCCAATATGATGTCATATTCATATTTTTTCAACTGATTAATCTTTTTATTTCATTTTCATTTTGCACGTGTAATTCTTTCAATAGAAAATTAATTATTGTAGAAATAATTTTATTGTGGATTTTTAATTGTTGGCTATAACTGCTATAACGAAAAATATTTAAATTTGATAGGGATTTTCTGTTAGATTTTTGGTTTTTTATTCATTAAAAATTAACTATACATTATTTTTGATTCCGAATTACCTTAGTTGCCTCGTCCGTGTTTTTATACTCCTATACGTAAAATTTCACAACACTTGATTCTAAACTGTTGATTCGTATAGAATTGCAGACAGACAAATTTTCATTTTTATATATTAGATTGCCTTGATATTTTCTTATTGCACACACGCATATTATTATTAATATTATTCTATTATTGAGCACCGGTATGGTTTAGCGAAAGTGGTTTGGCGCAACTGATTTATTGTTATCCACATTTTCTTCAAATCTCATTTTTGTATTTTGACGTAATTAGAAAATCATATATTAAATGGTATTTACGTTTCCTGTTTAGGAAAAATACACGGCCTGGGAAGTATTTTTTTAATATAAAAGTAGTAGTATGCACCTTAACATCATTTTCGAAAATCCGGTGGATGGGCAAATTTTACAAAATTTATTGTTTGGAAAAAGGCAGAAATCTGAAAGTCAAATTAATTCATTAAGAATCTTCATATGTAGGTACTATAAATTTCCAGACAAAACTTTGAGAACATCAGAGCAAATCTAATGTGATAGAATTTTGTGTAAAAAGAACCATTAATGCATTCAAAGTTTGTTGAGAAAAATGCAGACATACTTACATAACAAATTTCTCTTCTGCGTCGTTTAAAAAATATGCTAAAAACAGTTCCTTTTTGGTTATCTTCGGTTGCTTCTATTCGCCGATATACATATCATATGCACATTTAGCAGGGTTTGTTAGAAAATAAGCTTGTGTAAAGAAATCAAAACTGTTGATTCACTTTATGTGTGCTATGTTTCACACAAATTTTTGAAATGGTACAAGTGCCTTCCACACTTTGTACGAAAACAATTGTCACACGCCTTCTTTTTATAAAAAGCAAACTGGAGAACAGATATATCAAGAGATGCTTCGAAAATCGAGATGACTAGTGGCAAGAATATTATCAGACAACAATAATCAAATAGCAAGAAGCAGGGAATATGAAATCCATGTATAACTGAAGCCGAAATTTAACTAGCCACTACATGCTGATTCATATTACATATCAGTTTGTGGATGGAAGGAATGTTGATATTCAAAACGGTGCATTTGATATCGTGAAAGATATTTGCTTACGCTCATGAAATCCGGCATTCAGTCATTGGCATGTTTGATTTTTATGATTACAGTGGGTCATTTATAACAAAAACAATTTTCCATGCTATACTTATTAAATAATCTTAAAAAGAAAATTAATATTTCAACTTCCCGAACATAGTTCACTTTAACATCTGCATCTGCCCGTAAGGCATGGTGACGTCACGGCGACGTCACTGCGAAGTCACACTGTGACTTTGTGACCGTCGTCGTGACGTCAAGTGACGTCGATGTGAAGTCATTGTGACGTAAATGTGAGGTCGTTATGGCCGTTTTCAAGGCTTTCTGTGACCTCACAATGTGACTACTTTGTGAAGTCACGGTGTGACAAATTTGTGAAGAATGTGACATTTATGACGATTTTGTCTTTAACTTTGTGAAGCAGATATGACCTCAGTGACGATGTTGTGAATTCACCCTGTGACTAATTTATAAAAAGTGTGTCGTTTGTGACGATTTTGCCATTAATTTTATGACGAACCCATTTGGGTCCTGTCCAGTGCTAGATGATTTGAATTTACTAAAACCCGACCCAAAGAGTTAGTTGTATTTATTTTACCCTGCATTGGATTTTAGGTAGATTTCGTAACAGATACTACCTATTTCATTCTCCCCTAGGTTGGAATTTCTGGAAACAATTTTCAGATCTACACCGATCATGACTCCCAGAACCCAAAACCACCCCACCCCCAGTTCAAAACTTTATATTATATATATATATATATGTGTGTGTCACTTTTTTATGGACACGATAACTTCAAAAATTCTGCACAAATATCTTCCAAACTGATACACAAAATCAAGGTGAATAAAATCTCGGTCAAGTTCGTTAATGGGTAAAATCGAACCAAGGTGGGGAAATAGGGGGGGGGGGGCTTTTTGTGAAAACAGAAAATTCCCCATAACTTCTTAATTGTGATACGTATCGAATCCGTTTAAAGTTATTATTACTCCTAGGAAAAGTGCCGACAATTTATGCATGGCAGTCTTTTGATATATTTAAAAATAGCGTCAAGGAGGGGAAAAATAGAGGTTTGAGAAGAACAAAATCCATAACTTTGTCAATTCACAAGGTATCAAACCGCTTAAATTTATCATACATCCTGTTAATATTATCTGCAACTTTTATATTTTGACAAGTATTTTATAGAACCAACATTTATAGCAAAAAAAAATAATTATTATAAATAAATAACTAAAATAAAATAAAATAATAATAATAATAAAATTGCCGGCTCCGACAACTTGACACAGGTAGATTTCGAAGTGGGCGGTCCGAACTGCCGCATCCTGGCAAAAATGTCGTTTATTCTGCAATTCTCAATAAACAGGCGCCCCACGGTCCGCATCTTCGAAATCTACCTGTGCCTGTAGGTCGAGCCGTCAGGGATTTTTAGAGTATTTTGCTGCTTTTCGTGTTAAGGCTGCATGTACCCATCTCACACCGTGGGTTGAATTCACTAAAGATTATTTTCTTTCGAGTTGGATTAACTGATTCTCGTTTTTTTAAGAGATGTTTGAGCTATTATTTGGTACTCGTGGATGTGTCATTGGTACTCGGCATACCTAACTCCAGCCGTGATTTGCAGCGAGTCAGTTTCTGCTAGGTATTACAGATTTTTGTGTACGTCTAGTTCAGGTTGTCTTTTGTTTCTATATGGATTAGGACTGGCTGTACCCCAATCCAATCCGCTAATTAAATTGTCTGCAATTTTTTTATTTGGGTAAAGTTTTGGTCAGATTAGCAAATTTTTTATTTTTATTTTTATTTTTTTTTGTTTGTTTTTTGACAGTTGAGTTTGGGTTGTGTTTTGTTTCAAATGGGTCGGATCCATATTTTATTTCAGATAAAAATATCTCTATTTTTGAATGTGTCATATATTTTTTAATTTGTATTTATTTCATGAAAATAATATTTAACTTATACATATGATTATAGATATTTTTTTCATAACTTATTTTACATATGATTTTAATAACAATTTCTATAATCTTGAAATTCCGGTCGAGCATTATTGGTCAGTATTGGGAATATTCTGTCTTCAGTGTTTGACTTTTCATTTCTGACAGTGTAACTACATATACAAAATGCTATAAATAGTAATTACATTTATAGTATCAATTAAGCTAGTAAATCCGCAGATCAGGGGTCTTAAACGTCAGTTCCATAGTTTTATATCGAAATCATTTTATGAAGGAATTTAAAACATTCAACCCGCAATTTTATTTGTATCATTTTTTTATTGCTCATTACTACAAGTAATATATCAAATAGTTTCTGAAAAATTAACTCTTAAGGCTGTTCGTTAGTAAACTTTCCGATTCCCCTCGCTGATGTTAAACATTTGGACTATAGGATGCATTCGTATATTTAAATATCTCTCCAGAAAATTAATATTCTTAATTTTGTTTTCTGTGTACACTTCTTAAAGGATGTCTTTTTTTTTCCCCTTAGTTATCAAAATATTTCTTAAATATGTGCTTAATTTATAATTATATGTGTTAAAATATGAATTTAATACTTCTCATAAAATTAAGTATATATTTTAGAAATATTTTGATAACTAAGGAAAAAAAGAGACATAGTTTAAAACGAGTACACAGAAAAATAGTTTATTTAGAAGTTAGTTCATAGAAGTTAAAAATATTAATTTCTCAAGGAGATATTTTAAATATACGAATGCATCCTTCGCCCATAGGTTTAACATTAGCTAGAGCAGGAAGTTCACTGACGAACAGCCTTAAGAATTGTGACGGGAAACACAATTCCATGTATTCTGATACTCCGAAAAATGTTCTCATTACACACACACACACACACACACACACACACACACACACACATATATATATATATATATATATATATTAAACTCTACACAAAATCACTGTCTCAGTAATTTAACAAATGCAATTCTCTAAAATTCAGTATTTTAAATATTTTATCGAAATACATAAAGCATTCATCTTGTGATAATAAAATTATTAGCTTGAACAATTAAGTTTAAACATAAATATTTTATTAATTATTGATATCCTAATTGGTCAATGTATTTCAAAACGAATATTGTTTTTATTTAGTATAATTCCATTAAGTTCAGATTCAAAACGCATTTATAAAACCATTACCTATTACCAGGCCTGTATTTTGGATGTGTGACGCCCTGTGCAATCAATTATTTAACACCCTCCTTCTTTTACTTATATAAAAATCTATATTTTTAGAATCATTTATTTCAATTTTAAATACTATAAAACATTTAAAATTAACTGAATACACAAAGCATAAAACAAACTTGCAAGCTTAAGTTTTAATAATTTTTGCAGAAAACAATAAGTGGTAAATACACAAAAAAATATACATTTAATCAGCGCTGTTAAAAATATAGCACAAAACTCCACTTTTGTTTAGCAAAAAATATATTATAGAAATGACAAAAAAAAAAAAAAAAAAAAAAAAACACTTGATTTTTAACAGTACCATTAAAAATCACATACAAACTTCCAATTTTATCTAGCAAAATGTATGATAGAAATACATTTAAAAAATCACCACAATTGAATGGAAAATATTTAAAAAATTATATCTTAGAACCATCCTAATTAGTCTGTAAGAAATATGTTTTACAAACTCGATATTTAGTAATCATTTTACAATACTTACGGAACTCTTCTCATTTTTGCATTTGCGAAAGCATTTATAACTTAGTCGAAATCGAGCATAACAACATCATAAAATAAGAAAAACATCATAAATAGGAATATATTGTTTTATATTATGAATTTAAAATAATAAAAAATGATTTATTTAAAACAATGTGATTTGTAACTCTTAAATGCAGACAAATTGAACTTAATTTTAGAATATTTTGTACTTACCAAATCCTTAATGCATATCCCTCTAAAAATTCTTCGTGAGTTACTTTATCCATTTTTAGCAAATTGTTAATGATCTCATATCATATGTAGTTTCCAGCAAGAAATTTTGGAATGCTGATTATAAAAAATCAATGACGGCTCGGCTTACAGGCACAGGTAGAATTCGAAGACACAGACCGTGGGACGCCTGTTTGTTGGGAATTGCAGAAGAAATGACCTTTTTTGGGACCGCCTACTTTTAAATTTACCTGTGTCTGTAGGTGGAGCCATCAGGGATTTTATTTATTTACTTACTTTTTACTGTAAGGGTTGGTCCTATAAAAAACTTGTCAATATGAATGTTGTAGATAATATTAAGTGAATTTTTAATAAATTTAAGCAAATATGATATATTGTAAATTGATAAAAAAGTTATGAAACTTTTTCTTCTTAAACTCCTATCCCCCCCCCCCTTGAGGTCATTTTTAATGGTATCGAAAATCTGTCATACATAAATTTTCGGCCCTTTTTCCTAGAAGTAATAATAACTTTAAGCGTATTCGATACGTATGATAATTAAGACATTATGGGTATTTTACTGTTTTCACAACCCCCCCTTCCCCCGTTGGCTCGATTTTGCCCATTAACGAACTTGACTGAGATTTTATGCCCCTTGATTTTATGTATCAGTTTGGAAGAGATTTGGGGAGAATTATTGAAGTTATCGTGTCCATAAAAAAGTGATATAGATAGCTAGATAAAGTTTTGAACTGGGGGTGGTTTTGGGTTCTGAGAGTTATGATCGGCGTAGATCTGCATAAATTTTCGAGAAATTCCAACACAGAGGAGAATGTAATAGGTAGTATTTCTTAGTACTACTTCTTATGTGGTATTTCTTTATAGATAGTAAATCTACCTAAAAGCAAGATTAGTACTGACTTTTTTTTAAATGAAGGGGTTTACAAGCTTTTTGACCTGGCCCTGAACCACCCGCTAAAAATAAATTTTAACCGTAACTAAAAACTCTCTTCAACATGGAGATCAGGAAATAGGGGGTGGACGTAGGCGATCTCCTTTACTGTTAGAACTTATAATTTTGTTCCTCTACTAAATCTCGTGAATTAATACAACGTTAGCACATTTTAAGAATTTTAAAGATTTTTTAATGCTATAATAATGGCTTCAAATATTTCTAAATCATTATATATAATTCATAAATAAATTACTACTCCAAATTAAAAAATAACATTGCAAAATTACTATGATTGGAATTTTCCTAATAAAATGGTAACATATTTTGTAAAAATATTGTGAAAAGTTATTTATTTATAATTTGTTGTTGCTTAGACTAATCTAAACTATCCTGAAATATGATAATTTTTAAATGTAACGTTTTCAATATTTGTCTTCTTCATATTTTAAATTAATACAAATCTTTAAAATTTCAAAAAATAATGAAAAGTATTCACAGTATATAGTAAAAAAAAAAAACTTTTATTAGTTTAGCAACCTATTCAATTTTTTATAGAACCACCAGAATACAATAATTTTGAAATAAAACAAGATTTGTGCAGTTGTACCGGAGTTATGCCTAAAAGTATACGTAAACATAAGATAAATTTTTTTATTACAGAAAAGTATTTACAATATGTAAACACTTTTCCTAATTGCCTAACTTTTATGCGTAAATATATACATAATTTTATATATGTATATGAAACTTCTTTTTACCATATAAAAATATTTATGACATGTAAAACAATTTAGAAAATGCACGGTTTTTGCAATTTGATCATTTTCGCTGGAAAATGAAATTCTCATGCCGTCATAAAAAATATTTTTTTAAGGAAATTTCTTGAATACCAACATCCTAAACGTATTCAAAGGTGAACAAAATATGAAATTTCAGTTATAGTTTAATAATTTCTAATAATAGTCAAGTTAAATCATTATTTAAATTACAAAAATTGTATAAGTATTAAGGGAAAATCAAACATTCGTTAATTCTTTAATGTTCTTATAAAGTTATGAATAACTGCTATTAGGGTTATTTCAACTTAATTATATTATATAACATGAGCAATTTTTATTACATCTTAAATTAAAAAAATATACTATATGTGTGGATTTGAATACAACTAATGCAAACTTCGCATTTAATGATTAACATATTTCCAAAATATTTTAGTTTAGAATTAAGTAGCAACAAACTATAGATGAATAACTAATTAATTTCCAGATAGATTTATTTAAAAAATAAGTAACAATTAAATTATGCATTTCCAAAAGAAAATTGTATCATTTTTTCTCCTAGAATATGCGGGTCAGTAATTTATAAAGAAATATATGCAGCAATTTATAAATTTAAAAGCATTACTATAGCATTGGAAACACTTTAAAATATTTAAAATGACTTACGTGGAATTAGTTCACACTCTTTATTAGAAAAACATGTTCTACTCAAATGTCCGCAGAATAAAAAAAAAATAATCGTTTGCTTAACGTGTTCTTCAAAGTAGTACTGCGCAGCTTCGTCTGAGCAGACAGGCAGGTGTTTATCGTTTCTGAACTAACAATAACAAAAGAACTTATATGCTGGTTATTTTAAATCGGAAAATAGTCTTTCTTTCGTTCCCACTTTTTTTTTTCACCAGGGGAATAAGCTATGAAAAATTGCATTTACATGTATATTTTTATTAATTGCAGTTACTCAAAATCACTCCAATTTAATCAAGAATTGTACTAAAAAATGGATTTTATGGCATTTATGAAGTAATTTATATAGAAATATCAATACTTTTTTACAAATAAATTGATTAAATATGAATTTACTTCGTTTATATATCATTGAATAAAAAAGCAATATATTTATTGGTGATAGAGGAAGAGATTCTTTTTAAATACAAGACAGTTTTGGTCAAATTGCTAAAGAAAATATGCCAAGTTAACAGCGTCTTTTAGTCCCCTTTTCTCAAAAAAAATAAATAAATAAATAAATAAATATAAATATAAATAAATATAAATATATATATATAATGTCTGAAAGTAGTTTACACCCGGGCCCCAATCTGTCCTCTATAATTATAAGGCCACATATGACTATAGGGTATTTTGTGTTATCTCTATCTGTGTTACGAAATTAATTAAGGTCCCGTACACTTTCTTGGACCTAGGGTCACTTATAGAGAATCTCTGATAGAGAATATTATCATTTTCGTAGCAGACACTGGTGCTGAAGAAGGGGCTGAGGAAGCATACCGCATCCAAGTTTTCATGTTTTAACTTTTTTCTTTATCATTAATGATTTAAACAAAAAAGAATTATAAATAAAACATATTTTTCTCAAGTTTTTAAAACTAACTAAATTGTAAGAGTAAAAATAATAATTAAGTGCATAAAAATGTTATTTAGTATTATCATGACATCAGTGTGTGACAAAACTCTCCCTCCCCCACAAAAAATTAGATTTCGTTCTGTCAGAGTTGATTGTTTTTGTGATCATATTTGTGTCGTGAAGTATGTGACTTGCAGTGACGTCACTGTGATGTCACAAAAATTTTAAATATTGTCAAAAGTACATTTTTTAGGATGAATAATATGTTTTGAAGTGTTCTTGTTTCTTTTTAAAAGTTTTGAAGAAGTTCACATTTTAGTAACAATGTGACGTCACAGAGTGGTGGCATTTTGATCACAGATGTGACGTGACCACTGCGACTCGCAATGACGTCACTGTGACGTCACTGCGACCATGCATGCTATACGGGTGCTGTTACCTTGAGTGTACATATCGCAAGTTTTAACTTTGTCGAAAACTGATGAATCTTTACTATATTGATGTTACATGTAATTTCATCACATAAATAAATTATAACAACTACGCCAGTGCAATATATGGTTTGGCCTAAAATATACATGTAAAAAATAATGATTTTTAATTAAAATAAAGTATTTCTAAAATTAAAATAATTTTAATTATAAAATTAATTCAACCTAAACAAATGTACTAACCATAAGTTGAGATTTTTAATATGTAGATTTATTTAAATATTTACATTTATTAAAAATGTTTGCCTTTGTTTTAAATGCTTAAATAAATAGAAAACTTGAATTGTTTCTTACACAGTTATTTCAGAATTTCAAAGTTCGGTGTAAATTTCCTAAAAAATGTGTACATACCTTTAGTTTATAACAAGAATGTTTAATAATTTATTTTTAAATATAATTGTTAGATTGAAAATTTAAATTAATACGTCTTATGAAAGCTCGTGGATGCTTCAATGAATTAATCTCAATAAGCTTTCTACATTAAAACTCTGGTTATGCTATTGTCTCAGAGTAAGATTCTAAGTAAATACATGCATAAGAAAATTTAAATGCAAATAATGACATTATTATTTGCTATCAAAGTACAATAGAATAAAAATATATGCTTTTTTCTTCCAATAATTTTAATTAAGGCACTGACAACATAAAAGTTATAAAATTAAATTTTAGTGAAAAAGAGTAAAACTATAGATTTGCAAATATAGTGTCAATATAATTTTGTCTGTTAATATATAGTATGCAATTAGAAATATTTCCTATCTTAACCTCTACCATTTTAAGCTTTAAATTATTTTACAGATAAACTTACTTCGTTTGGATTAATTTGTTTCTTAAAATACAATAAAAGTCCTTGCATTAGTTCAGTTAATTCTACAAAATATAATTTAGAATACTTTATTTTGTTATTTCATTTATTTTTAATTTTTAATTATATCATTAATATTCATCTTTAACATTTCTACTATATTCTGAAATCATATGCATATTTCTTTTAAGTTTGTTATTAACAAGTAGATTTTAAGTAGAAAATAAAACTTGTTTCGAAAGATATTTCTCTGAAATTCACTTCGCAAATCATTGTCTTGTAATTAGTATAGATTGGCATAGTAAAGTGTTTTTAAGTAATTTTATATTTTTATACACATTCATTTCATATTATGTTGCCGATATCCAGCGTTGACAACTTGGCGTATTTTTTATACAAAAATCTGCCACAATTTTATAATAGTAATATTCTCGATTGCAAACTGAATATTAATATTCAGAAATTGTTCTAGAGTTCTGTGCATATAAATCCGCTAATTTAATAAAAATGCAAGCATTGACGAGAAATAAACAAGTAGACAATCAAATATCAATATCGCAAAAATGTTTGACTGGTTATAATACAAAAAACATACAAATGAACTGAATAACTTTAAATTCATTATGTCGGGGATAGAATGATGAAATTTAAAAAAAAAAAAAAAAATCCCTGTGTAGTTTTTTAACACCTATGCTGATATAAAAATTATGCATTACTAATACAGTGAACTAAAAAGAAAATAACGAAACTAAAAGTAACTAATTTAATTATCCTTAAAAATTGTTGAAAAAAACCTTTTTTTTTTCTTTTGAAAGCCAATGTTATAAATGTAATTCTCAATACTACTTAAAACAATGTTTCTTTCTACATTTTTTTCATTTTACATTTTATAACTGAGATACTTTCATTAGTTATTCAGGAATTACGGAGGATTTGTTTAAATGTAATAACTCTTTTATGAGAAATTATTCCAAGAATAGAAAAAAAAAATAATTTTATCAAATTCAGTTTTTTACTGAATTATATAGGGTACTGATAAAGAAGTGTAACAATATATAACAGTTGTAATGTTTCATTTATCTGAACTTAGAGAATATCAGTTAAATGAGTATTTTATCAGAAACAAAAAAAAATGTGACACAGAATGTCCATACATTACTAAGTACGCATATAAAATTCGTACATTTGAACAATTGCATACATATACTTTCAAACAAATGTTACAGAACGATATATAAAACCGCCTACTTTGTAAGAAAAAGTTTGAAAAATATGTAGACGAAGAAACCCAAATGACTCGACAATAGAACAGATTTCGTTTTTAAAGCATCAAAACTGATCGAGATGAATTTTTATATTATTTCAAGAATACTTGAGTTACAATAAATTTATTGCATATCAGTACACCAGAGAACTTGAAACATTTAAAGAAGAGCTATCAGTTACTTCTACAGGAGAGTCTGAGATCAGTACTTTATGCCCAAATAAAGCTCTCTTTTTGCATGAAGCAATTTAATTTGTTTCTAGATCATATGAGCTGATCTGTACTACAATTATATGAAGTGCGATATACGAATGAATAACAGCTCATTTACATATTTGTACCCCATAGATTTTTACGAAATAACCCATGAAACTGAACATAAAACTAGAATCTTCCTTAAAGGAAATATTATCTTAATGCTTTGTGCTGAGATTGGATGGTTCGAATTGGTCCAATTTGTCACCGTGTCATCATTGTGGTACTGTGACGTCAATTCGAAAAAGTGATTCCTGAAGTTTATCTACATTTATATTAACGCGCAGATTTTTTGGGAGGAAAACATTGTACATTCTGTTGCAAACAATTTGCAAAGTATTTAATAAAATAATGTATTTAATGTAAAATAAAATTATTATTCGATACTTTTCTTTTTTTTTTCTATTTTATAAACGTCGTATAAGACCATCACGTAAAATTAATTCAAGTTGTATAATACAGATGGCTTTGCATTAAATTTATCTGGCGCAATAAGAAAAATGTTTCCAATGTCTTAAATTTTAAGTTCCACAAAAATAATATCTGTTACTGTTAGTGAATGGTACATTGTGATTTTAAAAATCAATAATAACTAACCCCTTGGGGACGAGCGACATGTATGCGTGCCACATAAGATGCTCAGAATCCTCGACTATTCCCACCAGTTATTTTTTACTGTAATCTTTGCCTTGTTTAATACTGGCATTTTTTTTATTCAATTAGGCGAAAATTTCTGTTTTGATAAACCAGTGGTAAAATATTAAACATTCTGCAAAGGACGATCGTCGCGAAAGTGCTAATAATGAGTAAAAATTATAATTTGAAAATTATATATTTTATACCAATTTGACTTCAGTTTAATTTTAAAATTATAAAATATTTATTATTGAATAGAATTTAAATGACTACATTATGATGTAATAAAAAATTATATCGAATTCACTTTCTTAAAATTTTAATTTAAAATTTTCTTAAATTAATATCCACAAATAAAATAAAATAATTTAATATCATGCATAATTATTCACAGAATACATATTCAAAATACTTAGATGTTTTTCATATCTTGACTAAATGTTTATTAAGATGTAGAAAAATCACTCTAAATAATGATGAAAAATGTTGAGTACATATCAATTAAACATTGAATAAAATATTGTTCAACCATGCATCGGGATAAACTTTAAAATAGTTTTTTTAAACTTCTTGTGCATATCCATGTTGTCAAATTGCTACTCAACAACATTTATGACTTTACTCATATTTTTATTTTGTATGTTTTCATAGCAGGTACGCTATTCGTTTTTATTCCTTGCAAAATCCATGTATGGATGTTGAAACACAACCTTTAAAATATTTTACTTATAGCACTGATGATTTCAACTTACGGAAATCTGTAGATAATTCTTGCGTCCTTTAATGTGCATGTGATGCGCATATGACGTAAATTTTAACTTTAGGAAAATGAAATATATATTTTTTAAAGAATGTTTTGAATGGTTATTGAATTGGAAGCTTTAAAATGAAATTGGATCATTAAAGACAAAATATTTTTAAGGCGTTAGATCCGAGGTGGAAGTTTTCTCAGAGGATACTGTTCAAAAATAGCGAATTCACAACAATGTTAGACACAAATACAAATTGCACACGAAACAATAAATATGAAATTTCTACTGAGGTCATGCGAATTTATAAATCTCTTCTATAACAGCAATATTTGATCTATACTTATTATAAAATAAATTGAACATATATACTGGCTTCCAAAAGTTAAGGTAAAACCAGTCTTTTGTGCCTAATTTGAAAACAAATGAAGATAAAAACATGCAATCTAGAAGAATTGCGTTTAAAAAAAAAATTATCGGATTTTACTTAATTTTAACATCAAGCATGATTTACAAATGAAAAAGTGCATTTTTCGCAAACGTCCACTGTTTGATAAAAAAATAGCAGTTTCTTGTGAAAGAAAATTAAATAAATGGATTTTAATAAGGCATGTGTCCGGCCCTACTTAATGAATTTGTGGCATCGACTTTCCATACTGTCAACTAAGTTGTCGGACACTGGAAAGGAAAAAACTCCCACATATGGATTAACGTTTGTTCCAGCTCATTTAAGGACTTTGGAGGAGGACTTACGGCAGCCACCTGCCTGGTGAGATAGTCTCAAATATGCTCTATAGGAGCATATCCGATGATTGTGCTAGCCATTCTATTCGCTCCAAACCTTGATCCTCTAAATATTCATCAATGAATCTAGCTCAATTCGATCAGGCATTATCAACCATTCATATTAATTTATCACCAATAGCACCGCCTCATGGTGTGACAAACGAAGCAAGGATCTCGTCCCTTTATTTCACAGCAGTCGGAATTTTTATATGGCACACATGGAAGTTTCTTTGACCAAACGAGTGATTCCAGTCAAAACTATGATTCCACCTCCTCTATAGCTGTGTATTTCAATAATGTTACATAGGTGTAATCTGATGCCTTGTTCTCTCCGGATCAGCACATGAACTGAATCACTCTCCAAAGCAAGTAGGGACACATTTGTGAACAGTACGGAAGACCATTGTTGTGTTTTCCAGGTAATGTGCTCTTTTGGGCAACATAAACGCGCACTTCTGTGTTGTCGATTAAGAGGGTCACACTCAAGGGTTCGTCATGCAAAGAGTCCTTAACTGTGAAGACGCCCATGCATCGTAATTCCAGGTATTGTCATCCCTGTTGTTTTACGATGATCTAAAATGAGCTAAGCCACAGTAGTTATGCTCCTCCGTCGGGCCAATAAAGCTAGAAAGCGATCTTGAACAAGTCTTCTTGATACTGAATTTTTTTTATTCAAATCCATCGCAGAGCCTTTGGACCACACTACGAGACACATTACGAGACACATTAAGACGTCTAGTGGCACCATCTTGTGATAACCTCATTTCCATCCATCAGACTGCCCTCCATCTTAACGAATCAAGTAAACGGCATGGCATCTCATAGACATGAACAATAGTGTGGATCGAAATTTTTTTTTCACAATTTCAAAACCTACTTATAAGGAAAAGATGTTCTATTGTATGGAGATTATGAGAAAAATAATTAAAAAAATTAATTTGAAAATTTAATACTGCCGCAATGGGGTTGAAATTTCGAAAAAAAAATGAAAAAAGACCTAATTTTGGTTAAATGATTTTTTTACTCAAAATAATTGTTTTAATATTAATCAAAACCTACCTATGCGAAAACGATGTTATATTGTATGGAGAATAAGAGAAAAATAATTAAGAAAAATAATTTAATACTGCAGCAAGGTGTTTGAAATTTATGTATCTGAGTCTTTTTACGGTAAAAAGTCAAAGTGATTTTTGTTAAATGAAACATACATTTCAGTAATTTTAAATATCAATTGTAATAGGAGGACACTTATTTGGTTACAAAAAAAATTCAGCTTCTTATTTAACAGCTCCTTTATTATTAAATAAAGAAAAACCTATAAAATCGTTGAAATTACAGTGGGCGATAATCACGTTTGGTGTTGAAAATTGGCATGAAGTTTCGTAATTCGATGCGTTTTCATGTAAAACCATCTCTTCTATGTGATCCACAGACAGCAGGAGATGCTTTCGTGACGTTTTTGACTGTCAGTTCTGTAGCTTCAGTGTGGCAGGGAAACCCCTTGATAGTAGATATTATTGCAGCCGGAATAATTGCTGGATATACTATTGCTTCTGAAATCATGTCGTCACTAAATTGTTCAGTTAGTGGATGTTATGTCTCAATTTCTGAATTAATCAAATCAATATAGTCCGTCGCACAAAGGTCAAAAGCTGGTAAATTGAAGATACGGACATTATTCGTTGAAATGCTTGGGATTGCAGTAGACCGTTTGATTTCGCGCGCTTTTAGAATTCTTCGAAGGGCCAATTGCCTTATGTGAGTTCTGTCGTCAGCTAACATCGATATCAGGATATTTTTGTGATGGCCGAAAAACCCATTTCTCCTAATAACAGGGTCTATGACTTCCTTCAGATCACTGAACAAATAACGCGAGAGAACAATTGATTGATGCAAATTCTGTGCACCATAGATTACCGATTGTTTCATTTTGATCTTGAACCATATTGGCGCATAGACTTTTACGATGAACGTGTTAATATTACTAAGTCCACGGATGGATTTTTGCAAGCTGCATAAAGTCTGAGAATTGTATTCGCGGTTGTAAGCCACCTTGAGTGGCAAACATTTCCAGGGTTTCTTTTCGATAGACTTTCGGTGCAATGTCCGCAGTTGATGGCTTCCCAAATTTCCAATAAGTACAGTTGATCAGTGCTTAAGTCTTTCTTTTCAGTCACTTCACAAAGTGTGCAATCTATTGACATGAATGAGACTACAAGTATCTTCTCACATCCAGGCAGCAATTTTCCTATTTCACCAGTGAAGCTTCTGAGCCCAGTCGTGGTTCCATCCACGTACGCGAAAAGATGACGTAGTGGAAGCTCATTGTCATGCAATTGACACAAAAACGACTGTAGTGGACGCTTCAGAATTAGTTCCAAATTTCAAATAACACCTCCTTGGACACCTTTGTTAATAGATGTTCCGTCGCAACCGATCGCAACCAACTTTGTTACATCTATAATATTGTCATCGCAGGACAAACAAATTACGATCTCTTTTCCAATGTGTTGCGCTCTTCCAGAATTTACTGATACATAGCCGCTATACTCGGAACCAGGTTCTTTTACCAAGCTTACGTGTTCTTCTATTATGACTTTTTTCTGTTATCTTCTAGTGTCATAGCCCAGTCTTTACGTCCATCGAAGTATTAACCAAATCGGTCATGGTCAGAATTTTTCACAGCTGACTGAGACGATAAAGTGGTTCTTGCCTTTGTTCTTTCATGTCGAATTTAATTTATGTCAATGACATTCGATGCATCGCTTTGTGAGTTAATGTCCACATTTTGAAGCGCAGTTGACACGATGGCAGCGCCTTTTCGGTCGGAAATGCCAAAACGGTCCAATGTCTTTACTACGGCTGGAAATTTCGTCACTACAGGTGTGACAGTGACACAGCCAGGCTTTCGGGCTCCACTTTCAATTATAACAGATGATGAAGAAAAGTCACAATGCTCGCACATACGCCATTTCAATTTACACCCGTTATTCATATTCATATTCAAATCTATTGAACTGGAAGAAACATCAGACAGTGTTTTTTTCTCTCTACGTATCGTCCTTGCTTTAATTTTCGTTTCTCGGCCTTAGTTATTTGTAAAGTTACTTTCCGATCCAGTGATCCGATTACCATTTTTTTTTTCAGTTCGCTGGTCTAATATAAATTCTCTCTCGTTCATTTCTACTTTCCGTTCTTTCTTACAGAAGCAACTTTCAAAAGATTTACAAGTACATGCCGATATACCAAATAGAGCATTTGCTTTTTTCCGGAAAATGTCAATCTGATTTCGATAGCTTTCAATATCTTTTCTGTCTTTGTAAGATTTAAGAAGACCGCGTTATTTGTCATGGTATGGTCGAATTTTATAAAATTGCTGTAGTGGTCATTTATTGGAGCTCGTTTCCAGACCTCTTCTAACTTATTAGCAACTTCTCCACTTGAGGAAGAAAGTGTAGATGTAGACAATGTTTCCTTCCTTCAGTTTTCTTTTGAATGCCAACATACGCACTTTATTACGTTTTCGTATGTAGGAAGCATATTCGTTGGCATATAACAGCCAAACCCAAATATAGGGCAAATCATGTCTTTTCTTAACATCGCCATGGTGCAATAATATTCAAAGTACACTACACAACACAATACAGTTAAAATAAATCTTACGCAATGAAATCGAAATTTATCTGACTTTGAGAGAACAGCCCTTGGTTTTGGTAAGCCGCTAGCTTTGAAATGAGCGAGCGAGCGGTGGGAACACGTTTATACACGTTTATTATCCAGAGCCACGTACACGTATCGTATGACGTGGGGAAGATTCCATGAGGTAGTGCTTCTAACTTATGGAGGGGTGGAAGGATAAAGCGGAAAAATGAAAAAGCTGGAATTGCTCTTTTTTCGAAAATCCAACTCTCTTGCGGAAATATTAAATTTTAAAATTATTATTTTTTTTTCTTTTAATCTCCATACAATATAACATTTTTTCCGCATACGTATGTTTTGATTAAAATTAAAACAATTATTTTGAATCAAAAATCATCTAACCAAAATTAGGTCTTTTTTCCAATTTTTTTTCGAAAATTCAAACCCTTTGCGGAGGTATTAAATTTTGAAATAAATTTTTTTATTTACTTTTCTCTTAATCTCCATACAATAGAACATATTTTCCGCATAGGTAGGTTTTGATTAATAATATATTTTTTCACCATATAACACCGATCCACCCTAATGAACAACACTATTTTAGTACCAACAATTCAAGATCATCAAGCATAAAAAAAAAAAAAAAAAAAAAAATCAGACAAATTCCCAAAGTGGGATATTTGCAGTTCCTCTTGACAAACATATTAGTATCTAATACATTAAAATAATTGAGATGGGTATAATTCTTTCATAATATTTTATTGAAGTTTCTTATGATAATTCATATAAACCATATTTTTTACCTTTATTTTCATTTTTTATTAGTGAACGTCAGAAAACTGGTTTTACATTAACTGTGTAAGAGGCTAAAATATCTGCAAAGTAGATAGAACTCTCATGAAAAGAACGCAACCCCCTTCTTTCCACATTGTTGTTTTTGCATATTTTTTTTTTCAGTGATCATCTAGAATCTAGATGAATGTTAAGAAAATCTAATTGCCCCTTAAAATGAGAGAAAATTGACTTCGTGTAACCTTGGTATATATTAAAACGTTATTTGCATCTTTTAAAACGTTATTTGCGTCTTGTAAAACGTTATTTGCATCAGGTGGAAAACAGAGTGGAAAAATGTCATCTATGATACTATAACGCTCCTTTCTGCGACATTTGACGTAATGGTTTATGGCTAAGCAGAATAGTTTTTCTTTATATATATAAATGAGTCACGCCACTTCCATATTACGTTGATTGAAATCTATTATCATAAAAGTTATTAACGTAGTCTTTTAATACTTCTGACAACAGTTTAGCAAAAATGGAAGCTTTTGAAATCATATTAATCCATTAAAAGGATTTTTAATCTTTAATTTAAAATGAAAAATATCCTTGGTCTGAAGAAGTATCTAGGTCATTAACGCAGGTACTATACATAGTCAAATAAGTAACAATATCTATTAAAAATATTTAAAAAAACAAACAAAAATTTTGCTTAGTTGAAACTCACAAACTTTTGCAAGTCTTAATATCTTAAAACACACGAAAGGTCAAATAAATATAAATTCTTAGTAAAGTCCCATTTGAATATTTGGACACTTATATTGCAAGATATAAAATTCACACGCCAAATCACATTAATCTTAACCGAACACAACTAAATTAAAGTAATTTTCCTAATTTTAACAGAGTACAAATTTCATTAAGAGTGTACTTTTTTTAAACATTAACGGAAATTGTTAAAGTTATATGATGTATTGCTAGTTACGTGATACAAAAAATAAATTTTACTTTAAAGTTATATTAACTTTCTTATTTTAATACGGCTGAATAAAATACAGAAACCACGCTTAGCGCATTATACGAAATAGCTGGATCTCTGAAAACACACCCATTATACTAGAATGCACGTAACTTTTATAACGGATCAAAATTCTCTACCCTATGCGATATATTCAATCTCTCAGTTGTTGAACTTTTAATTTCGCCTTTCGTCGTATAATGAGTATCATTATACATCTTAATATCTTTACACATTTGAATATCTTTTCATATTAGAATAGCATAAAATAATTTCACTCTCGTCTAAAAATGATATCAAAGATAAATTTCGATGAATCCACGCTATCAAAACTTATATAGTGTACATTGTAACTGATAGCATATGTAAACCTTCAAAATATTAATAATAAAATTTTGTATTGCATGTGTTTGTCCGCAGTTGCTAAAAGGGATTGCCGGATAATATTTTAATTCTGGATAAAGAAAACATTTCGCATGTTTTGTCATATTTTAATTGCCTAACTCATGACATGGGTAAAACAAATACACTGGAAGTGTTTTTTTTTTTTTTTGTGTTTCGTGAACAAAAGACATCTAGATGCCCATACAATGATACACAAAATGATATTGATACATTGCTATGTATGAATCTTTACAGCCAGAAACGCGGCTTCTGTTAGGCGATGTATTTTTCCAGTTGAATTACATTTTCGTTCACTATATGGAACATACAAATATGTATTTATCACTATTTAGCACTATAATTGTGCACATAATCATCGTTTATAGTTGGTATTTTCTGCTAATTGCGTACCATTCTGAAAAACTCGTGACATACTCTGCAAATTGATTGGACAGATATATTATTTCATAGTAGAGAAAATTCGTATCGATATTTTGATAGTGGTGAATGACGACTTATAAAGCGATTAAGTTATGTATGTATTTTTCTTTCGTGTTTTAAGTATATATTTGGTAGTAAATTTGGAGTAAAATTTAGAGATGTAAAAAAATGGAGTAAATTATAGTTTTTATTTCGTATAGACTTTAAATTTGACTGACCTGCACTTTTATATTCTTTTACTTCTACTCTTACTTAAAAATTATTGTTTCTTTTTATATTTTGTATGTGAGAACATATAATATAGGGTTTAATATAAGGTTGATTCCTATAATATCATATTAAATCTAAAACCCAGTTTCAAACTATGTTTGAACAAATAGCAAGTACAAATTTCAAAATATTTTTTTTTTTTTTTTACACAAAAGGAAAAAAAAAACATTTATTTTATGTCATTATAAAAATAGATATATTTCCTTTTAACATATGTCAAATTTTATGTAACACTATATTTACCGCATGGTTTTTATAGACGTCTTTCTCGTCAAGCGCGTGATATTGCATATGTGTCAAAATTGAATTTTTTGCGCTCGGAATATTTCAAATATTTCTATTTCATTCTGTGAGTATTAAACATATTTTCAAGGTATGAAGAAAATATGGATAAAGCTTATGTAAAATTGATTTCTGTACATTGGTGTATTAGATATAGAAACAAATAGTCGATGCTGGTTTCCATTTTTTATTTTATTAGCAACTTAAAATTATTTTGTATACGACAATTATTTTTACTGGGAATCGTAATTGATAAATTAGTATGTGCTATGTCATTACTACTGCATGCTAAACTAATTTGTATTAAAGGTATTAGTAAAATATATGTCTTTACGTAGTCGATGATTTTTAAATAAGTCAGGTGTGAGTTTTTAAAATTAACCTCAATATTACGGTAAGGAATTTTTTGTATGTGTAATGATTTTGTATACAGCAGCATTTATAGTTTTTTTAATTAAAAAAAGACGAACTCACAGAATGTTGTCTTTTTGGTTTAAGAAATATTACTTTATTACTATTTTATATTATTAAAACTATATTATATTATTTTAATATTAGAAGTATATTTATTAAAGAAAAATTTATCAGCAACATTTCACACTAATTATTTCCCAAAAAAATTTTCAAATATTTATAAAAAATAAAATTTTATAGTTAAAATAAGACGTTTCCTAAAAGTATTAAAATTTGCGCTGCAATCCAAAAGTCTCTTGTTTATGTGTGTAGAGAGTATTCATACACAGAAAGCAGACAGAAACATTCATGAAACTTTCTGAGGCATAGTTTTTTTTTTTTTCACTATAATTTATTGGTAAAGGCAATTTTATGATCATTATAAGACCAATTAATTTTACGACGATTTGTAGTAAACAAAATGCCGTTCCCATTGATAAATATTATTTTCTGATTTCTTTCACTACTTTGCACAGGGTAATTTAGCATATCAAACAAACTTTTATAATAATAATAAATTGAAGTAGATTTTCATAACGTTACATTATTTCATTTATTACAAACATTGTATAAGTGTTCGTATGCCTAAAATCTGTTTCTTGTAGAAAAAGAAAACGTAGGAGTAGAAAACGGTTAGCGTAGAATGACATTTTGCTTTAACGGGACAAGTGAAAAAACTCGATTTCTCTCCGCTGCATATTGTGATTGTTTAAAATGAGTATGTTCTAATAAAATGAGTGAATATTCCTTAAAGAAAATAGGGCATGCAACGATTAATGTTGTTTTACTGTACCAGAAAAAAAAATACAGACACATTATCGTCTATGGATCATAATTGATATAATTGTTTGGAAGATCAGTTGTGCGGTATGTGTTTTCGACCATCACTCATGTTAGCATTTTTTGTGTTGTGTATAAATTCCGCTGAACAAATGTAGGGATGACCAAAATAATTCGAATTAATTTACATTTGCAACTGCGCTTTTCATCTGAACTATACAGCAATATGCTGCGTGAATATGATGTAATTAAGTTCTTATACAGTGTTACACAAAAGGATATCGATACGATGTTATGTATGCATTTTTGCAGTAGGGAAAGCGGCTTCTGCTAGGCAATGCATTTTCCAATTGAATTAATCTTTCTGTACACTAAGTGAAACATGCAAATGTGTATTTATGACTATTTAGTACGAATTTAGTATAAATTTACATAAATATTTAGTATAAATTTACATACAATTATCGTTTATGTTTGGTAGTTGCTACGAATTAGCTAACATGCTATAAAACACATTCCGGGCTGTGTAAATTTATTGGATGGACATAATATTTCATATTATACAAAATTCGTATTGATATTTTAGTAGTTGTGAATGATGTCTTATAAATCAATTACGTTATGCGTATTTTTTTCTTTCTTGTTTTAAGTATATATTTGGACAAGTAAATTAACATTTTTTATTTCAAACTACGCATAAATTTACCCATTTTAAATGTATATTTATTCACATAGTTATTTTTACATTATAAGGAATCAGGTACTAACCTATATTATAAATAAATAATGTCTTGGTATCTTTTTCTCTTAAAATAATATTTTGATATATTATCATTTGTCCGAATTATGCTTTTCAAAATTCATTTTAAATTCATATTTAATTTCAATTCGAAAAATATGGTTTCGTACACCTTCAACATAAATTTTATATTATATATATATATATATATATATAATATTTGTCTGAGAAATATCTTATTGAAAAACCTCTATAACTTTTCTGCTCTACATATATTGTATTTTATATTTTATACTCTAGTATGAAAGAAAAATGCATTATGCTTTTGTTTCAATAAGAAAGATGTGTAAATGTTTGATCAGGGAAACGGTGAATGCAATTACAACTTCATTAACTATATAAAAATAGATATGTAAATGTGAATGTTTATTATTTTTCCAGAAAAAAACAAATGGTGTGCTTTTTTATCTTACACTATTATTCTCAGTATTCAAATAAGGAAACATATATATATATATATATATTGTTAATTAAAAATATTCATTTTATAATTATAAAATATAATTATATATAATTATATATAATCATAATAAATAATAATAATTATATATATACTCAATATATACTTATAAATTATAAATATGTTCTACGATTACAATAATCGTATACATATATATATATATATATATATATATATATATATACATATATATATATATATATATATATATATATATATATATATATATATATATATATATATATATATATATATATATATATATATATATATATATATATATATATATATATATATATATATACATATATATATATATATACATATATATATATTATATATATACATATATATATATATATATATACATATATATATATATATACATATATATATATATATATATATATATATATATATATATATATATATATATATATATATATATATATATATATATATATATATATATATATATATACACATATATATATATGTATGTAACATGGATAACATTGGTGATTATAACTCATAAACATATCTATTTGCAATATATATAAATATAAATATATATAGTTTTTATTTTTGTCTATGAATAATTAAATTTAACAAGTATTTTAATTACTGCATTGCATTAATTTGATTGAAAAACAGTAGTAATACTATTAATTATCAATTTTATAAATTTTGAGATATTTTGAATTGTTTATGAATTATTTAATTAGATATTTAAATTAATCTATGAAATATAAAATATATTTACAATGTAGTATAAATTAAACATTAATTATTTAATAACAAGTCTAATATATATTTAAGTAGTAGTAAAAATAAAACATTAATTATTTAATAATATGTCTATAATATCAGTGGATTAACACAGCTGGCAGCAAAAACAATTTGAATTAAAATAATATCTATTTTACATAATATATTCTTGTTAAGAATATCTGAAATGCTGTGCAAGTTGAATTAATTATGTGTAGATTTATTCATATAGTAGTATTATATTTTATTTGAATTTAAAGTAAAACTACAAGTTAGTATTGTTTTTTAAAGTTTCTTTATATAATTAAATCTAATGAAGTGAGTATGTAACTAATAAAGTGGATATCTAACTAAATATTAATTATGAATTATTATAATACCATTAGATGGCGACACTTTACCTTTCAGGTAGTTGTTGATAATATTGTTAATATTATATTTAATTTAACTATAGAGGGAGCTATTGATTGTATATTAATTTTACTTTCAGGAATTAAAATTGGATGGAGTAATATATATTCACGGATATAATTTTGTTATAAGTGTATTAAAACCAGAATTATTTTGTGTGTTTTTGAATCATTTTGTGTTTGGCTGTCATCGATGATGTTGTTGTGTTTTTAAAAAAGTGTGCTCTCAACTTGTCTTTCAAATCATTTCTCTCAACTCGACTTAGTCAACATGTATGATGCATTGCCATGTGGATGTGAATATTATGCAGAAGTTGTGACATTTTAAGGATTCTGTATAATTATTGTGAGTAAAATATTTTATCTACACTTTACGCGTTCATATTTCCAATTTTATTATTTCAAAACTGTTATCTCGTGGTAATTTCCTGGGGTGTTAAATACAGTTTTTGGGATAATCGATGTGAGTGAAATATATTGTATATTCTTAATGGTTTTTTATTTCCTATTTAAATATTTCCAAATTTTAATATTTCCAATTGTTCTCTGGTAATAATTCAGTGTACCTGGATGATTCTACTGATCTTAGCATTATGCCAGTAGAATTATGAAACACTGAATTATTATTTAAAACACATGTGGGTGCATCCAGGCTGATGAGTACATGTGCATGTGTTTTTTCATATCCAATTTATATTTAATTCTCATGTGGTCCAATTTTCCATTGTATATGGTTCATATTTAATTTATTAATCCATTTGTATTTACTTAATTGCAACTCCAATTTATAATTTTTTTTCCCTTTCTCTCTATTTCTTTTTTCTTTTTTCAGTATTCTTTAGGTATGAGTAAAATTTGGCCAATTACCATTGAAGCACAAGCTATGGTAATATTATGTTTGCACATGTTAATTATTAGCTATGTGGTATTCTGTATACACAATATCATTAATTATCTCTTTGGAGATTTAAGTAGAATGATAATAGAACTTGATATGTTTTTTTTAAATTCATAGATATTATAATTATATATATATATATATATATATATATATATTGTTAATTAAAAATATTCATTTTATAATTATAAATAAATATGTTCTACGATTACAATAATCGTAGAATTTGCTTTGTAAGCCATAATGTTTTTCAATATATAATCTCAAGTTACTACTGTAAGGTTACAAACGAAGTTTGATTATATAATTTTTTTTTTCAATTACAAAATATTTTTAGTGACAACGAACAAAGTAATTTTTCAATTTACTAAAATTCATATTGTTTTGACATAATATTAAAAAAATGAAAATTATGTATATTTCATAAACACGATTCACACGCATATCTACAGAAAGACTTGCTATGATGGAATCGAAAATAGCGAGAAATAATTCCGTTTTAGACGGGTCATAATCTCTGAAATGTCTTTCCTGACACTTAAATACAATAAATACCAGATATAATTTATATCTTACTTATGAATTTATTTGTATGTAATGTAAATTACATTTCGATATTAATTCGATTTGTTACGTATATTATTTAAATATCAAGAGGTCTGTTAAAGATAAATTGCTTTTTGATAACTGATTTCCCTTGTAGTGATAAAATAGTTTCTTGAAATTACGAAAATAAGTAAAAACTGCGTTTAGAAGTACTATCTACCATTAAATAAATAAATAAATAAATAACTCCCCATGTATTTTAATCAACAAATTATCCCCCCGCGCAAAATAAATAAATAAATAAATAAAATAAAATAAACTAGTCGTTGGGGGCCACCGTAATACTTACCCATCATGGATATGCATAATATAAAATATGAAAATAAAACATGTGTAAAATATTTATAAAATGGATTGCAATTCGAATAAAATCTTTGTTTGATGACGTCATAAACTTTAAATGCTCTATTACTGAATTGCGTAAAAGAAACATCCTTATAACTCCAAAATTGATATTCATATTAACTAACGGTTTACTGCGTCGGATTAAGCTTCTCATTTCCAATGAAAATATATCTTTGACAAATAATGAAATTTGAAAATATATCTTTGAATACTGGGTCATGGAAAATCAAAGATTGTGGGAAATATGATTACAAATACCTCGGCAAGTAATAATCCGATCGACTTCAATCTTTATGCAAAATTTATGTTTTTTTATTGTCTTTTATATTCACTCTTTAAAATAAACAATTTCAAAAATTTCTATATACCTTTAATCAGAACGAATATCTTGAGAGTCCGAAAAAAATAGTTACGCATAATCGAGGTTACTGAAATTCAATAAGCTTTTTTCCATTTTTACATACTAAGTACATACGAAATTTCAAGTCTCTATCTCAATTTGTTAGGAGATAGAGAGTTTACAAACACACACAGAGAGAGAGAGAGAAGAACAGCTACTTATTTTTTTCTAAAAATATGTTTTTCGTAATCTCCAGTGTCTGAAACGTGTAAATCCGTCATGTTGTTTTTTTTTCGATTTTCAAAACGATTACAAGACTTACCCCATACGGCGTTTGATGGGTAAGTAATATATAAAAAAGTCGAAAATAGCTATTCGGCAGCATAATTTTTTTTCAATATATGCTAAATAAAAAAGCTTAAGAGTCATCTCCATACTGGAATTCTACCAAACTTTGACATTTTCGATACGAACAACTATTTTAGACCAGTTTAGGATTTATGAAAGTGTACATTTTCGATGTACTAATGTTAAATTTATTTCTAAATGTTGCAAAATATTGTGTAATGAAGCTTGTTTTGTAAGTACAGGGTGACAATTATTGAACTATATGAAATTAAACCGTCATAACTTCTGAACGGTTTGCGTGATGAAGTTCAAACTTCGTAGTTGGCCACAGAGCATGATGGGAATTAGTATACGCATGCGCACGCAACTTGTTGTTGTCGGCCATTTGCAAGTGAAAATGTCACGGTACAGCGTGGCTGAGCGTATATTGCTTGTGAAGGCCCACTATGCGAGAAAAAACAGCCCGATTGCGGCTCAAAGGCAGTTTGCGACCGAGTACAAGCTGAAAACAACCGGTCCAAGTGTACTAACACATCAAGAATTTGATTCGCAAGTTTGAGAGAACTTTTAGTGTTTGTAATGACAGTGTTGGCAATGTTGGTTCGATCCCATCGGACCAAGAAAGTGTTTGATGTCCTGGAGATCACTTTGGGGACCGCATTCTGGCTCTGGGGTACCCAGAGACCACTGGAATATGACTCGCTTGGCCGCCATATTCTCCGGATTTCAACACATGTGACTCATTTTTGTGGGGCTACATTATGGACAATGTGTACAGAAATAACCCAAAACCATTACTGAGCTGAAAACCACCATTCAGGGGGTCATCGACAGCATTCATGTTCCGATACTTCAGAGGGTCCTGCAGACTTTTGCTATGCGCCTGCGCCACATCATAGCCAATGATGGCAGCCGTATCGAACATGTCGTAACCTAAATCCGAATATCTGTAGTGACGTTTAAATGTCGAATAAAGTTTGTGCACTCAGTAGTTTTTAAATAATTTACGTTTTATTTCATATAGTTCAATAATTGTCACCCTGTATATCCAAAAACAACTTGGTGAAATGAGGTGTAATTTCAGATTCTCACATTCGAAGCTCTTAGAAACCGATTTCTATTAAAACTTTAATAAGTTACAATTATCCTTTTTCAAACAATAATAAAATTAGAAAGAAAAAAAATATTTTAAGCTATATATATTTTTTGATAAATCTAATTATGATGTCAAAATTTGGTATTCGTAAATAAAATTTCATAATTTGGTACAATTCAAGTCTGAAGACGAACACCTAAAAGTTTTTGTGTAATTTAAATTGTAGGAAGACATAATGTGCAGTCGAGAAATTAGTTTCTTTTTGTGTTGGGACAAATATGCGATTAAAATGTACGTTTTTTTCCGGCCGACCGTAGACGCATCCATGTGGAAACATTAAAATAGAAATATCAAGAAACTCTGTTCAATAAAATTACCTCATAAATTTATAGTTTGTTTTTGATTGCACCATTTCATCAGTTCATAAAATAAATATACTCGTAAGATATATATTCATTTAACACATATACATTTCGGTATATTATATTTTATTAATTCCAGCTTTATGCCAATTTGTAAATGTGTCTCTTTACCAGTATTTTGCTGAATACAAAATAGCTGTAAAATTGAACAAAGTTCTTAAATATTGGAATTTATTTGTATGTATGTGTATTTTAAACACTTCTGTCTTCCTGGTATGATGAATTTACATGTAACTATATGTTAGGAATAACTGTTTACCATAATTCACATAAATAAGATTAATTAACGGTTTAATATTGGGGTTTAATATTAATATACATTCAAAATGTATTAAATCTGTATAAATCTATTGATTAAGTTCACAAAACTTGGATTAGTGACACACAAATAAATGATGTTTTTCATTGAGATAGTACTCCGATTTACTACATACAAAATGAAAATCTCAAGAGAATTGAAAAAGATAAATTGCTTTGTGATAACGAATTTCCCTTGAGATTTTTAAATAAAATTATTTCCTATAAATGAAGAAAATAATAGAATAACTGCCCGTTTAGAAGTACTTTTACATGAAAACCGTTGAGAATTTCAAAAGAAACAGCAAGGAAGGACAAGAAAATGTTTCTCTTAAATATGTTACTTTTCTATTCGTAAACCTATTTTATAAGTTTATAGAAGAGATTTTCTCATATATAAATTATTTTATCCCTCTTCCTGCCTGTCTCACACAGATACATAAAGGTATATTTATTTAATTATATATTTTTTATTATTTTTATTTGCAACAATATGTTAATTCCCTACTATACAGGGCGTTCATAAAGATTTTTGTCTCAAATAAGGCATGTGATAGTACTGATCAAGACCTTTTTTATAGGCATCCACATGTACAGTCCATTTATTCTGGTAAAAATATATGCTGTCCCACTTCGAAGCAAACATGAAATCTTGCTCTAAAAGCTAACCCTTTGCTGAGCAAAATATATACATTTTTTAAATAATTCAATGATTGAATGTCACCAGAATTTATGAACAAATTTATATGTAAATAACTAAAATGTTTCTTCACGTACATTTTTATAACAAAATAATATAAAAAAAATCCGCGTGCAATTTTGCGGTTTGGAATTAAATGAAGTAGTAAAAATGTTATACGACATAGTTTTAAAGGGGAACCAATAATGAAAATTTGTTGCCGAGCAGACATACCACATTCAACCGGCTAACTTATAACGATATATAGCATAGTGGTTGATATTGCCGACATCCGCGTTCAAAAAACTCTGAACTAGATGTTTGCCGAATGATGTCCACATTAGATACTCCGTCATTGACTGAATTTAAGTGCTCTTTTAGATATTGCTGCAAAGTCATTACATTTTACAAAAAAAAAAAAAATGTTCAAAATTCCTTTAATGTATCTTCATTTTTGTTAAATATATAAACTAAAAATTGGTTTTAGCTTGAAATGAAACGCCATTATGTTTGAATATGCATGTGAATTGCAACCCTTGTATGATATACACAAAATACAACTTGACAAATACAACTACACTACAATGAGAGCATACTCTTCATGAGTATTATCATTCATCTTATTTAGGAAAAGAAAACAATTATACGAATAAACTGCATAACATAAATATAAATTTATTTTACTGCTAATTAAATCAACAGTCGTTTCGTTAAACTATATATTTATTTTTATACTTTTTACTTCCAGCGCTAGCAGAATGAGAATATAACTATCTGAACAATGTTGTATTCTTTGGAAAAAAATACTCTAGGTTAATGTTTTACCATATAAATCTTAATAAAGATATATAATGCCAGAACATCCAATATAATTTGTGAAAAGGACAGGATGGGAAGACAACAAAGAGCACGCTCGGTAAATTAACACAGTTATAGATTATCAGTAATGGTTACAGATTTAAACCAATAAAGGTATTACAGTGAGCAATTACCGAAAATTAAAGAATTTCGCAGATATTATTAATAAAGAAATATATAGTGACTGATATTTCAGCTTCATTTTAAGCATACAGCTCTCTCGATTTCTTCTTTGTCTAATGTTAACATTAGTTATCATATCAACAGCTATATCCCGATTTTTTAAGACCCATTATATATATTAGTTTAACAAT
Organism: Maratus michaelseni; assembly: GCA_963931845.1. NCBI lineage: Eukaryota > Metazoa > Arthropoda > Arachnida > Araneae > Salticidae > Maratus > Maratus michaelseni. Next base: position 68,668,509 of record OZ007593.1, read on the forward strand.
TTGTCAGTGACCCAAATAAAATCGTGCCCCACATTTTTATATTTAAAAGGCAAAATCTATTTTTTTTTATGTTTTAATTTCAAATACTGAAGGAATTTTTATATGTTTTATTATAGTGAGGGACGTCGTTGCAGTGATTGTTTCTTTAGCGGTCTATTGGCGCGAACTTTGCAGGATCCCTTATACTGTGATAGTACCTACAATGATTTATGCAGAACCGCACATCATTTCGCTATAGTGAGGATCTCGTTTATTGATTGCCGTATAAAAGGTTCATTGGCGTTTTTAGCTATAACATTGTATGTAGTATTTTCCCATTACTCAAAAATTACAGTTGTGTCCAGAACACGCGTAAAGTAATGAGCAATTTGGAGTTCTTGAAGACAATTCAGCAGAGTCTAATTTTAACAGCAAATTTTGGTAAAACTTGTATCATATGGATAATATTAAAAATATTATTAAATAATGGAAAATGAAAAACTCATTGATGAGGTGTAAAATAATATTTAATATAATTAAATGTATAACGCAATTTTACCCTAAATTCTTCAGTTAAATTCAAAATAAGACCCATTTTGGAAAAAGCGAATGAAAATTTTATGCAGTGGAGAATTTTCAGTAAATGCTTGTTTATCGATAAAATGACTGTAAACTATCATGAGATTAATTCTCAAACTAATTTCTTAAGACATACACCAATATTTAATATAATTAAATGTATAAAGAAATTGTACAATAAAATTCTTCAATTGAACTCAAGATAATGCCCATTTTGGAAACAGCGAATGAAAATTTTATGCAGTGGAGAATTTTCAGTAAATGCTTGTTTATCGATGAAATGACTGTAAAATATCATGAGAATAATTCTGGAAATAATTTCTTAAGACATACACCAATATTTAATATTATTAAATGTATAATGCAATTGCACCCTAAAATTCTTAAATTGAACTCAAGATAATGCCCATTTTGAAACAGCGAATGAAAATTTTATGCAGTGAAGAATTTTCAGTAAATGCTTGTTTATCGATGAAATGACTGTAAATTATCATGAGAATAATTCTCGAAATAATTTCTTAAGACATACACCAACACGCTTTGCTTTCATATTTATTGCAATGTGTATACGGGTAGTGGATACGGTTTTAAATTTTCATTGTATTGTAGAAAAGAACAAACAGATAATCGTGGCTATGGATCTCTGGAAGAAAGAGTTGTAATAAATATGTTACTTATATTAGAAAATTCATCAACTCGGATAGTTTTTTACTAGTTACTCTTTATTACTTAATCTTCAATAGAATGGCGTCAGGCGTACTGGGACTATACGAGAACATAGAAATGAAAAACACACTATAAAATCTTTAATGGGGTTGGATAAAATCATACGTGACGAATCTTTGACGTAGATAGGAATTTCACACTCAGGGCATTTTTGTAATCAATTCAAATGCTTTATATACTTAAGTCTCTTAATTGTTTGAAGCTCTTATACCACTAAATACTATAGTGGCTTTACTAGTAAACATAGATTAAATGTTGTATTTATTCTGTATTTCTTAACGAATTGCATGAAGATTTTGTTTTTTTAATATATTTAAATACAATAGAATTTATTATTTTCCAATTGATAAATAGGGATTTATAATTGATTTTCTCATTGTCTATACTATATGCAACTACTGAGTTTTTAATATCTTATAACTCTATATTTTTATTAGCCTTTAAAATATGTTTAGAACAGTATGTTAAATAAAATATCATAATTATATAAAATATTGAATAACGTAATGCTGTTTGGATGTGTCACGTCCGGCAAATGTTTACAAGCAATGTGTAAATTAATGGCTTCAGACTTCACTTCATACATTTAATCAGCAGCACATGGTGTAACATTCTACATATTGTACTATTAGAGCAATATTTCTTGTAATTGGTTAGCCGCAGAGAGGCGGGGCATCTCAAATACGCAGGAAATAGACACTTCTCATACGATTTGTTAGAAAAATGCTATTTTAAAACTCGATTATTACTGCAGATTATCAAGTAACTAAACCAAAAACTCTTTTACTAATTTATGGTTTTACCTTCTATACAAATATCAAGAAACTGTAATGTGATTTTTTGTGAAACTCGTTCTAGGCCATTTTACGTTTAATTTTTTTAATATATTGTAGTTTTCAATTAAACGTATTGTATAACGTACTTTGCGAATAATTTATTTAAATTTAATAAGAAAGTGATATTTGTGATTATATCCATATAAAAATAGCGGAAGCAAATATTGTACAAATGCATAAAGCAATACGTTTAAGCATCGGATGTGTCATAACCGAAATATTAAAGAAAAAGACTCTAGCTGTAGCTCCAAAAAATAAGAAGTTTTATAGTTCAAGTATATAATTCATACGTTCATTCCGGCCAAACATGCCTGCGAACACCCCTTAATTAACATGCAAAATAACTTGCATGCTGTTATTAAAACTAATGGCGAGATTCGAAATATTTAAAATATATCTTAACTGTTAGGATATATTTATATCTATAATGAAATATTTCAATATTTTGAACCATGTAACTTTTATTATAATGTATAATATATCATGTATAATATTATTTTATTTCTATTTTTTTAAATCCTTTTAAATATTGTTATTTTTATAACATACTATCTTACCTATTATGATAAAATATTCTGATACATACATATATTTGAACAACACACACTTTAATGGTAGGAGTTTTTCTGTTTATGGAACGTACATTAAAACTTTTTTTTCCAAAGTTGCTTTCAGCCGTTACTATAATATTTTGACTTGAAATTCTTAACAATCCGTGTTCATCTTAATAAGTAGTGAAATACACTCTATGAAATCTCAATGAAGCAATTATTTTATTGTTATACAGTCTATAAACGTTTCATCGTAGATTTAAACAACAAACATTTTAATGATGCGAGTTTTTCTTTTGTTCACAGTACATTAAAACTGCTTTAATCAAAGTTGTTTTAAGCCTTTATTGTAATATTGTGATTTGAAATTATTAACAATCCATGATCATATTAGAAATCAGTGAAATAAACTGTATGAAATATCAATGAAACAATTATTTTATTTTTATACAATCTGTAAATGCCTCATCGTAGATTTAAACAACACGCATTTTAATGATACCAGTTTTTCTTTTTGTGGACAGGACATTAAAACTGTTTTATAAAATTGCTTCCAGCTGTTATTGTAATGTTTTGATTTTAAATTCTAAACAATCCATGTTCTTCTTAGTACGCAGCAAAATACACTCTATGAAATATCAACGAAACAATTATTTTATACCTACAACTCTATAAATGCATTATTGTATAAATTTATACAGTTTTTAAATGTACGAGTGTGAATAGTTACTAGAAGATTTCTTTTTTTTATTCTTCTTTTTTCTTTCTTTAGTGTATTTATAATACAACATTGAGATTGTGAATAATTTAACAGCATTGTTAACACTAATACAGTCTACAGAAAAGGCGTACCAGATTTTTTTTTCTTTAGATAATTGAACAAACCAAGGCAAAAAAAGGTACCTTTACTTGCTATCAAATAAAATATAAAAAGGTATTTCCCTTTAAAACATTTTCTTTTTACTTTCCCATTTCTTAATTTGTTTTACTATTTCCGATTCAGTTTAATTCACTTTTTAAATATCGTCAGCACTTTTCTTTAGTTTCAAACTTTTTAAAAGGAATCTCCATACGTTTTTTTTTTTCTTATGAAATAATTTTAGAAACATTTTCTGTAAAACTTTAAAACTCTTTTTTCGAATGCAATACTGAATGGGCTCCCGAAAGATTACCACCATTAAAGGAATTCTGCGGATAAAAGAAAATTTCAGTTAAAGAAATCTTTTCATTTCTAAATCAATAAACTTTGAAAAAATAAATAAAAATCTTATGCTTGCAATATACAATCTGACATTTCGACGCAAATGAATGTGTAAATGAAAATAAACAAACAGAAATAGAATTTAACAATTTGTAGCTTTTTTGTAACTGTGTCGGAAAAAAAAAAAAAAAAAAAAAAAAAAAAAAAAAAAAAAAACATGAAATATTTTACGAATGAAAAATGTTATTCCTCCACAATTTCAATTTAAACTTTTGTTTTATTTGTAACCTTTAAGCGTTCACACCTAATTATGAATCTTTTTGTTATGTATCACGTTTCATTAGAGATAATGTAGTTTTCGGCAATGGATATATGTAATATATTGAATCATTTATGTGTTGTGTGTTGATATTTATTGTTGATATTTATTGTTGATATTTTTATTGTGTAAAATTCTCTCTCTCTCTGTCTATACATACATATATATATATATATATATATATATATATATATATATATATATATATATATATATATATATATATATATATATATATATATATATATATATATATATATATATATATATATGTATGTATGTATGTATCCTATATACACACACACACACATATATATATATATATCCTATATCTATCTATCTATATATATATATGTCTACACTCTATTACTAATTTATCTCTTTGGAGATTTAGTTAGAATGTTGCGAGAACTTGATTAATGTTTTTTGAAATTCAAAGATATTATAATTTATATATATATATATATATATATATCCTATGTAAATCCTATACAATGTAATATACAAATTTCGTAGAGCTTCAAATAACACTGGCGCTAAAATGCATTTTCAAAATTAAAACAATTATTATTATTATTATTATTATTATTTTAATCTTTTATTTATTATATTATCATATAATAGTATAAGATTATCTTTTTTAATCATATTTTTATATATTTTGTAAATTTCGTTTGTATACATTTTGTATCTTTGATGTTTTAAAATTTTTTGCGTGTAGTATTTATATACAAAAGAATATAGTTTCAGGAAAACAATTTATTACATATAAATGTGAAAAAAATTATAATACAAAAATCGATCAATTAATCTTCAACACATTTTCCTAAACCTCAAACTGTGTTAGGAACTTTATTAATACACGCAATACGGCGATTGCACTGTAAAATAATTCATTTAATGTGAAATAATTATAAATGCTATATACACATTCTTCATGAAAGGACATTCTGTTGGTGACTGTTAAGAATACCGAAATTACATTAAAATCCGTGTTCTACAAACATCACACTTAAACATTAAAAAAAAAAAAGTTTCACAAATTCATTTCATAAAATTCCTACTTGTAACATTATTTTTTTTTCTGTATACCAGTGCACTCTGTCCCCTGTGCCTTGTGAGCGCAAACTCACAGACGAATTTGTGAACCCCAATTCAATTTGTAACTGCTGAATATTTGCTATATCAGGTGTGAAATCAACTGAGTGAAAATCCAGACCTGGTCAATTTTTGGCTCTGTAGGTTTCCCTGTAAAATAATTCATTTAATGTTAAATAGATATAAATGTTATATACACCTTCTTCAGGAAAGAACATCATTCTGTTTGTGGCTTTTAAGAATACCGAAATTACATTATCATCCGTGTTCTACAAACATCACACTTAAACATTAAAAAAAAAAGTTTCACAAATTCATTTCATAAAATTCCTACTTGTAACATTATTTTTTTTTTCTGTATACCAGTGCACTCTGTCCCCTGTGCCTTGTGAGCGCAAACTCACAGACGAATTTGTGAACCCCAATTCAATTTGTAACTGCTGAATATTTGCTATATCAGGTGTGAAATCAACTGAGTGAAAATCCAGACCTGGTCAATTTTTGGCTCTGTAGGTTTCCCTGTAAAATAATTCATTTAATGTTAAATAGATATAAATGTTATATACACCTTCTTCAGGAAAGAACATCATTCTGTTTGTGGCTTTTAAGAATACCGAAATTACATTATCATCCGTGTTCTACAAACATCACACTTAAACATTAAAAAAAAAGTTTCACAAATTCATTTCATAAAATTCCTACTTGTAACATTATTTTTTTTTCTGTATACCAGTGCACTCTGTCCCCTGTGCCTTGTGAGCGCAAACTCACAGACGAATTTGTGAACCCCAATTCAATTTGTAACTGCTGAATATTTGCTATATCAGGTGTGAAATCAACTGAGTGAAAATCCAGACCTGGTCAATTTTTGGCTCTGTAGGTTTCCCTGTAAAATAATTCATTTAATGTTAAATAGATATAAATGTTATATACACCTTCTTCAGGAAAGAACATCATTCTGTTTGTGGCTTTTAAGAATACCGAAATTACATTATCATCCGTGTTCTACAAACATCACACTTAAACATTAAAAAAAAAAAGTTTCACAAATTCATTTCATAAAATTCCTACTTGTAACATTATTTTTTTTTCTGTATACCAGTGCACTCTGTCCCCTGTGCCTTGTGAGCGCAAACTCACAGACGAATTTGTGAACCCCAATTCAATTTGTAACTGCTGAATATTTGCTATATCAGGTGTGAAATCAACTGAGTGAAAATCCAGACCTGGTCAATTTTTGGCTCTGTAGGTTTCCCTGTAAAATAATTCATTTAATGTTAAATAGATATAAATGTTATATACACCTTCTTCAGGAAAGAACATCATTCTGTTTGTGGCTTTTAAGAATACCGAAATTACATTATCATCCGTGTTCTACAAACATCACACTTAAACATTAAAAAAAAAAGTTTCACAAATTCATTTCATAAAATTCCTACTTGTAACATTTTTTTTTTTTCTGTATACCAGTGCACTCTGTCCCCTGTGCCTTGTGAGCGCAAACTCACAGACGAATTTGTGAACCCCAATTCAATTTGTAACTGCTGAATATTTGCTATATCAGGTGTGAAATCAACTGAGTGAAAATCCAGACCTGGTCAATTTTTGGCTCTGTAGGTTTCCCTGTAAAATAATTCATTTAATGTTAAATAGATATAAATGTTATATACACCTTCTTCAGGAAAGAACATCATTCTGTTTGTGGCTTTTAAGAATACCGAAATTACATTATCATCCGTGTTCTACAAACATCACACTTAAACATTAAAAAAAAAAAGTTTCACAAATTCATTTCATAAAATTCCTACTTGTAACATTATTTTTTTTTTCTGTATACCAGTGCACTCTGTCCCCTGTGCCTTGTGAGCGCAAACTCACAGACGAATTTGTGAACCCCAATTCAATTTGTAACTGCTGAATATTTGCTATATCAGGTGTGAAATCAACTGAGTGAAAATCCAGACCTGGTCAATTTTTGGCTCTGTAGGTTTCCCTGTAAAATAATTCATTTAATGTTAAATAGATATAAATGTTATATACACCTTCTTCAGGAAAGAACATCATTCTGTTTGTGGCTTTTAAGAATACCGAAATTACATTATCATCCGTGTTCTACAAACATCACACTTAAACATTAAAAAAAAAAGTTTCACAAATTCATTTCATAAAATTCCTACTTGTAACATTATTTTTTTTCTGTATACCAGTGCACTCTGTCCCCTGTGCCTTGTGAGCGCAAACTCACAGACGAATTTGTGAACCCCAATTCAATTTGTAACTGCTGAATATTTGTCATATCAGGTGTGAAACCAATTGAGTGAAAATTCAGACCTGGTCAATTTTTGGCGCTGTAGGTTTCCCGCCTGATATAAGAAAAGATCAGAAATTAACAATTCAATTAACATATATACATTATGTAAAAATCGAAATAAAGTTATGAGAGTTAGAGTACGGACATATTGAAAGACTGACAAACAAACCGAAATCACAAACCCGTTTTAAAAATGCTGTAAAATGGTAAAAAATAAAATAAAATATTACGTACAATAATTAAACATTAAAATACAACTTTAAATTACATATAAAATAGTACTATTTTTATAATTTTTTAAATTTTTAAATTATAAAGAAAGAGAAAAATGTTATATAACATTTTACGCAACATTAAATAAATTTAAGATATGGATATTGAAAGTTACACGTTCTTAATCAAATGCATCTGATAGAAGAGTTTTATTTTTATAAAAAAAAAATATTATTTTTTTTTATTTACTAGGGGACGCTGCCCCCTACGAGATACGCTCACCAACCTCCTTTCTGACAACGCAATCTACAAAACATTCTGATTTGATCCCTTTTGAAACGCTTTCGGAAGATTGAATAAAATTAAACGACAAGTGGCAATCTGCAGTAATCGGGTTTCTATTCATTTTCCTTTGACTGAGGGATTTTAAGGCCAAATGATCTGCTTTCGGAACAGGTAACAACTGTTTTCGGGATTTCTTAAATAAGATCAATTAAGCATTTGAAAATCAACTTGTGTAAAATGGTTAAGTAAGCAATGTCGCTGCATCGGGGAATTTTATAACGATGCTATAGAAAATTGGGTACTTCTCCATTATCCTTTCGGCTACTTTCTATTAAATAAAAAAAATTGTCTCAAAAATATAGGTATCAACGCAAAAAGTGCATGACCGTGCAATAATCGGTAAAAGATATTTTCGAAATAAATTAATTTCTCGTGTAAATATATTTTTAAATTGAAACAGTTTCTAAATATTTTTATTTGAGTATTTTAAATATGACGTAAGTTGCCCTATTTAATGCTTTGAACGCGAAATAATTTAATTATTTCTCTTTAATATCCACGTGCAAGTACATTTTTTATTACGTAATTTCCTATATTTACTGCTTTTAACACGTGATCATTTAATTATTATGTTAAAGTTTTATTTCTGCTTTTAACAGTCACGTGTATTTTTTTTTCCTTGAAAGAGAATATTATTATGTGTGCGCTGTTTTACAAATTGGCAAAGAGTCAACTAATGGACATTGTGAAATATGAAAAAACTCCAACAAAAAAGTGAAAATTTGAATAAAAAATTTAAATAAAACCTAAAAAAAATTAGCCTAATTAAAAAAAATAATTGCACTCTGCATACCGCAAATTTCTCAACTATATCTTACTAAATTGCGGTGAAACTCTTATGCATAGTTTTCATTCCTAAAAAACTTTAGAACTAATAGAGAACTATTTTGACAGAATTTAATTAAAATTATCTCTTAAAATATTACTTTGATTTAATAACTGTCTACTTCAGCGTGTTTGTGGAACATTTCTCTATAAAACTACCAATTTTCATAATTTTATACGGAATAGTTTTCTGAATATTAGCCCAGAAACACCTCAAGGCACAAAAAATGCATTGGCATTGGCTGCGGCGGTGGTGGTTACTTTGTTTTTTTATTACAGAGAGATTATAACAAAATAATAATGTATGTAAAACGTACAATAATATAACGTGTTTTGAATTCAAGTCCTAATTAAATATATCTGAAACATGTTTATGAATATAGGATATGAAGCCATCTGTTTCAAATTAAAGTAATTTTATTTATTATAAGGTGTCATAGACATTTCATTTTATTATATTTAGAAATGCTAAAAGCGAAAACTGTTATAATTAAATTAATTTAAGTTGTAGAATAAGAGAACTCGAAAAAAAAGTATTAAATTTCATTTTCCTAACATTTTAGATTGGTTTTTCTGGTTGAAATTTTCAAAAGGGAAAACCAATTGTATTGTATGTATATTCCTTACTAGGCATAAATCGTAAGATTGTGAATATTATATTTTCCTATACATACAATTTCAGAATATTAAATTGGAAATAAACCTCTCAATGGTATATTTTATTTTGGAACATCTTTGCATATATATTGTAGGATAAATATAATATTCTGTGACACGATATACAGATAGAAAATAAAATCTAGCATATTTTTTTTCTAAAATTACACACACATATATATATATTTTATTTATAAGTATCAGTTTTTTTTATGAAAAATGTATGAATAAATAACATTTAATGAAGCAAAAATCAAGATTTACATAAAAATAATTAAATAGCCTTTTACACTTAACATTTAAAACTTTGTTGGTTTATGGAAACATAAAAACAAGGGTGGCGTCGTGTGGTCAAACTAACAAATATTAATGGTAACTTTGTTTAATGTAATATTCAGTATTAGTATAAATGCAATAAACATCATATTGATAAGAAAAGCAATAATTTAATTAGAATCAAGCTAACACGGATGTAACATAAATAGAACCCAGCGTATTCCATATGCCAAAGCCTTTTAAAACTAAATATAGGAACTTTTGATCATGCTCTTATTTAATTCAATGTATACAAATTCATACAAATAAATAACATTTTATTGATAAAAAATGTATTAATTAAGAAAGAAAGTAGAATAATTTACACAAACACATCGGCTGCATATTCCATATGACACTTTGGACTTACCAATACAAATAACGAACGAGAACACAAAAACGTGCGAATTTCAACTTTAACCATAGGTTGAACACTGAAGGATCTTTTGAAAGAGTATAAATGTGGCGCAGTTTTTGAACACGTAATTTGTTTTGATTCGTAACTGGTTATTCAGAGAGTCGTGAACGCAGTGCGGCGTGTGCATCTTTAAAGATAAATAATGAATATATATATATAAGTGCATTTTATTTATATCTTGAGGATTTTGACGTCTTCTTCTTGGCAATTTTTCCAAGGAATTGACTGAAGCTCAATCGTGGATTAAATAGCCTGTAAATTAAGATAAACTATTACTTATTTTTGTGATTTATTCATTTTTTATAGAAATAAATAAACATTTATTAAACTGAAAACAATGACAAAACCTTTAACATTTTACAATATATATATATATATATATATATATATATATATATCAATCTTACAACGTGTAACAGTAGTTTTGCGATAATTGTAAAGTCCAAATTCATATTTTTGATTCATCACTTTTTCTTTAAACTGGTTTTTATGTAGTTTAACAATAAAAAAAAGAAAAATGTAATAAAAAAATGTAAATCCATATATATATATATATTATATATATATATATATATATATATATATATTGTTATAACTTAAAAAATAATAATGAATGTTTGTTTCTTTTTCAGGTAAAATTGTCAGAGAGTTTAACTTCATTTATTAAAACAAAGAAAAATGTAAAACAGTTAACGTGTTCACAAGTTATCGTGGCGAATCCTCTAAAAAATATTGTTTGGAAATAATTTCGGTTAAAGTTTTGCCTGGCCCCCTTAAGATAAAAAAAAAGATATTTCAGCATAATTTGAAATAGACTGATATTTCTTTTAATTCCAGGATATTACGAGGAATGATAGCTACGGAAATTATCCTTAAAGGTACGGCAGTGAGATCTAAAATTACCCTCGCTAATGTTAAACCTACGAGCATGGATTGCATTCTTATTTTTTTCTGTATATATATATCTACAAAAACAACTTTTCAAAAGTAAAAAAAAAAGCCAAGCGTAAAAAAAAAAAAAAGTTGTGGCTAAAAAATGGTGTGATATCAAATTTCCAAGCTATTATATTACTTTTTTAACTCTTTTCCATTAAATAAGTTATCATATATATAAGTCGAGTGCCTACGTATATGTTAATAGAAATCGTTTTCTCCTGTACTAAATACATCCTAACGAGTTTCTGAAAATTCAATTTTTTTCAAATTATGCATGATGGGCTTGGCGGCCATCTTTGCATATTATTCACAAAATTCTAAGCATCCAAATCCGTAGTTAAAATCCGAAGTTCAAAATTGTTATTTAAGCAAATATTTTAAGCGTTTCATTTATAGATTTGCATGATCTGAAATATGTGTCTTAAGATAATGATGACTTATCTTAAAGATTCATCTTATGATTTATTTTTTACAGTAATGAATAATTTCAAACTAGTAAAAATCAATTTCTCAAAATATCAGTCTTATCTAATTTATCTGTCCGTAGTTAAAATCTGAATTTCGAAATTGTTATAAACATATTACATTGCAAACATATTACGCTTTTACTTTAGAAATTTGGGTGCTTAGAAATATGAAAAGATGGCCGCCAAGCCCATCATGCATAATTTGAAAAAAATTGAATTTTCAGAAACTCGTTAGGATGTATTTAGTACAGGAGAAAACGATTTCTATTAACATATACGTAGGCACTCGACTTATATATATGATAACTTATTTAATGGAAAAGAGTTAAAAAAGTAATATAATAGCTTGGAAATTTGATATCACACCATTTTTTAGCCACAACTTTTTTTTTTTTTTTTACGCTTGGCTTTTTTTTTTTACTTTTGAAAAGTTGTTTTTGTAGATATCATTTCTTTTTTTTTTAAACAGAATAAACATAATTTAAATAATCTAAACATGAGAAATAATTTAAAATTACATTTTACTTTCAGTCATTGTTTAAAAGGTTAACTAGAAATACCAGTAGATTTTTCAATTAAACTAATAACAACATACTAAATGTGGCTTGTTATAATACTTGTTATCCCCCGTTAAAAAATATCACTGACTTATCGATGAAATGAATAAAAATTCAATACGTACATAGCGTGTCAGCGCTGCATTTGAAATCAAACGTGATATCACGCTCTTTTATTATTAGCACTAGCTGGCTTCGCCCGCTAGCGGACCCCTAATTTATATCGGGGCCTCGAATCTTGTAAAACCTTGAATAAGATAAACCTCGAACCGAACGAACCTCCGACCTGGTTCTCCGCTGCCTTCGGCACCGGATAATCCCTGAATTTGCACATCGAATAGTATAAACCTCTAACCAAACTAACTTCCGACACGGGTCCCCGCTGCCTTCGGCACCGTATAGCAGTCGTGCTGCGCACGCTCAAGTTCCATCTTCCACCACCAGGTAGCGCAATCTGTTCTGTATGAACCTCGGGCACTGAAATCGTTAAGGCTATAGATGTCGAGTCGAATGAGCAAAACCCATCGTGATCTAGCCCATAGAACAGAGATAGAAAAGTGCCCCTGGTGGTGAAAAAACGAACTAAAATCGGAAAGCTCTATTGATGTCGAGTCGAATGAGCCATACCCTAGAGCTCCTGTAATATATAGCTCCTCTAGTATAGAAGCCTTAGCCATACCCCGTCGTGATCCGACTCGTGGGAACAGATATAGGAAAGCGTCCCCTGGTGGTGAAAGCTAATCGCGCTTAGGGGGCAAAAGGGGGGATGAACACCGGAGATGCATAATAGGATTAAGCGGTCACAGACTTTTCCAACGATATATCACATGAGAGGTGTCGGCAAAATTTAGAAAAGTGCCCCCTTTGGGTGGGAGGGCTGAAAGTGGCAGGATGGACCCCGAAGATACATAATATGAATAGCGGAACAATTTGTAGAATTTCTGAAAGCTGATTTTTATTTATTTATTTATTTATTTATCTATTTTTTATTTTTTGTTTATTATTATTTTATTTTTTTGCGTTGCCCTGTGCATGTTTGGAATTTCTTAGCAATTTCTTAGATTTACCTTATTTTATTCAATTAAACATTGTACTGTTACAATAAATTTAAATGGAAACTTCACTTCTAAAACAAAAATAATTTAACAACTGGATTTCATTAATTTATAGGAAAACTAGCAAGCTACGCCCGCTGCGCTGATCGGTTTCTACAAATGAACCCTGAATCAAACGAAATATATCGTTTAATTTGACCTTGTATTTGAAAGCAATCTGTATATTTACGTGGAATATCCTTCCACATTACTGAAAAATGACGTGATTGCGCTATTATATTTTCTAATGTGCAGTCAAAATTTTAGCTGTTAAGGACCAACTCTTTTATTTGGTCATTTACAGTTAGGGTTTGCTAAAGAATGATAAAACTATATGCAATGTACTAAAACCATCACTAAAAATTATCGAAATAACAATGCAAACAAATTAACTAACAAAATCCATTCAGAAGTTTTTATAAAGGCTAATCTTTGATAATCTGATTATTGAACTTTTCCACATAATTCTAAAACAACAAAACGATATAAAATATACTAAAACAATCCTTACAAATTATCTACTTAACAATGCAAGTCGCAAAAAATACGCCCAGTAAAAACTATCAAAAAGGCTAATATTTCGGAATCGGGTTCACTTGACTATATAACCTTCACACATAACTGTTGGACTAAGCAACGTAGAACACTATGTAGTACATTAAAACCATTTCTGAAATAGCATCTAACTAACAATACAATTCTCATCAAAATCCGTTCAGTAGAACTTTTTTAGAAGGCTAATTTTTCATAATCGGAATCAAATATTGAAAAGGCTAATATTTGATAAAAAAAATGGTCACCCGATTTTCGAATTTCCCCCTATAATTCTAGAACTAAGCAACGTTATATAATAAAACATTCCCTAGAAAATTATTTAACAGTATAGGTTCCATCGAAATACATTCGGCCAAATCCTTTAAAAAGGCTAATCTTTCATAATCGGATTGATCTGATTATAGAACTTCCCAGAATAATTATATAACTAAGCTACGTAGAACGATATGTTATACAATAAAACCTTCCCTTAAAAATTATCTTAGTTTAAGTTCTACGAAAATGCATTCAGCAGAACTCTAGTTATAAGCAGCCGGAACGAAATTTCATATATGTAGAAGTAAATAGAAGTATATTGCCATTAATATAGTTTGTATTTGAATAAAAAAAGGTACTTTTCGGTTAGCCGGGCGCCAGTGATATATGAACACACACACACACACATATATATATATATATATATATATATATTCATACATATAAGTGTATATATATATATGTATGTATATACATGTATTTGTGTAGATATATGTGTATATATGTGTGTGTATATATATATATATATCACTGGCGCCCGGCTAACCAAAAAGTACCAAAAAAATACTGCGAAAATGCAGTCGTACACTTGAAAAAAAAAACACCTTTTGTCCTAAAATATCTCATCAAAACTGTTTTTCTTTTTTTTCTTTTCTTTCTTTTTTTAAAAAATAAAATTAGTAACAGTTTTTTTCTTTTATTTTTCCAGATGTATAGCCATTTCAATTCTTTCTGCAACAAAAAAGACACTTTTTGGCTTAAAATCAAATTGTTTGCGGTCAAAAGTAAAATCAAAATCGCCAAAAACAAAAGATAAATCGCCAAATTTGTTTCAATAGAAATCTTGCTCCTTGAATAATTTTTTAAGCATTATGAACATTTCTAATCATGTTTGAATTAAATATTTTCGTTTTATAATATTCTCTCATCAAAACTGTTTCTTTCTTTCTTTCTTTCTTTCTTTCTTTTTTTTTTTTAAAAATAAAATTAGTAACAGTTTTTCTTTTATTTTTCGAGATGCATAGCCTTTTCATTTCTTTCTGCAACAGTAATGATCGCCAAAAAATTATCAATGGTAACCTTTTCTGCCAAAATAACAGAACTTTCTATCATAATTCGATAGCTAATATACGTAGAACGTTGTGTTACATACTAAAACCTTCCCTGAAAAATTATCTCTCGAACAGTGCAAGTTCCATCAAATACCATTCAGCAGATCTCAAGTTATAAAGGAACGGAACGAAATTTCCGTTTGTGCTTTATATATATATAGCGAGGCTAGTCTAGGTATTCCTGGGAACGAAATGCCTGTCCTTTACCGTGTTTTTTTATTTTTAGAAATAAATGAATCACATTTAATTCATTTCAAAATTTTTTTTTACGTTTGGAAAGAAATTTTAAATGGCGATAACTCTTAATGTATACATTTTAGAAGGTACATCTTCCCTCAAAAACTAATTTATTTTTAAAGATCTTTCTAAAAACGTAAATTATATATTTAAAATATTTTTAAAGCATAAACAATACATTTTAGAAGGTACATCTTCCCTCAAAAACTAATTTATTTTTAAATATCTTTCTAAAAACGTAAATTATATATTTAAAAAAATTTTAAAGCATAAGCACTACGTCTGATTACTTTATTTTACAATATTTATAAGAACACGCATTTTATCAGACAATTAAATACACTAAACAAACATGAGTAAAAAATTGACCTGGGACTGGACTCGAACCTGGGACCTTATGTGTACCATGCCGACGCTCTGCGACTGAGCTACCCAGATCCATATCCGTAACCGGCAATTTCTCATACTTATTCATCTTAGAAGCAATCATCTGCCACAGTTTGCAGTCATATTTAATTATTTGATAAAATATGTGTTCTTATAATTGTGAAGTTTTACTTTTTTTAAAAATATCTTCAGAAGAAAATGGATGACTTGCAGATGAAATTTGATGTGGTTATATTATAACCTGTAACTGATTTGTGCTATTTTAATACAGGTGGTACATGGTCGTTGGCGGGTTTTATCTCTGTTTTGGCATAATTTTTTAATCGCCAAGTTAATTAACAGTTTTTTGCTAATTAAGGATAGAAAATATTTTATTTTTACACTGAATTTTATAAAAGCACATAGATTACGTAATTACTTGTCCAAAAATGCAATCCTTTTTTTATTCTGCCCAATATTAAGGCCTGTAGCTTGTTTGAAAAAAAAAGTTTGACGAAGAAAAAAGTGATCATTTTAAGTAACTCGACGTTTTTAAAAAAAAGCTATATCTCTGTTTATAAATCACTTATGAAGATGAGTTTGGTCTTAAATTGAAGAAATTCTTCCTTAGATTCTTCTAGTTTTTTTTTTTTTCTACGACACTTGGTTTGTTTGATATCTGATATTTTAATCTGGCATGTTTTGTCGATTTAACATTGCGAAGTTGCTTTCTGTATATAAGCATTAGCGGTCTTTATTCCAGTTCTTGGCGTTGTTTGCGTGGCGTTTTTTTTTAAGCTTGGCTTGGCAGAGCGACCGCCCTGCTTGATATATATATCAATATCTTGATATATATATGTCGCTCTGCCAAGCCAAGCTTAAAAAAAAACGCCACGCAAACAACGCCAAGAACTGGAATAAAGACCGCTAATGCTTATATACAGAAAGCAACTTCGCAATGTTAAATCGACAAAACATGCCAGATTAAAATATCAGATATCAAACAAACCAAGCGTCGTAAAAAAAAAAAAAAAAAAAAAAAAACTAGAAGAATCTAAGGAAGAATTTCTTCAATTTAAGACCAAACTCATCTTCATAAGTGATTTATAAACAGAGATATAGCTTTTTTTTAAAAACGTCGAGTTACTTAAAATGATCACTTTTTTCTTCGTCAAACTTTTTTTTTCAAACAAGCTACAGGCCTTAATATTGGGCAGAATAAAAAAAAGGATTGCATTTTTGGACAAGTAATTACGTAATCTATGTGCTTTTATAAAATTCAGTGTAAAAAAAAAAAATATTTTCTATCCTTAATTAGCAAAAATCTGTTAATTAACTTGGCGATTAAAAAATTATGCCAAAACAGAGATAAAACCCGCCAACGACCATGTACCATCTGTATTAAAATAGCACAAATCAGTTACAGGTTATAATATAACCACATCAAATTTCATCTGCAAGTCAGCCATTTTCTTCTGAAGATATTTTTAAAAAAAGTAAAACTTCACAATTATAAGAACACATATTTTATCAAATAATTAAATATGACTCCATGACTATTATCCCGTGTGTAATGTTGATATATATATATATATATATATATATATATAACAACTGTTACATTGTAACACACAAATATATAATTCAGAAAAGTCCATTTTGTTTAGATATTGAGGCTTTTGTCGCCCTCTCCAAAAGTTGCTCAACTTTATTTTCTTCATCTTTTTACTTTTTTTTTAAAATTTCACATAATTTATTTTGTTTTATTTCAATTACACTTACTTTTTTACGTTAAATATATATCTGAAGTATTTTTTCTATATTTTCTCATTATCCTTAAACTCTTTACTACAATAAAAGTAACTACAGATTAACTATATTTCAATAGTTCCATGTATTGGTTAGACATCTCGTTTTTTGTCCTGGTGTAATATTATGTCAACTCGGAAGCCCCTGAAATCTGCCTCACACTTGTGCACTTACGTTCATTTTGTTTTCGGATAATGTTCATTATGATATGATTAAATATTTGCATTATTATTTTTCAAGTGCAAGTTGAACAGCATTCGAAAACAAAGGGCTAATGCAACATTATGCAAAAGCAATGCGATCGTTGTTTTCTGTGGCAGTGATATTATTTTGTACTATTGTCTTTTTTTAACAAATATTGTTTCCGTTACATTTATATGTTTATTTATATATTGTGCCCGCTCTATGTCGTGCTTACCTACGGCATTTTGTGTATTTTTGTATATATTTTAAACTTTAATAAAGGGATAAGGGGGGGGGGGATCTATGCTCTACAGACGGTTCCGAGTCTGAAAGGACCCTCTCGTGCAGTAAAGTAAATAGTTTCATTTAAAAAAAAACTGAAAAGTGTCTATATAATAAGCGGAGATATAACTTTACAAAACCATGTATAATTTCAAATGTCGAAAATATCCCGTGTGTAATGTGAACCCCACTTTTTATCCGTAAAATTTTAGAAGAAAAGGCGCATTATAAAAGTGTACACGAAAAAATACGGTAAATCTATTGAAAATATCCCATATCTGTATTTCAGTTAAATGTATGATTGATAGTTATGTTCAAATTGGAAGGGGAATTTCTATATTTTGCAGTGTAAAACATAATTACGGCATTGTGTATCCTATATAAACATTGTTTGTTTTAGTGTGCGTTACCATCTCTCAAAGCTTGTAAAAATTTTTTGGTGCCCTGTAGAAGCTGGCTCAAATATATTAATGTAAATGTTCAGCGATGATAACACATGACAAGACCAATTTATTTTTTAAATAAAAACTAAAATTCGCAATACACATTTTCAGTCTTTAATCTTTTAAAATCAAAGCGAAAACAATTCAGAATTTTCAAATATTTTATGCATATTTTTGAAGGCAAAGAAATTCTTAAAATGGAAATTTAATATTCAGCAAGTAGAAATTCCTGAGTTTCAGTTCCGTGTGACATTTTGAAGTTTTATCGACAGGAAAGTAAAATTTAAAAGCTTTATTGGCAAGGAAATGAATAAAATACATTTTTTTCTTGAAGTGTTTGACGTATTTAAATTTTTGTTACAATGCATGAAGTAAAAAATATGAAGTAACATTTCGTGTATTATATATTAATTTTTAAACTCTGGTATAGGATTTAGATTTCAAATTGAAAATTTTTAAATACTTTGACAGACATCTTCAAAGTCTTAAAGTTATAAAAAACAATTTAGGTTTATTATTATTATTATTATTATTATTGATAAAGTGTTTTATACGTATCATGACTGTTCATTACTTACCCATCATAAGTTGTATAGGGTACATCTTGTAATCGTTTTGAAAATCGAAAAAAAAATTTGACGGATTTACACGTTTCAGACACTGAAGATTCCGAAATATATATTTTTAGAAAAAACAATTGCCGTCTGTCTGTTTGTTTGTGTGTCTGTGTGTGCGCCTTTAAGCGCTCTATCTCCCGAACAAATTGAGTTAGAGATTTGAAATTTGGTATGTACTTAGTATGCACTAGTGGGAAGAAGATTATTGAATTTCAGTAACCTCGATTATCCGGAACTATTTTTTTCGGACTTTTGAAATAGTCGTTCTGATTAACAAAACATAAATTTTGCATAAAGAATGAAGTCGATCGAATGATTAGTTGCCGAGATATTTGTAATCATATTTCCCACACTCTTCGATTTTTCATGACCCTGTATTTCATTCAAATTTCAATTCAAAGATATATTTTAATTGGAAATGAGACGATTAATCTGATGCAGTAAATCGTTAGTTAATATGACTATCAGTTTTGGAGTTATAAGGATGTTTATTTTTCGCAATTCTGCAACAGAGCATTTAAAGCGAGGCTAACGAAAAAGAAAGGGTTCCGCGGTGCTTTGCGCGTATCAGTTTTTACAGACCGCGGGAGTCACGTGATGCTCGAATGCAAAAATGCAGGTGTACGAAAAGATCATCACGTCACCCTAGTGGTTTGTAAAAAAGATAAGTGGAATGCACCGCGGTAGCCTGTCTTTTTCGTTAGCCTCGATTTAAAGCGAGGCTAACGAAAAAGAAAGGCTACCGTGGTGCTTTACGCATATATTTTTTTACAGACCGCGGGAGTCACGTGATGCTCGAATGCACCACTAGAGTTGTACGAAAAGAGCATCACGTCACTCTAACGGTCTGTAAAAAAATATAGGTGGAATGCACCGCGGTAGCCTGTCTTTTTCGTTAGCCTCGATTTCAAGTTTATGACGTAGTCAAGCAACGATTTTTTTCGAATTGAAATGCATTTTATTTACACATGTTTTATTTTCATATTTTATATTATTCATATCCATGAAGGGTAAGTATTACGGTGGACCCCAACGACTAAATAAGGGTTGTCACAAGTTTCACTTTTTTACAATATCACTGTAGGTGCAATTTAGCATTATGGGATATTTAATTTTATTTCTCATTCCCTATAAAGCACAAACGCATAACATTTTTACCGCATGCAGTGTAATATGTGTTCTATGTAGCATAATTATTTAAATGTTTTTCATGTGATACTGTACTTATTTTTAATGTTTAACACTTTAAGCGTAATAACCCTGTTTTTCAGTCGCGTAATTTTTAAATACAAAGACTAATTTATCACAAAATTGATATTAATGTCAACTTTTTGAAGTACATATGATAAATAAATATGTAAGGTTATCAAATACAAATCCTCATACAAATAATTCACATAACTGTTATATTATGATTTGTTAAACATATATAAAAAATTCTGCAAGACGCTTAAAGGGTTAATTTCGGAAAAAATAATAATATTGTTTTTGAATTGTACCCATTACGTGCAAGATTGCAGCAAAACATATTTTTTAGAATCGTGATAATATTGTTAATGATGTACAGCTTATGTATTTTGATCGTATACTTCATTTATAAGAAATAAAAACTCTAACTTTTATTTTATTTTAAATTGTAAAATTAAAAAAAAAAATGCAAATGATTATATTGTAAATGACGAATGTAAGCATGATAAAAAAATTGAAGCAGAAGTTATTTATTACTTTTATCAAAATGAATGTATCTGCCAAATTTCATAGGAATTGCTTTATCATTTTCAGAGAAATGTTGCGCGCAAGCATAAAATCTAACTGAGAAATCTAACAGATCTAAGAAAATTGCTTTTGAAGATACTTACATTATATTCCACAATGTGTATATATATTTAATTAAAGGAGGATTATTTTAATTAAAGGAGTATAAAAACATTTCTAAATGAAATAACGGTTCAGGAACGATGCACACAAATAAAGTATGACAATCTGACAATCAAAAAATGCCCTTTCAGCTCTTAGATGGTATAATTCTAAAAGCCAAAACTTATGTTTTAATGCATATTACAAGAAAATTTGCTTTCAGTTATGATTTATATTTGAAAGTATTACATCAATAAATTTTTAATTATTGTCCAAAGTATTATATTTTTAAAAAATAATTTGCCCTTGCTAATTTTTTTAAATATATAACAACCTATTTGATAATATAGAGGTAGCCTAACTATTTTATTTACATTGATTAATCTAAGAATTTTTATTCCAAAGAACTAAAGGGTACTACTCTCCACTTTTTTATGTCTTCGTTTAATAATATTATGACGATATTTTTATAGAATAATGTATATGCATCTATATATACAGTAGTGGCCAAAATTGTCGAATCCCTCTTGGAAAGGTATATTTTTGAAGTTTAAAGGTTTATAACACTACTTACTCTATAAATAATACCATTGATATATGTACCAATGAAAAACTAATGTAATCAAAAATTTAATGTAACACATCCATGAGGGACTTTTTAATACAACAACTGTTACAAAGACGAAAAGTGAAACATATCGAATCACGAGCTATATAAAATTATCCCAATATCAATTAATACTTAGTTTGATGATCTTTACTCTCAATTACGGCCTTACAGCGCCTTTCCACAGAGTGAAACATGTCTTTCAGATCTGACGATGTTGTAATATGATACCAAGTTTGAATTATTGCTCCTATTAATAAGATTTTATTGATGGGTTTCTTCTGTGCAACGTGTGCCTTTAGTCGGCTCCATACATTTTCGTTAGTGATAAAGTCTGGACTATTCCCAAGCCATTCGAACACAGTATATGATTATCAAGAAACCAATTTTTGCCCCATTTAAAAACATGACATGGAGTTTTTCCTGTTGAAAAATAAACGTTCCGTTATCTTGAAAAGATCACGCATGGAAATCTTCAGTTGGGATTCAAGTATTATAGGGTAAATGTACCAATAGTCGGCCAACCCCCCCCCCCCCCCAATAGTCGGCCACATTGAGATAAAATGCCTTACGCATAGCTTATTTTTGGTTCTAAATGAAATATTACAATTTGGTTATATGCAGCCATCTTTCATAAGTCATAAACCATCACCAAAGAATTATGGGTATTTTTATTGAATTTGTAATCAGCCATTTTTTTCAAGATAGAGGTCAAATCGCCATTTTCCCTATTTTTTTGTTAACAGATGCCAATTCTTTAAAAAGGCAAGTATTAATTATTATTTTATTTTTTTTTCTAAAATTATAAGACTAGAATATTAGCAGGGTAAATAAACTAATGTTTTTGAGTATAAAAAGTAAATAAATTTGTTGCTTTTAATTAATTTTAATGTGGCTGACCATTGGGTATTAATTTTGCTTACATGTCCAAAAGTCGGCCAGCAGGAGCTGAAAACATAACCTATTGTACTTTTTTGAGTTTATTGAAGTGAAAACTTCTTTAGGCGCGTTGGGCATTTTTGAGATGGGAAAAAAACATTGAACTCGCGACACTGTTACTGTAACCGACACCTCTGTATATAAGTATGTACATATATTGTGTATAGTTAGGCATGAGGTAGGGCGGGACGGGCGCGCCGCAAGCTTGCCTGTGCGCTATTGCACCGCGGTATAGTAAGCATTATAGTAAGCGCAGGAAAATGTAAGCGGTATAGTAAGCATAGAAAAATGTAAGCGGTATAGTAAGCTGTATAGTAAGCGGTATAGAAGCGGTATAGTGAGCGCAGAAAAAAGTAAGCGGTATAGTAACACAGAAAAAATGTAAGCGGTATAGTAAATGAAGAAAAATGTAAGCGGCACAGTAAGCGGTATAGTAAGCGCAGAAAAATGTAAGCGGTATAGAAAGCGGTATAGTACGTGGTATAGTACGCGGTATAATTAGCGGTATGGTAACGCAGAAAAATGTAAGCGGTATAGTACGCGGCATAGTAAGCGGTATAGTAAGCGGAATAATAACGCAGAAAAATGTAAGCGGTATAGTAAGGTATAGGAAGTGCAGAAAAATGTAAACAGTATGGTAAGCGGTATAGTACGCGGTATAGTAACGCAGAAAAATGTAAGCGGTATAGTAAGCGTTATAGTAAGCGGTATAGTAAGCTGTATAGTAAGCGGTATAGAAGCGGTATAGTAATGTCAGAAAAATGTAAGTGGTATAGTCAGCGGTATAGTAACATAGAAAAAATGTAAGCGGTATAGTAAACGCAGAAAAATGTAAATGGTATAGTAAGCGGTATAGTAAATGCAGAAAAATGTAAGCGGTATAGTAAGCGCAGAAAAGGGTAAGCGGTATAATACGCGGTATAGTAATGCAGAAAAAATGTAAACGGTATAGTAAGCGGTATAGTAACGCAGAAAAATGTAAGCGGTATACTAAGCGGTATAGTAAGCGGTATAGTAACACAGAAAAAATGTAAGTGGTATAGTAAACGCAGAAAAATGTAAGTGGTATAGTAAGCCGTAGAGTAAACGCAGAAAAATGTAAGCGGTATAGTAAGCGGTATAAAAGCGGTATAGTAAGCGCAGAAAAGTGTAAGCGGTATAGTAAGCGGTATAGTAACACAGAAAAAATGTAAGTAGTATAGTAAGCAGTATAGTAAACGCAGAAAAATGTAAGCGGTAGAGTAAGCGCAGAAAAGGGTAAGCGGTATAATACGCGGTATAGTAATGCAGAAAAAATGTAAGCGGTATAGTAAGCGGTATAGTAACGCAGAAAAATGTAAGCGGTATACTAAGCGGTATAGTAACACAGAAAAAATGTAAGTGGTATAGTAAACGCAGAAAAATGTAAGTGGTATAGTAAGCCGTAAAGTAAACGCAGAAAAATGTAAGCGGTATAGTAAGCGGTATAGTAAGCGCAGAAAATGTAAGCAGTATAGTACGCGGTATAGAAAGCGGTATAGTAACGCAGAAAAATGTAAGCGGCATAGTAAGCGCAGAAAAATGTAAGCAGTATAGTAAGCGGTATAGTAGCTCAGAAAAATGTAAGCGGTAGAGTAAGCGCAGAAAAAGGTATGCGGTATAGTACGCGGTATAGTAAGCGGTATAGTAACGCAGAAAAAATGTAAACAGTATAGTAAGCGCTATAGTAACGCAGAAAAAATGCAAACGGTATAGTAAGCGGTATAGTAACGCAGAAAAATGTAATCTGTATAGTAACGCAGAAAAATATAAGCGGTATAGTAAGCGGTATAGTAAGCGGTATAATAACACAGAAAAAATGTAAGCGGTATAGTAAACGCAGAAAAATGTAAGTGGTATAGTAAGCGGTATAGTAAACGCAGAAAAATGTAAGCGGTATAGTACGCGGTAGAGTAAGCGGTATAGTAACGCAGAAAAATGTAAGCGGCATAGTAAGCGGTATAGTAACCTATATAGTAAGCGGTATAGAAGCGGTATAGTAAGCGCAGAAAAATGTAAGCGGTATAGTAAGCGGTATAGTAACGCAGAAAAGTGTAAGCGGTATAGTAAACGCAGAAAAATGTAAGTGGTATAGTAAGCGCAGAAAATGTAAGCGGTATAGAAGCGGTATAGTAAGCGCAGAAAAATGTAAGCGGTATAGTAAGCGGTATAGTAACGCAGAAAAGTGTAAGCGGTATAGTAAACGCAGAAAAATGTAAGTGGTATAGTAAGCGCAGAAAATGTAAGTGGTATAGTACGCGGTATAGTAAGTGGTATAGTAACGCAGAAAAATGTAAGCGGCATAGTAAGAGGTATAGTAACCTGTATAGTAAGCGGTATAGAAGCGGTATAGTAAGCGCAGAAAAATGTAAGCGGTATAGTAACACAGAAAAAATGTAAGTAGTATAGTAAGCGGTTTAGTAAACGCAGAAAAATGTAAGTGGTATAGTAAGCGGTATAGTAAACGCAGAAAAATGTAAGCGGTAGAGTAAGCGCAGAAAAATGTAAGCGGTATAGTACGCGGTATAGTAAGCGGTATAGTAACGCTGAAAAAATGTAAGCGGTATAGTAAGCGATATAGTAACCTGCATAGTAAGCGGTATAGTAAGCGCAGAAAAATGTAAGCGGTATAGTAACACAGAAAAAATGTAAGTTGTATAGTAAACGCAGAAAAATGTAAGTGGTATAGTAAGCGGTATAGTAAACGCAGAAAAATGTAAGCGGTAGAGTAAGCGCAGAAAAATGTAAGCGGTATAGTACGCGGTATAGTAAGCGGTATAGTAACGCTGAAAAAATGTAAACGGTATAGTGAGCGGTATAGTAACGCAGAAAAATGTAAGCGGTATTGTATGCGGTATTGTAACGCAGAAAAATGTAAGCGGTATAATGACGCAGAAAAATGTAAGCGGTATAGTGCAACTGAAGTCTGGTTCACGAAATTTTTGTATGTAAAATAATATGCATGATTTTTCATGTACAATAGCGTATTAAATGAAAATTGTAATATAATTTTTGTAGTAGTAGTTTATAATAAGGAATAAAAAAACACTTGATTTAAAAGTATTTCCTGAACAATAAAACATTTCCTGATGATTCAAAAAATACACACGTAATTGTTTATGTGTTCACTTTTGTCGCACTCCCGGAGTGGCACTTTTTTTTTAATTGTTTGGTAGATATAACTTTATCTCTACATCTATAATAATATTATATAAAAAAAATCTTTTTTTACGTGCTTGTTTGTTTGTGTGTACAGGAAACTACTAGAACTACCGAAAGAAATTCAAAAGCAAAGATGGCATTCTCTGCTCCAACATAGAGTATATTTTACGTCAGGGCCACTTTTCGCAAGTAAGCTCAAAAAACATTCAAAAAACATTCCAAACTTGCCCTTTTTGTGATATTGAAGGAGGTACTAACTTGAAATTTGGTTGTTGTTTTCTAAAAAATTCGAAATTTAAAAGTGTGAAATGAGTGGAAAAAGTTCTAAATTACAATTCATGTAGAATTGTTAGGAATATAAACTTGAAATTTAACATGTCTGTTACTTTTAAGAGGTAAATTCTGGATCAAAGCAATTAAAAAAAGGGGGAATTTTAGAAAATGAAAATAACTGTTAATATTCAAAAAATATTCTAAATTACAATTTATATGGAACTAGCGGCGCTCCCTCGTTTTGCTTCGGGTTAACCTTGAAAACCTTCATCTCTTTGTGTTTTCTGTAGACCTTTTTAATGTGTACAATAATTAGTACATTATTTTGATAAATCATGTAGGGGTACAGCCTGCGTTTGCAATGTATAAGCGGAAAAAATGAAATTATTTACGACATCACATTAAAAACCTCAAAAATAACAGTATTTCTCCACTATTTAATGGATGTTATTATACATATAAACCTTCCTCTTGAATCACTCTATCTATTAAAAAAAAACCGCATCAAAATCCGTTGCGTAGTTTTAAAGATTTAAGCGCACATAGGGATATAGGGACAGAAAAAGCGACTTTGTTTTATACTATGTTAAGATTACTAGGGAGAGAAATTTAAAATTTGCCAATTCTGTCATTTTTAATATGTAAACGCTGGCACAAAATAGTTTCTAAAAAAAAACGAAATTTCAAAGGGTACAGGACCAAACAAACGTTCTAAAGTTTCAAAATCTGTGATAGTTTTGTTGCTGGAAACTTAAAATTTGGCATGGTGTTTAATTTTAAGACATAAACGACCGGCTAAGAAAGGCTTCTAAAAATTTGGAAATTTAGAATGCTGAAATGAGACGAAAATGTTCTGAATTATGTTTTTTTTTTTATAAATTTTAGAACAGAAACTTGAAATTAGACATGGATAACCTTTTCCATACGTAAGTGGTCTGACCGTAGCCACGGTCACAGATTCTAAAATATTCGAAATTTAAAAGGAAATAAAAATTTTCTAAAAGTTCTGTGATACTGTTAGGTTTAAAACTTCAAATTTTGCATGGGGGTTTCTTTTAAGATGTAAACTCTCGCAAAGAATGGTTTCTATAAAATTCGAAATTTAAAAAACTGAAATGATCAGAAATTGTTGTTTATGATTTATTTAGAATTAATAGGGATAGAAAACTGATATTCGATATGGGGCTTACTTTTAAGTCGCAAATGCTCGTACACAGTAGCTTTTTATTAAACTAGATTAGATGCGGCAGTTGGTACCCCCAATATTTGCTTTCCAATTCTGTTGAAAAGTGTTAAAACAACTAGATTGGAATGCGGCAGTTGGGACCGCCCCTCCCTACGCTTTTCCACTGCGGGATTCAAACTGAACTCGTATACTAATAAGCTACATACTAAATATATTTCATGTTCAAAATGCATAAAAGTGTTTAAACAACTAGGTCGGAATGCCGTGATCGGCAGTTGGGACCGCCCCTTCGCTGATGCACGAATGCATGCATATTTGCTTTTCAATTCTGTTGAAAAGTGGTAAAACGACTAGATTGGAATGCGGCAGTTGGGACCGCCTCTTCCTACGCTTTTCCAATGCGGGATTCAAAATGAACTCGTATACTAATAAACTACATACTAAATATATTTCATGTTCAAAATGCATAAAAGTGTTAAAACAACTAGATCGGAATGCCGTGATGCGGCAGTTGGGATCGCTCCTTCGCCGATGCACGAATGTATGCATATTTGCTTTTCAACTATGTTGAAATGTGTTAAAAGCAACTCGATTAGATGCGGTCGTTGGTACACCCATTATTTGCTTTTCAATTCTGTTGAAAAGTGTTAAAACAACTAGATTGGAATGCGGCAGTTGGGACCGCCCCTCCCTACGCTTTTCCACTGCGGGATTCAAAATGAACTCGTATACTAATAAACTACATACTAAATATATTTCATGTTCAAAATGCATAAAAGTGTTAAAACAACTAGATCGGAATGCCGTGATGCGGCAGTTGGGACCGCCCTTCACTGATGTACGAATGTATGCATATTTGCTTTTCAACTATGTTGAAAAGTGTTAAAAGCAACTCGATTAGATGCGGCCGTTGGTACCCCCATTATTTGCTTTTCAATTCTGTTGAAAATTGTTAAAACAACTAAATTGGAATGCGGCAGTTGGGACCGCCCCTTCGCTGATGCACGAATGTAGGCATATTTGCTTTTCAACTATGTTGAAAAGTGTTAAAAGCAACTCGATTAGATGCGGCCGTTGGTACACCCATTATTTGCTTTTCAATTCTGTTGAAAAGTGTTAAAACAACTAGATTGGAATGCGGCAGTTGGGACCGCCCCTCCCTACGCTTTTCTCACTGCGGGATTCAAAATGAACTCGTATACTAATAAACTACATACTAAATATATTTCATGTTCAAAATGCATAAAAGTTTTAAAACAACTAGATCGGAATGCCGTGATGCGGCAGTTGGGACCGCCCCTTCGCTGATGCACAAATGTATGCATATTTGCTTTTCAACTATGTTGAAAAGAGTTAAAAGCAACTCGATTAGATGCGGCCGTTGATACCCCCATTATTTGCTTTTCAATTCTGTTGAAAAGTGTTAAAACAACTAGATTGGAATGCGGCAGTTGGGACCGCCCCTCCCTACGCTTTTCTCACTGCGGGATTCAAAATGAACTCGTATACTAATAAACTACATACTAAATATATTTCATGTTCTAAATGCATAAAAGTGTTAAAACAACTAGATCGGGATGCCGTGATGCGGCAGTTGGGATCGCCCCTTCGCTGATGGCCGAATGTATGCATATTTGCTTTTCAACTATGTTGAAAAGTGTTGAAAGCAACTCGATTAGATGCAGCAGTTGGTACCCCCATTATTTTCTTTTCAATTCTGTTGAAAAGTGTTAAAACAACTAGATTGGAATGCGGCAGTTGGGACCGCCCCTCCCTACGCTTTTCCACTGCGGGATTCAAAATGAACTCGTATACTAATAAACTACATACTAAATATATTTCATGTTCAAAATGCATAAAAGTGTTAAAACAACTAGATCGGAATGCCGTGATGCGGCAGTTGGGACCGCCCTTCACTGATGTACGAATGTATGCATATTTGCTTTTCAACTATGTTGAAAAGTGTTAAAAGCAACTCGATTAGATGCGGCCGTTGGTACCCCCATTATTTGCTTTTCAATTCTGTTGAAAATTGTTAAAACAACTAAATTGGAATGCGGCAGTTGGGACCGCCCCTTCGCTGATGCACGAATGTAGGCATATTTGCTTTTCAACTATGTTGAAAAGTGTTAAAAGCAACTCGATTAGATGCGGCCGTTGGTACACCCATTATTTGCTTTTCAATTCTGTTGAAAAGTGTTAAAACAACTAGATTGGAATGCGGCAGTTGGGACCGCCCCTCCCTACGCTTTTCTCACTGCGGGATTCAAAATGAACTCGTATACTAATAAACTACATACTAAATATATTTCATGTTCAAAATGCATAAAAGTTTTAAAACAACTAGATCGGAATGCCGTGATGCGGCAGTTGGGACCGCCCCTTCGCTGATGCACAAATGTATGCATATTTGCTTTTCAACTATGTTGAAAAGAGTTAAAAGCAACTCGATTAGATGCGGCCGTTGATACCCCCATTATTTGCTTTTCAATTCTGTTGAAAAGTGTTAAAACAACTAGATTGGAATGCGGCAGTTGGGACCGCCCCTCCCTACGCTTTTCTCACTGCGGGATTCAAAATGAACTCGTATACTAATAAACTACATACTAAATATATTTCATGTTCTAAATGCATAAAAGTGTTAAAACAACTAGATCGGGATGCCGTGATGCGGCAGTTGGGATCGCCCCTTCGCTGATGGCCGAATGTATGCATATTTGCTTTTCAACTATGTTGAAAAGTGTTGAAAGCAACTCGATTAGATGCAGCAGTTGGTACCCCCATTATTTTCTTTTCAATTCTGTTGAAAAGTGTTAAAACAACTAGATTGGAATGCGGCAGTTGGGACCGCCCCTCCCTTTGCCTTTCCACTGCGGGATTCAAAATGCATAATTCGATTCAAAACTTACTTTAATCTAACTTTAATTTGAGCGCGACCAGAAGTGGTACCAGCGTTTATTTATTTATTTTATTTATTTTATTTATTTTTTATTTATTTTTTTTTTATTTTTTTATTTTTTATTTTTTGCAGTCGGCTGTAGCATACAAAATTTAGTCAAAATCGCTTAAACCGTTTTTAAATACAATTTGTTTGACCCATAGTGACCCCCAAATGACCCACTTATCGAATTTTCTCGAACATGTGACCCAGCCAAATGTTCTTCTTGTATCCCAAAACGTTAGGACACCAAACTTAGTCAAAATCGTTAAAGACATTTATTAGATAAGATAAAATTACCTTGGACCTTAACATGTGACCCTTAACGTGTGACCCTGCCCAATAGTCTTTTCGTACACCAAATCGGTAGGATACATAATTGAGTGAAAATCGTTTTAGTCGTTTTTAGATAAAATTAGTTTGACCCGTAGTGACCCTAAAATGACCCACTAATCTAATTTTCTGAAACATGTGACCCAGCCCAATGGTTTTTTCGTACCCCAAAACGGTAGGATACAAAATTTAGTCAAAATCGTTTGAACCGTTTTTTAGATAAAATTTATTTAACCCATAGTGACCCACTAATGAAATTTTCTCGAACATGCGACCCAGTCCAATGGTCTTATTGTATCCCAAAAATGTAGGATACAAAACTTAGTCAAAATCGTTAAAGCCATTTAGCAAATTAAATAAAATTAGCTTTACCCGCAGTGACCCTAAATGACCCACTAATTTAATTTTCTCGAACATGTGAGATAACTCAATCATCTTCTTATAACCGAAAATGGTAGAATGCAAAATTTAGCCAAATTTGTTAGAGTCGTTTTTCAGGTAAAACAAAATTCTGAAGTGGCCGACTATTGGTGCAGTGATGGCCGAACATTAAAGTGGCCGACTATTGGAGAACTTGAACTTTTTGAACTTAACTTTGTCTAAAAAAAAACTGTTACCGTGTTTTTTAAAAATAATTGCTGAAACATAATAAGAAACGTATGTTTTAACATATATCACTGTTAAAAATGTTGTGTCGTTTTTTAAAAATTCTACGTTAAGATTTATATACAAAAAAACAGTTAAGTGGCCGACTATTGGTACATTTACCATATTTAGGGTTTTTTTTGGGCATTCATATTCCCAGTAATCCCACAAATTCTGCAAACACCTTTTGATGTCATACAACCCCATATCATAACACTGACTGGATGCTTCACGGTGTGTCTGATGCAATTTGGATGCGCATCTTCTCCGATAATTCGTCCTTACATATTTTATACCGTCACTACCAAATAGGATGATTTCGGCCTCATCAAAACAAAAACACTGTCCAACTGTTCCACTGCACAGTTAACATGAGTTGTTGCAAAGTTTAATCTTTTCAACATTTGTTAGATAGATACAAATGGCTTTTTCTGTCAAATTTTAATATTTAAACAAAATACTTGTAGCCCACACTGAACAGTCCTTGCAATCAACATCAAATTGGCTTGCGCCATTTCATTTTGTATACTTCTAGATGATTTTCTTCAGTCATTTCTGCACAGTTTTTAATGCATAAATAAAATTATTTTGAAAAATACTATATTTGCACTTTTACAATAACCAAGAATGGAACATATATTAAAACGATATTAAAATATTATTCATTTAAAACATATTTTCGTACTTCAAACAAATGTTCCATGAGAAAGGATAGACACCGAACTTGTACAATGGAGGTATGATTTATTTTACGGTAGCTAAGATTTGAAGAAAAAAAATTAAGATTACATTTTATTATTTGAATTTAAACACTTTATATCATTTCATTTCAGATAATTCACAAACTGAGGGTTAATTGTTGTGTTATTTTAGTAATCTTTCTTAAAAACATTTAAAGAAACACAGGATAGGAAACTTAAAAATATATCTTTATTAAATCAAATATAAAATCAATATTTATTAATTCAAAAATTTAATACTAACTTCTAAACTTTGTCATCTGTTGAAAGAAGCATTGTATTTAAAGGTAACACATTTTGAATGATTTTTAATCACACTTTCACATGTATTAATTAGATTTGCAATTTTTAAGTATTATTTTTCAGATTTGTATTGTGTGTATAGTCTACTACATACCAACGCAACGAGATATTATGGAAAACACAAATTTGAAATACTTAATACCAAAAAAATCTAAAATGTAAATGTAAATGTTAAAAAAAATAGACATTTTTCATTAATATCTGTAAAAAGTGGGTTTAAATAATCTGGCTCTTGAAGTTGTATCAAAATAAAATGTAAATAAAATAATACTTTCAACAAAGCTGCATAAAAATGAAAATGATATATGTGATATCACTGATCTCATTCTATATAAAATAATATATAATGAACCAACAAAGATGTAGAGATTTCATTAATTTGCCTTTCAAAACTTTCGCATGTTTTTCTTCTTTTTGTAAGATTGAACAAATAATGGTTAATAAATCATAATTATTTAGATTTATCTTTTTTTTAATGCTATATTTATTCATTTAATTTTAGAGTTTAAACATTAAGCATTAACTTAAACAATATTTCTTACCTAAATCCTTTCTTACTTATGAAGGATCTTTTTTAATTATGTACAGTTCTTACAAAGAAGAACATGTATTGAAAAACATCATATACATATTTTAATAGCTTGAAGCAAAAAAAAAAAAAATCTACTATGATTTTATGTATTAATAAATGTATATTTTGTAACTACACCATAATAATGATTTGTTTTTTAAATTATAGATAATTTAAATGATTTTTTTTTCAATTTGTCTTAACCAGCGTTTTAATTTTTTTTCTCCAATTGCTTTCTTCATAATAATGTTCTGCACTTTCTTAATTTGCTAATAAATAATGACTTTAAAAGTATTATGCTACTTTTTCCCATAATTATTTTGTTCTCTAGAGAGCTAATTTTCGTTAATTTTAAGAGTTATGGATTGGACACGGAGACAAATGCTTTTTTTCATAGTTACAAGTATCGAAATTTTTACTGATTATTGTATTATAAATTTCCAGACATTAAATACATGCTGTGATACTAATCTGAACAGTGTATTTCATATTATCGGAAGAGTGTAAATGTGGTTAAATGGTATTTACTTATTTAAGTGTAAAATTGTCTCTGAAATATATTCTTTCATAGGAATATATTTTTTATCACGACTAGAAATTGTTATTTATAATGGATAGAAGCTTTTTTACGATTTATTAATGTTTATAGAAATTATTCCTTACCCATATTCTCCGATATAAGTGTTATTGAAAAATATTGAACTATTCAATTTTCTAAGATTTCATAACAAATATAAGTGTTACAGCATATAAATAGCTGCTATTGATCCAATTTCTTTTCAAGTCAAATAAATGTATTTTAAACTGAAATAGTATTTAATGAATGGGAAGATATAACTATCATATAGAAATTAGGACAAATTTTATTTTTAAAAATATATCTGGTTTAAAGTATGTTTATTTGATTTAAGAAAACGGAACGTTGGCAGATACGCATGTATTAAATATAAAAGTGTGGCATCTTACAGAGATATATATTTTGAACTGACGAAATTCGCAATTTTTTTTACTAATTTACTTAATACTTGTCTACAATTTAATAACATATATTTGGTTTATCTATAAATATTTTATTTTAAAAGTGCATTTTAAAGTAATTTTATAGAAACATTTGTGAAGAAATAAAAACATATATATATTCATTATATTAAATATATATCGACCTTCATTAATTCATATATATATATATAAATAAATATATATATATATATATATATATATATATATGTGTGTGTGTGTGTGTGTGTGTGTATAATACTAATTTGATAAATTTATCATCTACTAAAAGAACCATTCTATTTTACTTTATTCTATTTCACGAAGATGTAACAAAACATAAAGATAAATAAAAAATATTTCAAACAAAAACGTCTGAAAAAGCAAAGAATACTCTGATAACAATGAACTTATCAAACATAAAATAAATATATCACGAACAAAAAGACATATAGATAAATTATTTTCTATTAGATATTGCCTTATGTTTTGTAACATAGAACAAATATTTTTATTTACTCATAATTATTTGGATTTATATTTTTCAATCCTCTATTTAAACATTAATTTTTAAAGAAACATTTATTTTCTTTCTTATTTACTTCCATTCTTACTTATGAAGGATCTTTTAAATTACATACAATTCTTACAAAATAAGAACATGTATTTAAAATATTATATGCATATTTTAATAGCTTGAAGCAAAACAGTAATAAACTTTGACTATGTTTTATGTATTAATAAATCAGAAAAAAAAAACTAACGTCATAATGATTATTTTTTTTTTTTTTTTGTAAATTATTTAAATCTGTTTTTTTAAATTTATTATTTAAATTTATCTTAACAAATATATATATATATATTTTTTTTGTGTAATAATGTTTGCCACATTTGACAATAACTAAATGATTTAAAATTTATTATGGTACTTTTTTCTATAGTTATTTTGTCTTCAATGAGGGAGTTTTGTTGTTTTTAAGAGTTTTGTACTGGACATTGAAGGTAAATACCTTTTTAAAAGTTACAAGTATTGAACATGTTATTGATAATTATAGTTCTAATTTCTAGGCACTAAATACATGCTGTGTATTAACTGTCATATTATCAGAAGCGTGTAAATTATGTTAAACATTATTTATTTATTTAATCTTAAAAATGTGTCTGTAATATATTTTTCATAAGATTTTATACTGTATCACGCGTAGAGTTTTTTCTTTTCTCTTTCACAATCTTTTTCACAAGCAATTTTCTCTTTTACAATATCATTGAATAAAAATGCAAAACTTGATGATGAATTTTTTTAAATATTTCTTTGAAACTTTTCAATTTTATTTTAATCTTTGCAAACTATACTTAGAAACGGAATGAATGTACGATATTACATAGAATGTTTCGAAGACAATAGGCTTTAACACATTCATCAAATTATAGTAACTTTACTTCTGATCCATTGGGCATACATATAAATAATTGACATTAAATGTGTATTTTTTTTTATCTGGAAAATTCCCCATCACAGAACTATATATAACGACAAGCTACTTTAACAGGTGGCAAACAATAATGCTCAATTCCATTTGGAGACATTTTATTACAATTGTTCGTACAGGGTGGTGCAAAATTTTAATTAGATTAACTATTGAAAACTAAAGATTAAAAGTTTAATCATGATTAAAGATTGACGATAAAGTTCACTGGTCAATCTTTAGTCATGAATAAAGTTTTAATCGTTAGTTTTCAATAGTTAATCTAATTAAAATTTTGCACCACCCTGGTTCGTAAGACAATTAGAAACAGGTTTGGCTTTATTATTATTATTATTATTATTATTATTATTATTATTATTATTACTT
This sequence comes from Maratus michaelseni, assembly GCA_963931845.1. Lineage (NCBI taxonomy): Eukaryota > Metazoa > Arthropoda > Arachnida > Araneae > Salticidae > Maratus > Maratus michaelseni. The sequence goes on from OZ007593.1 coordinate 68,704,216, forward strand.
TGCAAGAAATAATACTTGGAAACAAAGCAGTACCAGATATAAAATGTTTCTTTCACGCATTTTATTCTGTGTATCGTCTAAAATCTGTAGATTAAATCTCCTGTTAAATTAAGTAATTCTAATTCGAATAATTTGTTCTTGTCCTGAAAAAAATATTTCTAGTATTTTCAATATCACATGTGGATAAAAAAAAAAATGAAAAAAAAATGGTAGCGGATATCTAACATTTGTTTTGTATGTTATAGTTTAAATTAGCATTCGTGGCCAAAATAATTTTGAAACAAATAGATAAAAAAAATCATTAAGAGTAAGTGCGATAGAAAATTGATCCGATGATTGATATTTTGAGATCCTGGATAACAACATGATAGAACGAATAGCCGTTCGTGGCAGCCCTGATATTATATTATAAAAATAAATGTGAGTTTATTTTACATAATTTAGAAATAAATAAGAGATAATTTTTAAGTTATATATAGGAAACATTTAAGAATTCATTGCTATTTTTCATTTACGAAATTGTAGATAATCCCTCTTCTAAAGTTGTGCGCTGCATAAAATTACTAAATTGCAGTATTTTATAAAAGTGATATTATCAAATTCAGTTTCGGCCTATAAAAATAATGTAGCACATATATTCATATTAATCACAAAAGTAATAAAATAAAATAAAATAAAATAAATTGAAAAATGTTTCACTTTCACGCTGTTTGATAAATTTGCACAAATGTATCATTGTATTCTTAATGAAAATATTTTCAAAAGTATAATAAGAAATGACAACATATAAAACATAAGCGCTAATGGATTTTATATCTGCAATAAATTATCTTTCTTGTGAAACTTTCGTCAGGGATTTTTGGAGAAAATTATTCATATATATATATATATTACTGATGAGTGGCATTTAGAGTTTATTCAATGACACAAATGCATTTTTATCGTTAACTTAGTACGTAAAAAATCAGAAGTTGTAAATAACTTCTATGGCGAATAAGTTAATAAATTTCGAACAAAAACACAGGACTCGAAGAGCTCCTATTTTTTTTCTTTAACTTTCTACTACTATTAGGCCAGGGGGAAATTCCTTGTTCATTTCTATTGCAGATGTTAAACTGAATCTACCATCAAGGTCTCTATTTTAAAATAGTTGTAGCACATGAAAAAAAAATTCGGAATTCTGTGGGTCCTGATAAACGGTAATGATAGGAAAATGCAAATAGAGTTAATGCATTTTTTACATGCGTTTAAGAAAGATTGGATATTTGCGAAAAATCGAATTAGCAATATTCAAGGGTGAGATACTAAAAGTTAACGTAAAGGTCTAAAAAATTAGTAAATTCGAAAAAAATGAATTATTATAATATGTTAAAATAGTAAATTTAAGAAAATATATAAACATATACATTTCTTTAATTTGATATAATAACTTACACGTAATAACTCTATTTTCAGTAACAAGTGCAATATATAGAAGACGTATAGATGTACTAAATATACATATGTTATGACTAAAATTGCAGAACTTTTTTTTTCTGAGATTAACTTTTCTAAGAATGAGGTTTTATAACTACATCTTTCACATGTATTCTTTCGCATTATGAATATACAAGAGGACTTACATAAAATGAAAAGTGTCTTATATGTTTTCTCAATGTTTGTTGAGTTTCATAAGTTAAATCTCAATTTATTAAACAAACAAAATAACATGGACTTCAAATCTCATTGCATAAATTTATGAATATAAAAACGGAAAAATTTAATGAAAGTACTTTATCAAAACCCCACTTGTGTGTTTATACAGAAAAAATTGTTGGATTTACAGATTAAATATGTGTTGGAAGAAAATATATTCCGATATATCTGGTTTAACTTATTCCTTAAATTTGTATCAGCTTAAAGCACTTTCAGATATAAAATGTGATAAAGCATGTAATGTGCCTACATTTTTATGGTTATTTAATGTTTAAAATTATATAATTTTTTTATGATAATTGATGATTCTCATATGTGTGCGCTGCCGTGGTAATATGTGTCGTGTACGGATTTGTGTTCAGATATTCATGAGAGATTTGTTACAGTATTCGTGAACAGATGTCCCGTAAAACTTATAAATAATCTTTTACAAAGATCTATTTTGTTTTGCATGATATCTAAAAAACATAAAACACACCTGCATCAATTTAAATTTTATCCAATATTTCTTTATATACAGTGTAAATACAATCGTATTCTGGATCGATGAACATTCTAGTCATGATAGCTATGCTACGATTTAGACCCCTTCACGGCATATTAATAAACAGTATAACAGTAAAGAAACATTATTAATAAACACAGAAGCGTCTATCTGTATTATTCACGTGCAGTATTTGTACCAGCCTGTTTGAATAGCCTGTACCTAACACTCTTACTTATCTCAGTGAACCATTTCATTATCATCCATATACAGCATTCTTACCAACATGTGCGATAAATAGGTACATAATTAATAAAATAACAAAATTTTATTGCACCCGTACAAAAGTAAACCTCGCAATTTTTATTACCAATTAAAATTCCGTAGTGAAACATATAAGACTATCTAAAAGGTGGATTAAAACTTTGTGACGTTATATTAAAAATAAATGTGCAACGTTAAATTAGCACAAATTAAAATCATTTATACTGGCAAACAGCTGTTTCAAGGCTTTAAGCACCATCTTCAGTGCCAATTCAAAAGGTAACAACGAATTAAAAACTCCTAAGCCATGACATCTTACCTGCCATCTCTCGCCCCGCGCCCAGATGAAATGGCACTGAATTTTTCAAAACAACAGCGGAGACGAGGAAACACATGTGACAGAGAGACCAATAGGAACACTCCGCCGACCGGGAAAGTTTAAGTGTGGAGGCGAATAAAGGAGGGGGGACGAAGAGGATGAATTAAGCGAAACGCAGCCAGACGTTTGAAACGCTTTGTACGGCGGAGAAAAAACCAGAAGGGTGGGGGGCAATGAGGATCAATTAAATGAAAGGTACCTTTTTTTAATATATAAGACTATGTTTACCAATAATATTCCAAGTTCAGTAATAAATTTTAAAAAGAGGGAAATCATTAATTTATATAAAAAGCCACTGTAATAATAAATCACTTTTTAGATTTACTTCATTTTCGTATGATATGAATAGATTTTCAAATATTAAAATTCTTTTCAAAATAATCTCAAATAAATGATTTTTGTGATAAAACTGGAGACTCAGATTTTGCAGTTTCACATTCTTCTTTCCCTAAAGCTATAATGGCGAAATCTTGAAAAGTGAAATCTTTACAATAGTCGTAAAAAGTCCCGTTCTTTACTTGAGATTTTTTTCCATAAAGGGAACGGAAAAAAATCTCACGAAAAGTTCAAAATCTACTGCAAACAAAAGAGATGCTGTGTTTTAAAGATCACTATCTTTAAGGCATTTTTAAAAAAGGCTACTGTTTCCTTACCTTCTCTATCGCCTAAGGTTGTAAAAAATATTTTTGCATAGTGAAATGCAATGTGAATATTTTCTTTCAAAATCATGTTAGTTTCATAAAATTTAAAATGGATATTGACGAAAATGGATTAAAATAAAAAATGAGTATTAAAGTACACTATGACAAAGCAATACGAACGATATTTATAAATTCAGTAATAACTAATGCAAGAAAAACACAAAAGTACCATTTTATTTCGACAAAACTTTTTATAATTGTAAGTGGTATATTTTTAAATCAGGTGTCAATTACATATTAAAATTTATTATACCTTTTAAACTTTCATACAAAATCAGCATTTTCTTCAGATTTATATTTTTAATGCAAAAAAAGGCGGAAATTATTATCAAAATTGTAAAAGAATGTCTGTAAGATTTAAGTTATTTAAAAATGACATTATTGCAAATAAATGAATTTAGTAATGAAAAGTAAATTTTACAATTCACCAAAATCCTCACACTTTAGTCCTAACTCCATAAGAAAAAAAAAAGTTTTTTATCGTTCATTTGTAATCCTATCTTCTAGCAGTAAATATAATTAATGAAGTAATTCAGCTGTAAAGTTTACTTTTGTTAATGATTTAAAAGATGAAATTATGAAATAATTACTTAAATATATACATAGATATGCTAATTTGTTTTTATAGTCTTTTTCTTCAGAATTGTAGTTGCAGGTTGTTTGCTCTCTTAAAACGAAAGAGTGGATTTGGCTTCTCAGAAAAGAGCTGTAATTTATTGGATCATGAATGAGTTGATTTTTAAACGTTTCACTCATCTTGATTTGAATGTTTATTTTTCTAATGTACTCCAGAAGAGCGAATACTAAACAACTCATCTCGATAAAAAAAAAAAAGCAATCATTGGCGAGCGGAAATGCCAATGCGGCTGACGTGACCATTCGCTGAGCAGACGAAAGGCGTGTGACGTCATCGAGTGGAGGCAAGCATTTCGTCTTCCGGATAACTGGCCTCCGTCTGTGTGTAGTTTACACGTTGTTCACCGTTGAAGTATTATTCGCGTTGTTCAAAGGGGCAATTTTAAAGAAGGAATACTTGAAAAAGATAACAATTTCTGCTGTTTTAAATACTCTAATCATGTTTTTTATAATGATTCTGTTTTATATTTATTGTTATCTTATATATGGCGTGATATTTTTCAGTTTATATCAATATTTTTAACAAATACGTCTTAACCCTAACATTTAGGACTATTTACACAAACGAACATTTAGAGATCTTTTGAGTTGGAAGGATAAATATTAAAAAATGCTCTAAAATATAATTATACAAATCCTTTGCCTCTCATTTTAAGTTTTTTTAATGTTGTTTCAATAAATAGGATTTATAAATAGGATTTAGTAGCAATTTAATCTTTTAAAGAAAATGTCTCGGCGGTACTGTGCGTTTGTTTATATATATATTTTTAATCATGTTTCAGAACTCTAACTTTCATAATACTATAAATTGAAAATTGACTTGTCTGACTTTAAAAATATTGTTTTAAAGTAAACAAATTATATTTCTTATTTTATTCTCAGTCTGAAGAAATTTTTCCTGGATATTTTTATTGACCTGCCTTGTTTTTCGAATGCGCATACATAAGTTTTAGTCATTTTATGTTGCTGAGAGTTAGATTATTTGAAATGTATCTCAAATATATAAGAAAAGCTTTAGAATATCTATTTCATGTTGACGAAAACTTTTGAAAAGTAGCTTTTTTAGTATATATACTGTTTTTCTAATATTTTAAAATAAATATACTTGATTTGTGAAGCTGTATACCTCCCATATTTTTTTTATCATATGTTGTTAAAAATAAGGTAAATATCTCCATTCCCGTATATTCACTGCGTGAATATTCCTAAATAGTATTAGGATTAAAACATTTAATGATAATACTGATATAAACTGAAAAATATCATGCAATATATCTAATAATATTGCATAGAAAACATAATCATAATCATTATATATATTAAAAAAACCCATCATTAAAGTATTTAAAACAGCACAAATTCTTATCTATTCAAGTATTCCTTTAAAATTCTCTTTTTGGATCAAGGGAGGGGGGTGGGTATATATTTCAAGCAGCTCAAAAACAACAACAAAATAAATAAATATAAAATGACACTTTTCACTTAATTGTTGAATGTACACATATATGCATACATTCAACATGCAACTTACTTTTTTTTTTGAAAAAAAAAATAATCTGTATCTGTTTATGAAATTTATTATTTTACAATAAAATATTACATCTTTACCATGAATTTCAATTCCCCTTCCCCTCCTTTCTGGAAAAGAACTTGTATTTTGGAAGATATAAATAATAAAATATAATTTTTATAGAGTATAAAATAAGGTAGTTATTTATCATTATTTTTATTTGAAAACGTGTCCAGAATTCTGTGTTATTTTGAATTTCGCTGATAAAAATAAATCAAAGGTTACTGAATTTCATTTTAAATGGCTTGATTTTATTTAGTCAGTTGATTAGAAATCCCTCTAGGTTTTATTTTTTATTTTTATTTTTATTTTTATTTTTTGTAATTTTTAAGTGAGTTGACTCCTCTCAAGAATGAGTTTATTAGAAATCACCCAAGGGGTTTTGGATTAACTCTTAAATGAGTTGATTTCATTCATGTATGAATTGGTTACCAATCGATCAAGTGCTACTGGATTTTACCTTCATTGATTTGATTTCACTCAAGTATGAGTAAAATAGAGATCACTCAATCATGAGTTGCTTAAAAACAACTCGTTCACTCGAGTTGTTTCAACTCTTCATGAGAAGCTGACTTTCAAATCGTTTGATGAGTGGATTTCGGCTCAACTTGAGTTATTTTGGCTCTTTCGTTTTAAGAGAGTGGCCAGGAGTAAGAAAATTAGCAAGCATATTTAAATTTATAATAAAATAAAAATAACTAGTTTCAGCAATTAATCAAACAATTTGTCGATATATATATGCATTTAATATGAAGTATAATACAATATTTCAATTTAAATTGAATGCAAATATAACTATTGATAAGTTATGTGAAGTACAAACTCAATCAAAATATTATAAAATTTGCAACAATTTATTCAGAATTGATCTGAAGAAGTGTTAAATAAGTTATTTTATGTATAATTATACACATATCACAGCTTGTTCTAATTATATTGCTTGAATTTCTTCTGAGGGTCTCCTTTGTGTACCGCAATCAGTAATGTTTTTAAAATAATAGCTTTCAAAATGATATTTGAATTGTCTGGTTATCAAAATATTCATTGATTTGGGAAATTATGAATGTGCGATATTAAAATAAAAAAGTAAATCAATAATAAATAAATAGCGTATAGAAAATGGTGTCCCGTCAATTCGTCGCGCACAATTCATCGCAGAAAAATTCATCGCGCACAATTCATCGCAGCGTCAATTCGTCGCGGCGACAACTCATCGCAGCGTCAATTCGTCGTGGTGTTAATTCGTCGCAACGAAATTGTTTTTGAAGGCTATGATGATAACATTAAAGATAATGTTGTAAAATTATTTAGTGATAATTTGGTTTTGAGATATAGAGAATTATAACTAAAAATTTACATCATTAAATAATTTTACTAAATTATCTTTACTTTTATCATCATAGCCTTGAAATATATTTTCGTTGCGACGAATTGACGTAGCGACGAATTGACACCACGGCGAATTGACACCGCGACGAATTGACGCTGCGAATAATTGTGCGCGATGAATTGTTCCGCGATGAGTTGTGCGCGACGAGAACCATAGAAAATATTACACTTCATGAAATAAATTCTAGTGCAAATATTCTGATTTTTTTATTTATTTATTTAGTGAGACCTTTGAAATGACCTTTAAAATAAAAATGATATCTGCATCTTAATTTTATGATTTCCGACTTTCCATATTTTTTCTCTGAAATCAAATAAAGTTAGAATTTGTTCTGAATAATAAAATCTAATTTAGAACCACATGGTAGCAGAAAACATTTTTAAAAATATTTTTCTGATTGAAATTATATTTATTTCAGTTGAAAGGAACTGTGACGTTGGCAGGTATGCAATATGAAACAATTCTTTTCCAAGATCATACAATCAAACCTAGCCATTTTTTAAGATTATGCTCATTTAGATATTTAAGCAGAATCACATGAATTACAGCAAATGTAAATATTACCCAAATACATATGGACCACACTACAATATAATTTGTACGTGGTTCTTTAAATAGAATTTACTTATCCGAGCCAATATTTTATTATAAAAAAAAATCAGTAAAATTGTCATTTTATTAAAAACTTACGTAATACGAAACTTTTCAACAGTTTGTTCAACTTCTTTCATACACTATTGATAAAATAATATTTCGCAGAATAACTTTATTAATATTTTTCAGAAAACGACCTATTTCTTAAATTTGAGTAAGCACGAATTTTGATCTTTTGGATGACATATTTTAATGTTTTACTCTTAAAGGGATTTTCCAAAAAATAAAATTGTCAAACAAAAAAGTTTAAAGTTAGTTGTATTTTATTTATAATTATAAGAGTAATTAAATAAAAATAAGCCGTGTTTTCATTAAATTTATTTGAATTTTAAATTACATAAGCTAAAGAACTAATAATTTGTAAGCTTCATACCATATACAAATTATTTAAAATAACTGCGTATTTCATTACAAAAAATCTTAGTTCTAAAAAAATAGTGAATAAATTTTAAAAAAATGCTTACAATTAAAAACATTTTTGGACTACGGAATAACTGAGCTCATCTGTAAAAATACTTGCAGATTCGAAAAGATACTTTCTAAAAGTATAAGAACACTATTTTGCTACAAAATATCTATAAGCTAAATAACAAATCTCACAAAATAAAAGAGAGTAAGTCTGAGCCATGAAGTAAATTTACATATCCTAACGAACACTAAAAAACAAATAGAGAATATGTGTGACTGCAGATGTTGGAAGCGTAGAGATTTAAATATGATACTACAGTCTCCAAGATATACTTTAACTTTTTTAAAGATAAAAATCCTGTTTAATTTTACTACTTGATTTTTTTTTGTTAGCATTTTAAGAAATATATATTTTTTCTTTGTGAATAATCAAGTTTACAATGAATTAGATAATCGAAAATAACCTTCAGTTTACTTTTAGAACATAAGGTTATGTCGTTTCTGACTGAATTTTGCATTATAAGACATGACAATGTGGTACAATTTTCTAGACAAAAAAGTGTTAATCTTTTATGTATATTTTCCGACAAATATTTGGATATTTTGACCAGTTCTATAATGCAAATCTCACTCTGGTAATAATTATTTTTTTTGAATTAATGGAATTTCAATGTATACCAAACCACACTCCAATACGAAAATTTCTTAATGTTTTACGAATTTTTGAAATGGAAAAGGGATTAATAATAATAATTGATTTTTTTTTTTTTTGGTTTTACCATTTTACAAAATGTACTTCAATATCGCACTAACTTAAATTTGCGAAATTTTTAGAAACCTAATCAAATTTTATCGAAATTTCTCTATTGGCATAAAAACATGCGATCTTTTGACAAGTCTTAAGGTGCAAACGACACAGTAAAACATTTTTTCTTCTTCTTAATCTATAAAAATGCAAAAAAAGATCAGGTAAAAATATAATATAACCTTTTTGGATTTATCCACGATAGCAAATAATAATTACACTGTTAGAGGGGAATTATAAATGTAAGAGTAATTTTATAATGATAATAAATATTTATCATTATGGAATAATGTGTCCAATATATAACTATTGCTCTAAAAAAAAAAAAAAAAAAAAAAAAAAAAAAAACTCAAACATGTTTGTACTTAAATTTGGTAGTATATTACAAAAATAAATAAATAAATTATATATATATATATATATATATATATCATGAGAAACGATAGTTTCTCGAGTGACGCAGCGAAAAACAGAAAAACCGAAATCCCAAATATATATATATATATATATTCCAAGTGGATATTATAAATTCTATTATAAATATAAATAAATAGATTCCAATATACATTCCAAAAAAAAAAAAAAAAAAAATATATATATATATATATATATATATATATATGGTTAAAAAAATAGTCTTATTTTCTGTTTAATTTAAATGATGAGAATTAAATATTTTATTCTTTTTAGTTAAAACACTTAAATTATAAATCAGAATGAATAAATCGTTACATAAAAATTGAGAATAAATAACTTCGCTTACATTTTAAAGGAATTACTGCACAAGTAATTGCAATCTAGAGATGATTAATTTTTGTCTTAAATATTCAGCTTCACACGATTATTATCCTAAACATGCAAAATTTTTATTTGATAACTAATATTATACAGTTCGAATATTGTAACTCCACGTACACCGTAAGAGAGTTAGCGGCCATTATATATCATACAAAAACGAAATATCTTAACGACATTAATTGTTTTAAGATAACATAATGATGTGTGTTTATATACAGCAATAATAATGAAAAAAAAAATTATATTCTTGTATACTCAGATGCCTTTAGTAATAGTTAAACATAGAAGTAATTCCGATACAAATAAAATGCTGTAAATCGAAGAAATACGTATCTGAAAATTGCCTTTTACAGTTACTTCATCTTTAAAAATTACATATATGGCTTTTTAATGCTTTCTAGCATAGTTCGAAAGCATTTGTTAATTCGATTTGTTTGTTTGCTGTCTGTTTGTCTTTATGTGCTATAACTCGCGAAAATATACTCAGATTGCTATGTAATTGATATATATTATTGACGTTTACTATTACATGTTCGGTATTCAAAATTAGGTGTACAGAATTTATAGATCGTTTATAGGAATGCTCAAAATAATTCCGTTACACTACGGTCTATGGGGAACAAACGTTTGCGTTGTATTTTAAAGATATTATAATAATTCAAATATATTGAAATTGATACATAATACCGAGGTGCATAAATATAGGCTTACTGTAGAATATAGTGTGTAGGAGTGTGTTACTAAAGAATATAATGTGTATCATTCATTTACAAAGACAAGCAAAAATATTATATTACAGTTCTGTCTATGAATATTAGTTGTTAGCAGTGCGTTTGTAGCTGTGGTACGCACATTTAAAATTTTTTTTAAATGCAAATTATTTATTGTGAATACATTCTATACATAATATACAGAGCTGCACAAATGACCTCGAGAATATTTCCGTTTATTGACAAAAATTGCTGAAAAGGAATTTTCAACTGTGCTTTGCGTTTCCTGATGAGTATGTAGTATTATATATGCAAATTTATAGATTATGTACAGGGGTGCACAAACGAGTTTGGATTTTTTTTCATACTATTCGTGTAATTCCCGAATTTGGATTTTTAAATGTGTTATGCGTTTCCCAAAATGTTTACTTAGACATCATATTTCAACTTATTAAGTTTTAAAAATGTTACAGTATACTGAGTGTATTGGAAAGAGTTTTACTGTCTATAAGTGACGCATGATCTTCCGTTTTTGCGTATTACCTTACACCCAGAAAAAAGGTTTGTTGAATCAACAAAAATTTGGTTGACCCAACAAAACTTTTTGTTTAAGTATAGGTCAATGGAAATTTTGTTTGAATCAACAACAAAAAATAATAATAAAAAAAATGCATTTACAAAAAAAAAAAAAAAAAAAAAAAAAAAAAAATGTATCGTCAACAAAAAAAGTTTTGTTAATTCAAGTAAAATGGTTCAATTTTACTTGAATTTTGCTAAAACAACCAAAATGTACTCAACAAAACATGTTTTGTAGTTTTAAACAATTCCTTTTTCTGGGTGTATTTTGAATTTTTTGCTTACATTTACTAGTAAAATAAAGGTAACATAAAGATAAGAAATATAAAGTACATTTTCTTATATATATACAGGGTGTCCCAAAATTCCTTGACACATTTTAAAATTCAATAAAAGATCAATCAATTCGGATACGAGAGAGCGGTTTGGACGAGATTGCTTCTTATGATTTGAAATTTTGTTTAAACAAATAAAAAAAGTTATTCCAAAAAATCTCATAGATGACGCTGTTTCTGGAAAGTTTTTGAATGGGTAGAAATCCTTTATACATAACAATGCCGAACTACGCACAATGCGTATAGACCATAGATCTTCTGATACACTAAACACCGAATTGGTAACCTTTTCTGGGCTCCAAGACCACCTACCATCAAGCGTGATTCCCACCTAATTTAGAGCGCAAAACTGGTTTTTCTGCCGCCAAAACCCACTTGGAATTTCCGTATTTTATTGCGAGAACGAAATCGAAGTTGCCAAGAAAACGATTACCGCAGACAGCCTCTAAAGCGCCAAATCCGAGCTGATCTTGGGACTAACTGTTCGACCAAATAACAATGGAATCTGTTCTCTTCTGGCATCTTTGCTCTGAGGTATAGACATTTTTTGTCCAAACTATGGAAACCAACATTCCCGAACGTAACAATACTCGCCCTCGTGAGTTCAATTAAACGACTGACAATAGATAGACGAGTATTGTTAACTTTTGGAAATGTAGGTTGCGATAGTTTGGACAAAATCTGTCAATCCGCACTGTGCGTCTTTCATCATTGTTATATATAAAGATATTCTACTTATTCGATAACTTTCGAGAAACAGCACCATCTTTAGAAATTTTTTGAACTGATATTTTTATTAGCTGAAACATACTTTCGGATCATAAATATCATTTTCGTCCAAACCGCACTCTCGTATGCCAATTTCTTAATCTTTTATTGAATTTCAAAATGTTTGAAGGATTTTGTGACACCTTGTATATATGTATGTATGTTAGGGTGTCCCAAAAAAATAAAAGTCATTTTTTTCTATCGCATACCTTCTTATTTTTTTCCTTTTATGTCAAAACCATTGTAAATAAAGTGTCATGTAATTTGAACCACGGTAACCCGTGCCGACTTCCAGCTAAACATCGCAGCGAGTACTTGTGTACTTAAGCGATCGAACGGTTTCACGTGTCAGCTTGTCACGTGAGCGTAGAGGGGCACCCACCACCTGCAATAGGAAAAGAAAAAAAAAGAAAGCTTTTGGAATGCTTCGACAGCCATAACGCGCAGTTTACTCAGAACAGCGCACGTCTACGTGTCAATGTGCTTATAGTTCCAACTTGTTTTGTTAGCAAATGTTTGTACAGTTTTGAATCAGTGAACAGAACATGGCAGTAGAATTGCGTAGTTCTAAAAATGTTATATTTTTAGTAGGGAACGTAAAACATCAAATAACGGGCTCAAAACTTCCGTCTAATAGACAAGTTCTCGCTGCCTTGTTTTACAATATTCGGGAAGTGAATTTAACTGTTAATGAAAGTGCAAATCTCGCTATTCGCGAATGCATTATCTTTTGGGAAAAGGCACGCATACCTACCAAATCGTTGCCGAATTGCGTGAGGAAGCTTGTTAATATGTATCAAGTTTGGAGAGATTTACAAAATAATTCAAAGAAATTACAAGACGTATTTAAGAGGCGACAAGATGATTTTGTAAGTAATTTAGAAAATTTGTTTGACATCGCACATGCTGATGCACTTCAAATAATGAAAATAGAGGAAGATAGGATGTTCTTGCAACTCCAAAGAGAGCCTGGCCGACCCGGTCACTTAGGTGGAGTGGATACAAAACTGGCCAAAAAATAAGAAAGGGCGCGACTTCGAGCTGTCCAAGAAGAAAATCGGCGAATCAAATATGGTTCCGCTTCAACTTCCTCGTCAACATACGAAATATTGCAAGAAGATTCCTCTTCAAATTCTACCGAAAATATGGATAAAGAAGATATCCCAACATTTATATCTATGAAAGTTCAGAACAGTCAGAAAGCTCCGAACAATGAAAGCTCAAAACCAGTAGTAAGGAGTGATTTTATTACTCCAAAGTTAGTTGCTGCGTTAGACAGGTGTCAGTTAAGTGTCCGAGATTCTGTGTTTATTCTTGAAGCTACTATTGATGCACTTAGATTTAACACTGATGAATTTCCAATAAGTAAATCTTCAATTCAAAGAATTCGAACAGAAAAACGGAAGGAACGCGCGGAAAACATAAAAATTGATTTCCAAAATGAGGTACCGGATGTAGTGACTTTACATTGGGATGGCAAACTGCCTGCTTTGAGTGTTCGAAAATCGAAAGAAGAACGCTTGCCCATATTTATTTCATATGGAGTTAAAGAACAACTCATTGCTGTGCCGAGACTGGATAATTCTACAGGCAAAGAACAAGCGCAGGTTATTTGGAAGGCGATCTTAGATTGGAATCTCGAACACAAAGTCCAAATTCTCTGTTGTGATACTACGGCTTCGAATACAGGTCGTTTTATTGGTGCTTGTGCGCTCCTAGAGCACAAATTTGAAAGGGAAATGCTTTTTTTCGCTTGCCGCCATCATGTATACGAACTGGTATTAAAGGCCGTATTCGAAGCGAAAATTAAACAAGTGACAACAAGTCCCGATATTCCTCTTTTTAAAAAGCTTAAAGAGAACTGAAAAAACATCGATCCCACAAAAATACAGTGATATATAGAAACAGCGGAATCGTTCCGAACCGTATCCGAAATTGAAAATTTGATTGACTTTTACCGCACTGAACTTAAAAATATTATGATCCGAGAGGACTATCGAGAATTGATCGAACTTTCTATCGTATTTTTAGGTGGAAATGCAGAAAAAAAAATTAAAATCAGACCTCCAGGTGCCATGCACCAAGCTAGATGGATGGCCCGGGCGATTCACTCCTTAAAACTATCATTATTTAGTTCTCAACTGAAATTAAACATCAAGGATAAAAAGGCACCGTTAGATGTCTGCTTATTTATCGTGATTGTCTACGTTAAACCATGGATTCAATGCATTTTAGCAATTAAAGCGCCCTACAAAGATTTGTGCTTTTTGAAATCTTTGAAAGCTTACGAAAATGTGAATGAAAGTATCTCGAAAGTTGCTTTACAGAAATTTCTCAAGCATTTATGGTATTTGACTGATGAAATAGAACTTAGCTTTAAGAAACCTTAGCTTAACCTTTAAGAAATGAAAATTAGCACTTTTTGATGATGATGTTGACGAAGGAACAAAATTAAAAATGGTGGCAAATTTAAACAGAGAAGATATTTTGACCCATCAGAAAAGATACATTCCATCGAAGGAAGAACTTTCTGTTTCATTGTATGGTGAGTTTGATACATTTATTTTGTAGTTGTATATTTATTTATTCCTTTATATCATGCAATTGTTATTTATTATTATATTCTTTTTTACAGAAAAAAAATGGAGGATTTCATATCAGTCAAAAGCCTTTCTTTGTTTTCTAGACTCAAAATCGATGATAGTTTTCTCAAAAAGAGTCCCTCTTCATGGGAGAATAATGATTCTTTTCTAGACGCGAAAAAGACTATATCAATGCTTAGAGCAGTGAATGATACAGCTGAAAGAGCGGTAAAATTGATGCAGGACTTTCATGGTTTAATAACGGTTGAGGAGGATCAAAAACAATTTTTGTTACGTTGCGTACAAGAACATACTAAGCTTTATCCTGACTGTAAAAAGCAAACATTGAAACGGAAATATGTTCATTAATGCTTCTTTTACTGTAATATGTTAATAAATATCTGATTTTAATAAAATGGTGTCTTAAGTACCAAGGAAAAGTACATTTTGAAATCTTTCCATAGTATTCCCCGTATAAGATTTCATGTTCAAGTTTGACCTAAAGTCGGCACGGGTTACTATTATTTTATTGCAATAATACTTTTTATTTATGTTACTGAGGTCAAATAGAAAAAAAATAGAGGGTACGCGTATTCGATTTTGCAAAAAAAAAATTTGCCATTGTATCTTGGGACACCCTAATGTATGTATGTAATTTTTCATAAAGATTAATATAAAAAAATACTGTATACTATATATTATATTTCCCCAAAACGAATTTTTTAAAGATAAATTTCATATAGGAATTTCAACGTATTTGATAAAAGCACTAAAGTAACAACAATATATTTTATTAAATTTTAATAGATTCTTAACTATTTAACAATCGATAGAATTGATTTTCAAGGAATGATTTCCCAATGGCTACAAGCTTGCAATGAACGAAAAAGAAAATTAAATGTGGACTGATACAATATTTGTTTTATTGATTCGTTTTGTACTTTATCTTGTTGAAATGTGGTCGAATGATTACTTACACTAGGGACAAATAAAATTTTGAAACAGAAGCCAGCAGAAGAATAGTACAATTATATGCATTGTTTTGAAAAATATTTATATTAAATGCTTAAAGTGAATGATAGTACATATATTATTTATATACAATACTTTCATAAACGTGCATGTCATACACACTTATATGTACAGAATGGTTTCATGTTCGACCAACTCATTAAAAAAATAACAATAATCACATACGAGTTCGTTTTGCATTATAACACATAACAAATTGTCGAGGGATTTACATAACAGATCAAATATTCTTTGAATCATTCTATTTTCAGAACATTTCCAACTATGATAAATTTTAGTGTTAAACCCGTACTCCGAAAATTCATTATTGTTTTATAATTTTTATGAATATGTGAAATCAAAACTGTCTTTTTTTTCTTTTGTCAGAAGTTATACCATACCTTGTATGTTGAAGCAACCAGCAATTTGATACGACAATTTATGTTTTTTTATGAAATTTAGAAATGGGAACAGACTTATATGTTATCCTATAAATTTTTCAAAGACAAATATTTTTATATGATTATACTCCTTTACTTTTTCATGAAAAATACGTTTTTATTTTAGTTTCATTATTTGCACGGGTGATTTTCACAATATATATATATATATATATATATATATATATATATATATATATATATATATATATATATATATATATATATATATATATTGTGCAATAATTAATATTTCAAAGCCATTTCTTTGAGGGTAAAGTAATTTGGTATTAACAAGGAAATTTTAAATGCTCAATCCATGCGGACGCGTGCATACGTGTTTTACACGTGTTCTTAAAAATCACTTTTGTAAAAAAATGATTTAAACACAAAATGATAAATTAAATTGTGATTGTTTAATAAAATTTCTATTTTCTAATGATTTTAAGTAAATGTATGTCTTGTTAAAAAATCGATACGTAAATTTCTTGTAGTATGCGTCAGGATTGTACTGTAGCTATAAAATTTAAAAAAAGTAAAGAAAGACATAGAACATAACTTATTTTAATTATGTATAGACTGTGGGAAATTTGGTTTCAGAAAGAATGGATTTTTAATGCATTGCGACATTTTGTTTTTATTACTTACACTTATAAGAAATATGTTTTTTTCCCAAAATGTACGTGGCAATATATAAACATTTTTTAGATATTAACCTTAAATATTAACAAATTTAAATGTCTTAAATTTTCTCTTTAAATTCTTCGATAACTTACATATATGTCCAAATAAACGTTTTTATATCTTTAATAATAATAGTTACTAAATGCACATATACCTATAATATCTATCAAAAAGTGTGCTTGGCCCGTGCAGCATTTATTTACCAATAAAATTTTGCGTATATATATATATATATATATATATATATATATATATATATATATATATATATATATATATATATATATCTTCAATTTCTCGAATCTATGATTATCGAGTTTATAACATGTTTCAACATATCTTCTTTTTCTCAATTCAATGTTATTTTTTGAACCTACGTTATACATAAATTTATCCTCTTAAAATTATCTATAAACTTCTGGATATCCCTAATTCTGTTAGTAAAAAATGGCAGATATTTCATATCAAAAGACTGCAAAGCTAATCACATGCAAATCACCTCTTCAGCTACAGATAAGGAAGTTTTATCTACAGAATTCGAGTAAATTTCCTTTTAAAAGTTTCTCTCTAGAAGTTTGGAAATGCAATGAAAAGTATATCTCCCTAGATAGCACTTTAAATCTCAAAACAGATTTGCATACAAAGTTTTAATCTTTAAAAACAATAAAAATAATTTTTATTATTTGTTTTGCATTCTCAGTTTTAAAATTGAGATTATAGGATTAAAAATCATTTTATGCTGCAATAAAAAATTATTTCCTTTTTATTTTTAAACTTTCCCATAAATACGGAGTCATCAGATAACTTTAACAACTTGCTACAAAACTTTGAAGTGGTTGTGCTCAAAATATAAGAAACAAACATTTCCTAAAACAAAATACGAGGTTAAATATATAAGTAGTTATTATTAAATTGTTAAACGGTGAAGTTAACGAAGCTGAAAGTGACCATCTGGCAAATTTTTAAAGACAACATATTACATAATTATTTTTCTATTCTACATTGCCACATAATCAAGTGGCATCCCCTGGAATTTTTTTACTAAAACATGCTGTTCCACTTGTGCCATCAAAAGTTTTGATGAAATTGACTAAAATGCTAATAACTGAATTGTTGTTTCTTACAAGAGTCAATCCAATAAAGAGGCACTTAAACAAGTTTTTCATAGGCCAAGAACAATCAAAAAACAGCCAGTGACCATTACAAATAGTGTTGCTTGTTAAAAATTTGCAGTAAACTGTCCAGTCCTTTGATAGTTTTTATAGAAATCCAAGTCATCAAAAGTTTTGATGAAATTGACTAAAATGCTAACAATTGAATTGATGTTTCTTACAAGAGTCAATCCAAGAAAGCAGCACTTAAATAAGTTTTTCATAGGTCAAATACAATAAAAAAACAGCCAGTGACCATTACAAATAGTGTTGCTTGTTAAAAGTTTGCAGCAAACTGTCCAGTCCTTTGACAGTTTTTATAGCAAACGATTACATAACAGTAAATTAAGGGTGTATTCAAATCAAAGCTGGTTTATTTTGTGACTTATTTTTAAATTCATTTTTGTTCTAAAATGCATCCAATTGGCAGGTTCTCTTATTCAGAAACTTTATAATGTCCGTATTGGTCGATTTTTTGATAAAAGCAGAATATATTTCAAAAAATGCTGTCAAAGTGGACATTTACTATAACAGACACAACTATAATAGGTTTGAGGTTTGACCATCTTCTTGGCATAACATAAATACCATTTATATTATCCGAAATACATAGAAAGTTGTTGTTTTTGTAGTGTAATTTATTATATTTCCTGGAAATAATAATAAATTTCAAATTCTGAAATTTAAAAAGATAAACCTATTTATAATAATGAGCAAGTAATAATTTAAATTGCGAACTGGATAGAAAAGATAAATTAGGAATTGTTTCAATCATTACGGTCATATTTTGTATGAATATTTCTTATTTATGTGATGAATATTGTCAATATAACTATTTGATGGACGAATGCAGAAGTGTGAAGCAGAGTTCCAATTTTGTCTTAAGGTTAAAATTGAATATTTTTGTAATATATACACACTTAAATGTAGATACAATCTATACCATTGACCACACAGTATCTAACTAGAAAACTGTCCATTAAATTAAGTTGATTTAATATGATATTTTATGTCATATAAAAGAGGAATGTTCCGTAAATGTTCTCTGCAATATTATTACATATATACTGATAAAAACCTATTTAGAATTTAGAATTGACTATTGAGAATTTGCATATTTTTAGTTTCTGAATTATTATTATATCATTTGAGATGTACTGTAATGAAAAGAACAATATCTACTGTACATTCTGCTCTACATCACATTGTTTGTGTATCTGACAACACATTTAAATATGATATGTGAGTCATCAACTCAGTGCAGAAAAAGACAGTGGTGGTTATACGATTTTAAGTATAATTCTTCCAGCTAGATGGCAGCACCAAAGAACAGTTTGCAAGAGACTATGCTTTGAATTCCACCTTACGTCAGAAATTAGATAAATAAAAAACATTCTATTAACTTTTGCAAATTTCTTGAACGTATTATGTTTAAAATATTCTGTCATTATTTGTCTGTAATATATTATTAATTTTCTTTCATTCTTTTTTAATAGATTTTGTGAAATGCGAGCCTGTTTTATGCGGGACAGTCATGTAAAAAATGTCATTCTGTTTTTGATTCTGTTTTGATCCGGAACGTAAAATTCTGTACTTTTTTTAAAGTCTAATTTCAAGTCTTATTATATCTTATTAAAAATTTGAAAAGTTCAAATTCTCAAGTAAGGACTGTGAACTGACTAATTTAATTTATTTTAATTCACCATTCCTTCTACGAAAGTGATGCTTGTTTTTTAAGGGAAAATCTTGTGTTACGAACGCGGAACAAAAGGTTCTGTTTTGATCGGTGAGATATTAAATTCATAGAATATCAGCTATGGGATTCTTCATAAATTAAATGATAATTCGTCATTTCTCATTCTGTAAATATTCATTATATTATTCTATTCAATCGGTGTACATGAAAATTCATCCTGGAATCGAACCCTCGACACAAATCCTAAAGGTACGTAGATTCTCTTTATTTATTTTATTCAGTAATAAAATCTCAAAAAATTCTTAATCTTTAATTCCAAAACTATACAGTGGTAAAAATTAATGTAACAACTTTAAAAAAAGATATTTTATGTTATTTATATTCAGTGAAGTCTAATGAAAGATAATAGTTTGGTTCCAATAGTTATGACATATTCCTTACAGAAATATGCAAATTCGATGCAAATTTCGCATGAAGTAGGAATAATACAGCGTTGAAACGGTGTTTGACAGAAAGTGAGATATGACGTTTGATTGCTAGAATGGAAGTGAGAAAGTCAGCTTCTAACAATTTACAGCTTGCATTTTGATCAGGGCTTGACATCCATTTAAAATTTATCTACATATATCAAAAAAGTTGCAAAAAATATTAGAAAAAATTCCCTGTACAATTTTATATCACAGTTAGATATACTTATTTTATTTTTTTTCCAAAGAAATAGAATATTTAGCATTTAAAATATATATCAGTAAAGCTATTGTTCGAGTTCCATGTTTTTTCTTATTATTATTATTTATGCAAAATAATGCAAGGTACCTGCGTTTTTATACGTGTTCTTTTTATATTTGCATGATTTACAGTTTTGAAAATCTAAAATAGTCTAATCTTTATTATATATATAATCACTATGATATGAGAATCATATATTAAGTTTTAACAAACCCTATCCTTTATTTAATTTATATTTTTCCCCTTCCTTTGTCAAAATTTAATCGTGTTATCTTTAACTTCAAACAATAAGCCCGCTGTAATTTATACCCTTTCCCTTTTTCATTTTCACTTATGCTCGATCACTAATATCTCACGGTTTTTCGATTAAAATAAAAAAAGAAAAGAATTAAATCAGCACAGATGCCTTTTCGTAATTTTACTTTCCGTAACCAAGCTTATAACACAATATGTTCATATCGCATTTTTGTGGCCACAAGGTCCGTTAAAAATTATGTCTATCTGTGCATACTGCCCAAATGCATGCCCTTATATGGTAGTGGTAAGAACGCAATCACTCACACCCATGTCTAAAAATATATTCTCATTGTTAAAGGCATATACTATTTTGTCTGTCCAAAATCCGTTCTCATGAGAAAGGTATTTGTCGGTTAGTGTTGCCGTGGTGATATTAATTTTTGAATCAAAATTCATCCTGTCGCCAAAATCTGGTGACCCTGCTGGGTAAATACCATTGGTTATGCCTATCTCTGTCTGAAAGTATTTACGCCTAGACATTCTGTTGAAACCCTATTTTGGCGAGATTCTTGTCAGTGCAATTCCAACTTGTGTTGTGGAAACACTTCACTTTGCCTTCTATCTCCGCATGATAATGACTGATTAAGAGCGGCCTTTCTTGTTTCCCCCTCTTCTGTCCGCGACCATCTTGACATCCTCATGGTGATCTTACAATAAAATGACTTGACATCTATTCTGGAGTTTTTTTATTATACCACGAACCTGACTCCCTTGGATTTATTCGATCACGAACAACAACTACAAACTATGATCTGATCAGCTAACAACTTTATAAATCACTAATACACATACATTTCAAATTACCCATTTTTTGACTTTTGATGCATTTAAAACTAGTCGTTGGGGGCCACCGTAATACTTACCCATCATGGATATGCATAATGTAAAATATTAAAATAAAAATGCGGAAACTACTGCTAAATGCATTGCAATTCAAATAAAATCGTGTCTTGATGACGTCACAAACTTTAAAGGCTCGATTACTGAATTGCTTGAAAGAAACATCCTTATAACTCCAAAAATAATAATCCTATTAACTAGCGGTTTATTGCATCTGATTAAGCGTCAAATTTACAATTAAAATATGTCTTTGAAGTGAAATTTGGATGAAATACAGGGTTATGAAAAATCGAAGAGTGTGGTAAATAGGATTCCAAATATCTCGGCAACTCATTATCCGATCGACTTCATGCTTTATGAAAAATTTATGTTTTTTTATTGTCTTTTATACTCATTTCTTAAAATAAACATTTTCGAAAATTTTTATATACCTTTTATCAGAAAGAATATTTCGACAGTCCGAAAAAAATAGTTCCGGTTAATCGAGGTTATTGAAATAAAATAGGCTTCTTCCCATTATTCAATACTAAGTACATACCAAATTGCAAGTTTCTATCCTTATTTTGTCGGGAGATAGAGCGTTTAAAGACACACAGACGGACGGCAAAAATTTTTTTCTAAAAATATGTTTTTCGGAATCTCCAGTGTCTGAAACGTGTAAATCCGTCAAATTTTTTTTTTCGATTTTCAAAACGATTACAAGACTTACCCTATACTACGTATGATGGGTAAGTAAAATTATGATAAGGTATGTTTAATATACTTCTGTGAAGGTTTATGCTATACAGACTTAACATTCGTCTCCCAAACAAATTGCAATTAAATTATCTGTAAGATGAATTTTTTTTTAAATCCAATCCGAAACTAACATACTTTTCTACTAAATGGGTGATGTATATATTGGTCAGTTATATGATACCTTTTATTTTTCTAATTCAAAGGAATTTATGTATGCCTTAATTTAACAAGTCGCAACAGAAATAAAACCTTTCTTCATTTTGTGATTCATTAGCTTGAAAGATTTTATACAAAATAAATAAAGTAACATTTTTAATGTGATACGATGTAGGTAGTCAGCAGAATTTCATAATTGACAAACAAAGGAACGACAACAATTCTACTTCTATGTAAGATAGTTAAAACACAGACATTTTTTATTTGAAGCAAATACTATACCAAAGAGAAATGTCGCAGACTACTAAAGTGAAACAACTCTATATTTCGTAAATACTTCATTACTGAACTAGACTGAAATCGTTGATTTCATGCACAACTCTGAATGTGCCTTTTTAACACTTTCCAACCTAGTTGAAAAGTGTTTATGACTTCGGTTTGTCTGGCCGTGCTCTAACTCCCGTCAATATGCTCCGATTGCCCTGCAATTTTTATATGTTATAATCGTTATCTATAGCATGTTCCCTATTTCAACGGAAGTGTGTAGCACTTATAGTTTTTTTACAGGGACACTCAAAAGAATTCCGTTACATTGCGGTCTATGGGGAAAAATCATTTGCGGTTTATTTAAATAATGTTTCACTATTTGAAACGCATTGAAATTTATATATATCACTAAGGTGCATTAGAAGAAGCTTAATATGGAATAGGGTGTGCATAGCACTTATACTTACTTTACAGGGACAGTCAAAAGAATTCCGTTACATTACGTCTATGGAGAAAAATCGTCTGCGGTTTATTTAAATAATGTTTCACTATTTTAAAAGCATTGTAATTTATATAAGGTTCATTACAAGAGACTTACTACAGAATAGTGTGTGTATAGCAGTCATCGTTCATTTACAGGGACACACAAAAGATTTCTCTACTGTATGTTAACAATAATTCCTGGAAGTGCGTTTTAAGTTACTGAAAGCGATTTTAATTTTAAATCGCTTTTTGTATATTACGTGGTGTGTATAAATTCTGTAGATCCTATACAGGGAAGCACAAAAGTTCGGGAACACATTTCCGTATTATTTAACTCCAGACGGAGAATTTTAAACTGTGCTACGTGTTTCCTAACTGAACTAAAATTTAGCATCCTATGTAGTATATATACAAATCTATAGATCCTATACAGGGTTGAATAAAAGTATTCGGATTACTTAGATGTTATCTTTTAGCTTATTAAAGAGTATGATTCGTAAAATTATTTTGGAAGCGTTGGAAAGTGTTACATAATCTATGCTTGGCGCATAATTTTTCGTTCTTGTTAAACTCTGAAATGAAATTAGTTTTCGTACTACTTATTTTTTTATTCATTCAGTTATGTGTACATGCAGGGTATGACTAATGCAGGTCATTCGTGGTAGCTGCTCTGGAACCTTTCATTTGCGGCGGAGCCAATGGGTGTAGCAGGATTTTCGTTAAATAGCTGCAAACGTTAAAATATTACCCAAAGACAGCAAAATTCTTACTTTTTAAAATATTTTGAGGACATGGGTGGCTATCCCCCCATGCAGTCATAATACATGCCCCTACCCCCCTCCAAAACCAGCTACATAATCAGAAACCTAATGATTAAAATGTTATTTTAAGAATTTAGTAGTCCATTGTTTTCAGGGGAAATTTTTTATTGACGTTATTTTCGCAACAAAGAAAATTAAAACAATTATTGATGCCAAATTGGGGGCATTTTACTTTTAGACATCTTGTGTCACATGTGTCTAAATTTATGTCATTTTTTTTTTTTATGTCTGTTAAAATTTGTTAAATTTATGTCTAAATTTATGTGACTTCTATTATGTCAAATAGTCAAGAATGAATGAAAGACCTGAATTTAAATTTTAATCGCTCGCATCTACCATTACATTCATGTACGAAAAAAAGGTTTATACCATCATATATTAAATTTGTGATCATATTTCTTATGATACCCTGTATATAGGTGTGAATAGTATCATGGATATGCCATTTGATATGGCCGTAAAATGGCCAGAGAAACAAATAATGAGCAATCGTTGATGATGATGTCAACTGATCGTAAACGTATTAAAGTGGAAGTTTTAAGTAATGGTAGTGGGAGATGGTAATGTACTACGAAATTTATGTATAAAATTTAGAATAAATCAAGAATAAATCAATAACATTTTCTATTTATAGATGAAAAGGGGGGCTCCAATAAAATTATTTCTAAAGGGCCCTAGATAGTCTAATTCTGGTCATGTGTCGACAGATGAATTTACATAAGAATCAGCCGTTGAGTGTTTTGGATATGGCTGTAAAATATCCAGAAAAACAAATTAGAAGCAATCGTTGACTATGAAGGCAACTGTTCGTGAACGTATTAAAGTGGAAGATGGTAAGCAAAAAACCTTTGTTCACCACAACATTCGTTAGGAATTTCAACAAGGTTAATGTGCCATACGAGGTTCGTACCGATACTTTCTACTCTGGGGGGGGAAGGGGAGAATACTGTATCGGAAACACATATGAGAATTGATACTGGGTAATTAAAGCTGCAATTTCGATGTTAGTAATGAATAACGCAGTGTTCCATTCATGACTGAAAAGTTGTTAATTTCTTAACAGTACATACGAAATGAATTTTTTATCTGAAACATCAAATTGTGTATCAAGACAGAAATTCATTTTAAACAATACCTTAACTGTAGACCTTAAGAACATTTAAATATTATTTCGAATTAAAATGCTTCAGATGATCTTATAATTGGGTTAACTTAAATTCCAATGCACACATCCGGAATTAAAAGAAAAAAACATATAGTATTTTAAACGGTAACAAGTGCGGTAACAGGCGCCATAAATAAATAACCGTTAGATAAAATACACTATATTGTACTCAATTAAAGACATAACCCAGAACTGCTACTCATTTTCTGAACAACCACGTCCAATCCACAGACGTCATATGCCAAATTGAGATTTTCATTCATATTTTCTTCCAACGTTCAGATTCCAAAGTACATGAAAACAAATTCTGAACTATAGAAAAGATTGTTTTCGTTTAACATTAATATGTTAATTAATTATTTCTAATACCATAAATCAGAACATGAGTATATTTTAAAAGGAATGTTAAGTCTTAAATAATTTCTCACTGTAAAATGAGTAACTTTAATTAGATTATAGTTAAGAAATACTTCTGTCTACATCATCACACCTCTGTTTAATGCTTCTTTAGCACAATACCCTCAATCTGACTATTTAGGGATTAAATCTAATTTTTGTGTACCAGAATTACCACAATAATTGATGAAATATATGTTATATTTATATTTTCAAATAAATTTAAAATACTTATAAAAGTAAATAAAAATTCAGTCTATTGAATGTTTAAACTGAGTGTTACTTCAAAATGAAATATTCATTCAATGAAATAATTATCCTTTCGAAGCACCAAATGAAATATTGAATAATTATTCAGACATATCTTTATTGAAAATAAAACAAAAAAATATAGCTTGATAAACACTCATATTTGTGCATTAATACTAAAATATTTATATTTCTGCTTAGAAACGATTAAATTAATTTTACTGAAAGATGGTAACTAGAGATAATTACATAAAACTTCATTGACATAATATATTCAAGTCACTTTATTATTATTTTTTTAACTGTCTTGCATTAATATATGGTATATCAGCTATAAGTGTTTTAATACTAATTAATATCTACTCAAGTTCTCGGAAGTCGAATCAATATATAATGTTTTATATTGAATCTCGAATATTTTTAATTAATCGGGTGTTTGTTGATAATATATTTATAAATAACGGTAAAAAGTGCACATATTAATAAATTATAAATTTCGTGTAACTATATTAAAATTTAATAATAAATATATGTTTCATAAATCTTCTGGTGATTAAATATTGTCCTGAAATGTAACATGTAATACATTAAAAACAGACATTTTACGACATTTATGGTAAACTTTTGTATATGCGCATTACACTAAAGTTTTATTATAAAAATATAAAATATTTGCAGTGATTGGATAATATAGCAATCAACATTACAAGATCATTTGTGCCACTAAATAAATAAAATCAATAAAAATTTATTTGAAGTTTCCTCTTCATATTTTTATAATTTACAATACATAATTTTGTAAAATATTAATAAGATTTTAAATTGATGAAATTCACATGAAAAATTTAATAATTTATGTTAAATACTATATTTTATGCATATACTCTTAAATTTTAACACACGTTTGAGTAAACATATTCTCGTTAAAAGGAAAAACATATAAAAAAATATGATTTTTTATATATGAGATATTGTTATGTTTGGCTATATTTAATTTTAAAAAAGTTAAACGATATCCATAGTATAAAATTTCAATGTTAACGAGTTAACGAAAAACTGCAGAATTAAACGACTTAGATTATATATAAATTACAGTTACTCTGAATAGTAAAACATTTAAACTGCATTTTTTACGAGACTTTAAGTTTTAATAAATGTCGGTGTTTTTCGGCACGAAAAAAGGACAGACGTCTTTTTTAGTGCTGAAAAACTTTGAACTTTCAAAAAATTCAAAGTAACAGTAATCGGTGAGGTAAAGAATTATATACTGGTACATATCAACAAAACAAAATTTTAGATAAAGAAAACTGATTTTGAAATTAAAATTTATTTTTGAGTCTAATTCATGCTCTTCCGTATCTGCGTGGATTCAAATTGCTATTTTAACACTTTCCAATATTGTAGAAAATTGTTTATGAATTCAATTCTGTCAGTCTGTCTGTTTGTCTCTGATGACTCTTCATGCTCTAAAACGCGTAAATGTACTCGGATTGTAATGCAGTTGTTATATGTTATTGATGCCTACTATGGCATGTTCGGTATTGAAAATTAAATGTGTAGCATTATTATTTCTTTTACAGGGTCACTCAAAAAAATACATTACTCTACGGACTATGAGGGAAAATCGTTTGCAATGTGTTTCAATATTGTTAGACTATTTCAAACATATTGATATTGATAAATCACTGAGGTACACTACAAGATGCTTACTATAGAATATAGTGTGTGTAGAATTTATTGCTCATTTACAGGGACACATAAAATTATTCGGTGACAGTACTGTGAATTCGTAATAATTACTACAAGTGGATTTTCAATTTTAGTATGCGATTTTAAATTTATCCCTGTTTTTACAGATTACTTGTTCGGTATAAATTCTACAGATACTGTAAAAGTTGCATAAATAATCACGAGTACATTTCCGTTTACTGACGGAAATTGCTGAAGGGGAATTTTCATCTGTGTTATGCATTTTCTAAATGAACTAAATTTCTGCATACTATGTCGTATATATATATATATATATATATATATATATATATATATATATTCTGCATACTATGTCGTATATATATATATATATATATATATATATTCTGCATACTATGTCATATATACAGGTGGTTATCAAAATAATGGAAACACTTGTGAATGAAAGGGACATTTAAGAATTCCCTTCGTAAGCATTAAAATATAATCTTAGCTACCAGATATTTTTTAATATAAAAAGTACATGTATTAGGTAGTATGAGAGAGCTCTAGAAGAGTTGTCTACGTTTTGATTTTTTTTTGTCAGAAGCGTAAAATGTCAGACCTCACAGATTTTCAAAGAGGCCAAATTGTAGGAGCCCGACTAGCTGGAGCAACGGTGACCGAAACATCCCAGCTTTTAGGCGTTTCTAGAGGTACGGTGTCTAAAGTCATGACAGCATACCCACAGCGCGGAAAGACAAGCTCAGCAAAGCAAAATAGAGGACGGAAGGAGATGCTGAGTGAAAGAGACCGACGGGTATTGAAGCGGATTGTAATGTCTAAAAAGAAAACAACTGCAGCCAAAGTGACCGCAGAGCTCAATCAGCATCTGGATTCTCCAGTGTCAACAATTACAGTTCGGAGATACCTTCATAAAGAGAACATTTACGGCAGAACAGCAATTCCCAAGCCACTTGTCACAGATGCTAATGCCAAACGTCGTGTAGAGTGGTGCCACAACCACAAAACCTGGTCGATTGATAAGTGGAAGACTGTTATATGGTCAGACGAATCATCTTTCACACTTTTCCCTACAACAGGACGGGTACATGTCTGGAGAACACCTGCACAAGCGTATGATCCTGATTGCCTCCGTCCAACTGTTAAGCATGGAGGTGGATTGGTCATGGTATGGGCAGCCGTGTCATGGTTTTCTGCTGTTCCAATCGTAACCCTGAAAGGAAGGATCACTGGGGAGAAGTATAGAGAAGTTTTAGCTGACCAGGTCCATCTCATGATGCAAATTTTGTTTCCTGCAGGAGATGGAATTTTCTATTATGATAATACCCCTATTCATGCAGCCAGAGTTGTCCAATCATGGTTTGATGAACATGAGGATGAGGTGGAACATCTACCTTGGCCCGCACAGTCCCCAGACCTCAACATAATCGAACCGTTGTGGTCTATTTTAGAGCTTTCAATCCGGAATCGATATCCTCCACCGGCATCTCTCACGGAACTTTCACAATAACTCCATGAAGAATGGTACAATATTCTTCTAAACACTATTCAGAATTTGTATGATTCGATTCCCAGGCGAATCCAAGCTGTATTACATGCCAAAGGCGGTCCTACGCCATATTAATAAAGATTTCCTTCAAAATCTAGGGTGTTTCCATTATTTTGATAACCACCTGTATATATATATTCTGCATACTATGTCGTATATGTATACATCAGATGCATAGATTCACAAAAAAATCGGATATTTTTCCGACTATAGATTGTAATTGCTGGAATTGGATTTTCAGGTATGTTATTCGTTTTACAAATTGTTTACTCAGACTTCTTTTTACACGTTATTAATATATGAAGTATATTGACAGTGTCTGAATATGTTGGACAGTGTTTCATAATTTATGCTTAATGCATGATTTGCCGTTCTTGTTTATTTCTTTTGTAGCAGGACTCAGTGTATGTGTCAAGTTCAATGCTTGGGATCAAGTTTAATTGCTTTCAAATTTAATTTACATTGAAATTAATGAAATTAATGTAATGATAAATGTTTTTCATTAATTGTTATTCAAAAACTACATTATTCTTTATCTGAATAAAAATTATAATGAATTAAATAAATTTTGGGAGAAGCAGCGAAGAAATTATAATAAAGCATTTAAAGCCATCACTCGGACAAAAATCATAATCTAGAATTTTTCAATGAACTTACTGATAAAAATGATACCACGTTATTAAAAATTGCTGCACTTTTATCAAAATTTAATATTTTTCCCATTCTGTTATTTTTTTGGAATTTGAATATCGATTTAAATACATTTTAAGATATGCAATATCCTTTAAACTATGCTTCGAGAACTGTACTACTTTTCTCTAAACGCTATAACATTATGAAATTTTTAGTTTTAATAAAGGTTATATATGTTTCCAATAAATACATTTATGTTAATGACGTTAATAAGTTAAATTTAAATATTCCAGAAATATTAAGCGTAAAATATTTCATTTAAAATGTCATATAACTTCCTATTTTTACTCAAGTATGTATATTTAAAAAATGAATTAATATGATTATCCTTTATCTAAATAAATAACTTCTTGTATTTTGATTGTGACGAAACATAACATATATTTGTAGAACAAACAGTTTTCTAGATTTTTAAATGTAAATATAAAATTTAAAGTGCAGAAATATGATCTAAAAGTGGAACACTAATAAAATATTTTAAAGAAGACTATACAAATATATCCCATAATTCAGAATCATTCATCCGTTTTATTCATTCTACACTATTTATTATAATGCCCAATATTCTAGTACAAACAACTAAATGAAATATTGCTTGCAGTTAAATCTTGATAATTTTTTAAATAGTTATTTACAGCTATACACATTTCTAGGCAACAAAATCGGTATAAGAGTTCTGCAATACATTTTTTAACCGGATCTATGAATGAAGCTGTCAATTTGAAATAATATATCATTAACACACGCTGTTAAATAATATTCATGAAATTTAATCTAAAAGCAAATCGGAATCATCCTCTTTTCACAGCACTTTCGTAAACAGATCTTCGGTTGTACTAGGAGCGGAAGACAATTCAACATCGACAGCAAGAACATTTTATGGAGAATGTAATAAGCTGAAAAATAGTACAGAATACAAACGTTTAATTTGGACACTAAATAAAACTGCACATATTGTACCTCTTTATTTAACTTATTCTCATTGTTTTAATGAATTCTAAAAATGTAACTGTAATTTGATGAATAATCATTCTTGTTTCTGAATATTCTGTTTCAGTGTAACTGTAGTGGTGTGATTTTTAAATGATTAATCTATGTAATATTTTGTTCTCTTTTGAATTTACATGATTTTAATCGTGTTAGAATTTCTGTATTTACTGAGTGAGCCATTTTTGAAATGTTTCGCAAGATATATGCGACATTTTGATGACTTATACCAGCCGTGCGTCCAGAAAAAGGAAACCGGATGATTGTAAAAGCTAAGAGCATTATTTATTCTGATTTGAGTATTTTCACTTAGTTCTATAACAGTATTTATAATAATAAACACAATCAAATAGTTTTCATCTTTTTTTCACCATTTCTTTCAACAATTGTATGTAACAACTTTTACACGCACCTTACATTGTAACTTCAGTATTTTTGATAAGTTAAAAAAAAAACAGCAGTTATATAAGTAAGATAAAACATAGCTTTAATTGTATAAAGAAAAAAAAAATAAATGTATTCAGTTCCATATTTTCGATGTTATTTTCACATTCATTTGAATCGTCGAAATTTTTAAATTTTTTCATGAAATATATCAAAATTGTTTTACACAATCCTTAGTCTAATATTGTCGACATATCAATGGATATTTTGTCAACAAAACATGTATTTTTTTTAGATACAAAATCGTGCTCGGGCGAATTCTGATAAAGTTAAATTACTCTGAGATACATGATTTCCCTTGATATTTGAGAATAAAGGGCTTTCTCTCTGAACCGTATAAAGATAAAGAAAATAAATAATTTTATAAAGTATCTCAAATTGAAAAGATTAGAAATTTAAACTAGAGCTCAACCGTAGAAAAAAAACAAAAACAAAAAAAGCGTAGATGCTCTTCATTTCTTAACGTATATTGTTCGCTATGCATATTTTATTTGAAATATTTCACTTGCTATTAATTCTTACTTACACACAGTTATATCTACATGTTAGTGTGTGTATCCAAATGTTGTTGAGAAAAATAAAGTCTTGTTTAGAAAGTATTTGTTATATTCTCGGAATACGATATCACGAATATAAAAATTTGAAATAAATTCATATTTTTTGTTATACAAAATTCAAGCGGTCACACAGATGTAATTTTAATTATTTTATGATACAAGTTTATTAGATAGTGTGTTAATTGATGTCGTCATTCAAAAAATTCTAATGAAGTGACAAATGAATTCAAATACAGTTACCGTATATTGTGGGGAAAAACGCGGACTCTTAAAACAATGAATTTAGTCAAATTTTACGGATGCGCATCACCATACGCCTGGTATAAAAATGAAATCTTAAAAAACTAAGCATAAGAATTAAAATTTCTATCTTAATGAAGGAGAGTAGATGATGTGATTATTGAAATGAATGAGAGTGCGATTCCAAAGACTTTGTGGGGATTCAAGAAGATAGACATATCGGTAACGTACCCACTTTGCATTTGCATATTTTCTTTATGTTTTTAGTAGATATTATACATTTTAATGTTCTTTATTTTACTTTATGCTACATGTATCAGAAAAGTTTCTTTGGAAAAAAGAATGTGCTTGTAATACGGCGAAAATTCCCAAAAATAGAAAATACGTAAATGCACGTTATACAACGTATCACATTTTACGCCGGTCTACACATGTCTTATACAAGTAAATATTTAGAAGTTTATATCATACATTAATGAATAGATCAACAGTATTACAATATCACAAATGAAATACATGTGAAAATGACATACAACTGTTTCGCAGCTTGTAAATCTCCATCATCAGTGTCTTTTTTAAAAATAGATGTAAGTGTTTAAGCTATGTCATTATTCAAGCGTCGGCCAAGGTCAAATGTTGATGATTAATAATAAAGAAACAGTGGAGTCAGGATGTCTTATGGTGAAATTTGCATCCCGGTACATTGTTTTTATTATATCGTTCATGAACTTTTCAAATGCAAACGGGTATATGAACCCCTATAATGCAATAAATACTTACATTACTTTTACTAAATATGGATGACATATTACCCCAAAGTAGAATTTTTTCATTTTCTCAAATATTTTTACAACTTAGTCAGGCATAATATGGCATACCTAACGCTAATCGAATCGATATTTTGAAATATTGGCATACATACGTCGAATGAGTTACACTACTTTTTGTGTATGTCGCGGTGTTCTTTTACCTGTACGTTAAAACCAAGTTGCATGTGATACATGTGTATTCAACATTGTGTATTCCTTTGTGTGTACAGGATGTATCACAATGATTTCGGTGATCACAAATGATAATAACTTTATAGAAAACTGCGACATGAAGAAGCAATCTGACCAGAATAAAGGGGAAAGACTAATGTTTTAATTTCATTTTTTATAATCTCTACTTCTGACTTTGTTTTGTCAGACGGATATGAACAAAGCTGTAGAAATTTTAGCTTTAGTAATTGTGGATAAATCGCATAATCACTGATCCCCAGTATCTGTATCAATATGAAGCATGAACAATGTCAAAATATCCGAATAACTGATGCTTGTAATATTTTCTTCAGATAAGAAAAAGAGGCAAACCAGCAAACACATATATTTCGGCACACGATCGGACAGCAGCCGGCAGTGTCGGTATTGTTTTGGCAATAGCAAAGTGGTATCAGACAAGTGTCGGTAGCATGTCGGCAACTGACACTAAAGAACCGTGCTTTTTCGAATTCCGGTTACTGTTATCGGTCCCCTTATGGTTAAACATCAGCAAGCGATTTATATCGGCAAATGATGCTGAACCGATATCTGAAGAACTATAATGGTCCTATTACATTTGCCAGCATCGGTTCGAAATTGGAATTTTTAGTCTTATCCGGCATTTATTTTTTCTCGATTGTGATTAAGTTTGCGTTTTGTTAGAATTACTAACTGCATGTTTTTATTATTATTATTATTATTAGTAGTAGTAGTAGTAGTAGTATATATTATAGTTCTTTTTTTTACATTAATTTTTAATTTTTTAAATAAAAGTTGTAGCAAAAATAATTAATTATTTTTTTGAAAATGAAGTGAAAAATGCATTCATTATTTCAAACAAAATTTAAATAAACATATTAGACGCGATAACAAAACCATATGTGGAAGGATATTGTTTGATTTACTTCCTCCTCCCCGGCCACAGTTGATATTCATATTCCGCTTTGCTCGGGTTAGTGGGGAAGAAACGACCATTCAGGGGTTATTTAGATTATTTACTTATTTTTAAAAACAAAGTAACAAATGACACAAAACACGTTTGAAGAGTTTTAAAGCCTTCGGTGCCGAGGAAAGTAAAGAAGGAAAGCAGAAATTTTGAGGGATGATGAATTGCATATTTATTGTAAGAAAACTGTAAAAAGTATGTCAGAAATCTTAAAAAGTAAATGGTTTTAAATAATATAACTTTTAGCTTCAATGGGGGAGTGTACTGTTTGTATACAGTCTGTACAGTACCATACCGACTGTTCTCTCGGCATTGCTAATACCGGAAAGACTGCGTGCCTAAACTGTCGGGCGCCGGTCGCCCGGCGTCTCAAAAAAGTTACTGAAGGGGTAGCGGCAACCGGTATCGCGCCAATACTGACGGCAACGGCAAGCGGCTGCCGCTCGAATGCTAATCTATAGATCTGTGTTTGCTGGGATTCAACGTTCATTCTAAATCATTCAAAAAACATTGACTTAAGGTGTATGACCTATCAGAGTCACATAGAACAGCTAAAAATAACACAAATCAAACATTGATTTACATTCTGTATTGTGTTTGAATTGTATCTTCTTATCGCTATTATGACGAAATTATTGTCATCTCTAATCTAGACAGTCAATTTAACTCATGTTGGATTATTGACAACTGTATTTAACAATTGCGCGGAATTTTGTATTTAAATGAAAAAAAAAAATACATGAAAAAATACATTATAAACAATCTGTGATTTTAATAATTACTGTTAAAAGTTAATAGAATAAAAACTGTAGAAAATAAAATAAAATATTCGGATATAAATATAGTGTGATAAATATATGTGTAAAATATTGACTAATTAACAAAATACAAAAAAGAAAAAATGTGGGATTAATGATCTTTTCCATAAACCATTTATCATATAGATATTTTTGCAGACATCCACTTAGACTTTCACACTTTTTTTTCAGATATATGTTCCTGAAAGAGGAATATTCTTGTGATAAATCTTGCCTACTAATGGTTTTTATATCGATTGTAGATTAGCAAAATTTTGCTACCTACAATATTCTATATCATTATTTCGTTAAAAATTATATCACATATATTTGTACACCTCAAAAAAAATTATAATGCGTGAATATTTCCCAATTTTTACTTACATATAAGATTATTATTACAAAAACCATAATATAATAATATAAACCATAATATAATAACCATAATATATATATATATATATATATATATATATATATATATATATATATATATACTTCTGAATGTTTTTTACTTATTCTTTGGTTTAAATAAATAATATTATTATCCAAATGTTTTCTGTTAAAGAAGCATTTGTAATGCATATAAATTCCATCATCATAGTTAAAAATAACAAAATTAATGTTTATAACAGATGAGAGTTTTTTTTATTATTATTGATATTTTGCCAAAGGCAGTAAATGTTTTAGTAAATATATGTATATATGTGTAATATAAGACATATATATTTACATATATATAATAAAAAATAAATAAATAAATGAATACCCTTACAACATTGAGACAGGGTTTCTTGAAAAGCAAAACAACCTAGTA
This sequence comes from Maratus michaelseni, assembly GCA_963931845.1. Taxonomy (NCBI): domain Eukaryota; kingdom Metazoa; phylum Arthropoda; class Arachnida; order Araneae; family Salticidae; genus Maratus; species Maratus michaelseni. The sequence continues at coordinate 68,739,856 of OZ007593.1, forward strand.
GCGTATAAACATTGAAAACATTGAAAATCTGCAATTTATTTTAATAATTCATCCTTTAATTGCTTTACGAACGTCATTTGCTACTGGATTAGGGAAGTGCATTTCAATATATATATATATATACATATACATAATATATATTATATATATATATATATATATATATATATATGTATGTATGTATATATGTGCAATAAATGTATGCTGATGTTTGTGAAAATTGCAATACCGTGAAGGAAATATGCAAATTGATCCAAACTTACCAGAAATGTAAAGTGAGGTAAGACATGCAAATTATTAGAATTACAAAGCGATTGCGTATGCAGAGAACGAGAATCGGCTCCTTATAAGTCGCTTGTTCCAGGTATATAAAGGACTGTAAAGATGCGTTGAAATCCGTTTATATTTCTCTGTCTCGGTAAACGTTTCATTGGTGCTCGCTATGCCTCGTCAAAAGCGAAGGAAGCCATTCCAATAACTAACGGAATTCGTACGAGGCCGCATTGTCGGTATGCGAGAAAGTGGATTGTTGCATCGGGAAATCGCAGCCCGCACGCAGTGTAATGCCACAACAGTGATGCGTGTTATGAAGAAATGGACAGAAGAGAATCGAACAAAGCAAAAACATGGCAGTGGGACACGAAATAGCACAACATCCCGGGCGACAGACACCTCATCCGCGAGGCTCTCGGCGGACCGTACCATGTCTTCTCGTGTGTTAGCACAACGTTGGAGCACAAGTACAGGTGTTTTGTTGTCTAGCTCCACAGTTTGTCGCCGTCTGCTGCAGCATGAACTAGTTCCAAGTGTTCCTCTACGCAGGACTCCCTTCTCGCTAAATAACAGAGGCCTCCAACATTGATGAGTTCAGCAACACGGCGCGTGGCCTGTGCAGTGGGAAGCAGTGACTTTTTCCGGAGAATCTCGCTGCAATTCGGAGCACAATGATGGAAGAGTACGCACTAGACTTTATAGCGGTGAACTTGTACTCCCACGGTGTGTTATTTAGCGTCATACCACACAAGCGCTGGCATCATGGTGTGGGGAGCTATAGGGTGTAATTATCGGTTCCGTCTATTGCACATTGTGGGCAACCTGAACAGTGTTTGGTACATAACGGAGATTGTGGAGTCAAAGGTCCTCCCCTTTCTTCGACGCATTCAAAGTGCTGTATTTCAGCATGATAATGCCCGTGCATATTTTCACCAGACAGCACAAGCCTCATTCAGTGCACAACAAGTTTCGCTTCTTCCAAGTCCAGTTTATTCCCCGGATATGACTGCCATCGAACATGTCAGGGATGTAATTGGTCGGCGACGTGCTCGTACAGCTGTAGGGGTACACAGGAAAACTGAATATTGACTTCAAGCCGAAACCATCTGGAATGCCATTCCCCATGATTACATTCAGAACCTGTATGATTCAATGCCACTACGTGTACAGGCTCTCATCGTTAAGCGTGGAAGACACAAAAAGTACTCATTTCTGACGTTATTTTTGTTTTTTTATCTTGTAAATTTGATAGTTTATTTGTGCTACTATCAGTAATATGTGGAATAAATTTCATAAATTTCTAACATTTCCTTCATGAAGTTGCAATTTTAACAAACATGAGTGTATTAAATTATTTATTAACACAAATTAAAAAAAAAAAAAAAAAAAAAAAAAAGATGAATATTAATTTGGATTTTATAATTTTTTTTAGAAATTCTTCTTCAAACTGATTTTTTTGTGATACACGATATTTAGTAATTGACTTTATTTTGACTGCGGAAAGGCAAAGTAATACCAACGGTAGTCTGTTCTAACGAAACATCTAATATTTGCTACATGGCTTTTTATTGTTTCCATATTTTTTCTTTATTTAAAAATAAATGAATTTGCTGTTTTTGTCCCTTGCATATTAATCGTTATGTTAATACTCAAAATCAATTTGAGTGCTAACGCATTGCTTTTGAATATCAGAACAGCTAACAGCATTGCATATTAATCTTTATGTTAATACTCAAAAGCAATTATGTTACCCTTTCAGATCCACTATGCTTCATAAAATCTGTTAAATAATGAAATGTTCTTTCGTAATTCTCCAAAGTACTACATAGAAAAAAATTCTATACACATATATTTATATTTAAAAGTCATAAAAAAATAAAAGAAATAATTAAAATTTATTTTATTTTAGTTTTCAAAATTTTTATGTCATTTTTATGTATTTCTTATGTATTTTTATGTCATTTTGATTTTCACAGCTATCGTATTTGACGCCAAATCATTTTAACTTCCAAAGTTTTAAAAAATTTAACTTTATATTTTTTCTGCAAATGCATTTTAGATAAAACTTTCTTGAAACTTCTTCAAAATGTTTTATTAAATATATTCTTCGGTATAACTGCATATGTCAAGGTCCATTAAATTCTGATTATTAAAAGAAATTCCATTTAATGACGAAACTTTTAAATTTTAAATAAAACTTGGATAAAATCAAATTATGTTCTTCTGTATGAATTTATCTAGAAACTGTTTGAAAGTTAATACAAAAACTTCCGTACTATTTTTTCCAGACATTTGGGATCTTAAATTACTTTTTTTTAAGTGGGATTTAACAAAATGTGTATAATATGCAGAGTTCTGTAGCAGTTTTTGATTCATGTATTTTTGAAACTATGAAAATTATTTTTAAAAGAAAAGGTGTATATTCATATGAAAAACTAAAGTTACTTTATAATAGAAATATGCTCTATCAAGTAAAATATTTGAAATTAAAGTTAAATTTAGATATATTAGTTTTCTTTGTGGAATGAAACACCCCGGCAAAATGTACACTGCTACGTCTTACCTATAGAAATGAAAAAAAAAATCTTTGGCATATTCATTAAAAATGCGCATTAGAAAATTTCAAAAAAGTTAAATCTAAAATAGTTTGACATTAGCGATTAATTTAAATGATTCAAGAAATTGCTTCTAAAGACTAAATTTTGTAAATATTAAATTATTTAAATTTCTTTAAACACACTTTATTAGTTTAACATAATCAAACTGATTAAAAAAGATGTTATGTAATTTGAACATTTTCTGTGGGAAAAAGTGTTCAGGCATAGAATTGAACCAGAATGATTAGGATTAATGAAATTATAGCATTGGCAATTTAAGTCAAAAATTTTTGTTTTAAATTCCCTGCCAGGGCACATTTTCTCTCATTTGGGAAATTTTCAAATTGTTCGATATAGTAACCAATGGGTTTGGTTATGTTAAATTAATTAAATATGTCCAATAGTTTCTAAGGTTTAATGGACTTCCATTAAATACGCCTTATTCCATTGAGCTATCCGCATGGCAGATCAGCCGCTATAGTCAAAAATATGTCTGGTTGAATTGTGTCGGCCATGTTTTCTCTCACAACAACTCAATTAATTTCCATCCAAAAATGCCAAAATATTACAATAAATGTGACGAAATCCCCTGTCAGGGACAACTACCCATGTAATTGTCAACAAGGACTCCAGCCAAAATGTCAAATCTAAAAGGTAAGGAGACCAGCGTTTTCCCTCACGATTGTCAGTGCGAGTAAAGACCGGCAAATATTGTGCAATTGTTGTGCAAGAGTGAGTTCTTCCCCTCATTTTTTCTTCTGTATTTTTTTTCATCTATCCACATGGCAGATCAGCCGCTATAGCCAAAAATATGTCTGGTTGAATTGCGTCGACCTGTTTCTCTCACGATAACTGAATTAATTTTCATCCAAAAATGCCAAAATATTATAATAAATGTGATGAAATCCCCTGACAGAGACAACTACCCGTGAAATTGTTAACATGGACTCCAGCCTAAATGTCAAATCTAAAAGGTAAGGAGACCAGCGTTTTCCCTCACGATTGTCAGTGCGAGTAAAGACCGGTAAATATTGTGCAATTGTTGTGCAAGAGTGGGGTCTCCCCTTTCCAACTTTCCCCCCATTTTATCTTGCTTTTTTTTTCCTTTTTTTTTCCTACCGATTGAAGAAAGTTACATATAAACCATGAACCGGCAAACAAAGTAATTGGATTTCATATATGACATAAATTTAAATCGCGATTTTAAAGATCTTTTTGGTGTAATTCAGGTTATTCGAGATCATATATTATAAATATAGCATTCCCTTTTAAACATTTATTTTGTATATTTATTCAAAAAATGAATATGTACAATGAACAATATAAATAATATATACGTAATTTTTAATTGTACATTGGCAACGTTTAATGCTTTTCAAGAAGAATTTTTTATTGATTATCATATAATAATGCAGATTTTAAATTATCTTTTTATATTGTTTATGTTGTTAAGTAACTTTTATCACGAGAAAATTCTGAAAAATGTGTTGTTTGAAATAAATAATATGTCGTATGCCCTGTTTTATATATTTATGTATTTCAACTCTTTATTATCAAAGAGCAATTTTTGCATACAGAAAATAATCGCAAAAAAAAAAAAAAAAAAAAAAAAAAAAAAAAAAAACATATTTGAGATTTTTTTTTTTTTTTTTTTACAATATACAAAATTCTTTACGAACATTATACCTAAAATGTAAAAATATTTTATGTAATATTTTAAAATTAATTTACGTTGCATTTTCCTTTGACATTAGTAGATTTTATAAGTAGAAAACAAATTGGCTGCATTTACGAAATAAAGGAGTTTAAGTTAATAGATAAAAAATTCGTGTATCTTTTATATAAACCAGATTGATCTAAAATAAATTAACCTTAATATATCGAGAAAACAGCACACCTTACTTTTAAAACATTTCATTAATATTAGTTTCTAGATGTTTATAAAGTTAGATAGAAAACTTATGTCATGAAAATTTCATGAAGCACGAAATGAATATCGAAAATTAGGGAAAAGTAATTTATACTTTGTTCAAAATAGTATGAAATTAGTTGTTAAAAAATAAGCATTTATATTTTGAAAGTTATTCAAAATTATGGTTTTTGAAGACATTTCTATGATAAAGATATGAAGAATAAAGTATTTGTCTGGTGATGATACAGGGTGTTCCATCAAGGTAACCCAAACTCTGAACAGCTCCTAGTTTGGAGTACATAAAAATTTTACAAAGAACTGTACCTCTACGAGTCATATTTTTCGAGAAAAATACGAAAGAGAAGTATTACGCTATACCACGTGCTGAATAGCGACGAGCATATTCGCTAGCAGTACGTTAGGCTTTACCATTTCTTTGACTGAAGATAAAGTATATGTCCTAATATTCACGAATGGAATGGTGGAGGAGGATTTATAATACATAGAGGATGCCTCATGAAGTTGTGCAAGATTAAAAACAAAGTTTAATAGCTACTGATCTAGAAGATCATGTATGTGGCAATTTTGGACTGAGAACATGATTCTCTCCGAATGTTTAGAATAGTAAGTGTTTCTTAAATTCAAGATTTACAGTAGCAGCATTTGTAAAAAAAATTAACTGTTGCAATTTCATTTTATTTTTCACTGTAACCATAACTATGAGACCGATCTCGATTCTTGTTATTTTACGCCCTTCTGTATTCCATACCTTAATCTTAAATGCATCCCGTTTCCTTGAACGGTACTTACTCAGTTCCTTGATTTTATTTTATTTTTATTAGTTTCCTGATGTCTTTTATTAAATTTAACTTGAACAGTAAAAATATAAACTTCTACAGATGTTGTTAAATTAGTATTAATTGTTTGATAATTTAGCTATCCTAGAAACGTTATCGACTAACAAAAGTAATACTTTTGCGCGGAGTTATGGGTGGATGCGGATTTATAATACATAGTCGATACTCACTTATGTTCTCATGAAGTTGTGCTAGAGTAAAAACAAAGTTTGATATATACTGATCTAGATGACTGTGCATAAGGAAGTTTTGGACTGAGAGAACAATTCTATCCGTATGATGAATGTAGTAAGTTTACCTTTAGATCACGATTTGTAGTGGCAGCATTTGTCCAATAGAGAGCATTTACTGATTATTTTCTCAAGAGTGTCAAAATAAATTCTCTATTTTCACTGTTAGATATGTAATATTGTAGAAGATGTCGCCATCTATTGGATATAACAAAACGATAGTTTCATTATTTTTTTTTAACTAAGATAAAATTCAAATCATTTCTATATATTTTCTGCAACAACGGAACCTCTCTACATCCGTAAAAGTAGGAAATATGATTTTCAAAAAAATAAAATATATATATATATATATATATACACTTATGTCCAAAATTAAGGTCACAAACATAAAATTTGTGAAAACTGAGGAACTATTCACTGTGTGCCCACGAAATTCAGCACAGAAGTATATTACAATGAGAGAAAGAATATAGCAACATAGCAATATGGAAAAGATTTTAATTTTGAATTAAAATACAGGGCATATCAAAAAGTGTTATATGATGAATCAGAGATAAAGCATTTATCTCGGGAAAAGTCTGTCTAATATGGTGTGTGACCACTGCGCACTGCTATAAAGCCTCACAAAGAGCTCTCATACTATTTAAGAGGGTATCAATAAATGTTTGTGGCAACAAAGCCATTCTTCCGAAAGCGCGGCTTTTAAATCCTGGTGGGTCCTGAGAGAGAGGTTAAGCTGTACAATGGCTCTTCCTAGACCATCCCAAACATGTTCAATAGGATTGAGGTCCAGAGAGCTCGAGGGCCAATTCATACGGGGAATATCCTCTTCTTCAAGAAAATAATCAACAATGTGAGCTCTGTATAGCTTCGCTTTATCATCCATAAAAATGATGTCTGGTCCAACAGCACCTCAGAACAATCTCACATAGGCTTCAAGGACCTCATCCCTAGAGCGATGTGCGTTGAAAGTACCCGCATCGAAGACGTGCAGGGAGACTACGGCTGCCAAACATTATGCCGCCCGAGACAAGGATTCCTTTGCCACCAAATCAGTCGATTTCTTTTGTGCAGGAGAAATCATAGCGAGCTCCACGTTCTTTCCAGATGAAGATTCGACGAGAATCACTTTGCGTGGTGAATCGCGATTCATCACTTAAAAGAATACGTCCTTATTTTTGTTGTGTCGAAGACTGATGTCTTCGGCTCTACAACAACCGGACTCTCCTCTTTGATGGAGTGAAAGGCACACACACGACTGGACGCCGGACGTAAAGGGCCCTCTCTGCTAGACATCTATATGCTGTTTGCATGCAAATTCTTATTCCAGACGCAGCAGTAAGGTCAGGAGCAAGCTGAATCGTCGTTGCCAGCCTATGTCGTCTTGCACTTAATGCCAAGTAGCAATTTTGTGCAAATGTCGTTGCTTTGTGGCGGTTTTGGCCGGCCTTCCTGTTGACATTGGGATAGTTTAAATTGAGACATGGCACAGCGTAACCACCAGGACCCAACAGGAGTTAAAACCACGCTTTTGGAAGAATGGGCTTTGTTACCACAAACATTTATTGGCACCCTCATAAAAGGTATGAGAAATCGTTCTGACTCTGAGGCTTGTATAGCAGTGCACAGTGGTGACATTCAATATTAGACATACTTTTTCCGAGATAAATGCTTTATCTCTGATTAATGATTTAACTCTTTTTGATATACCCTGTATCTTAATTCGCAATTAAAATCTTTTCCATATTGTTATGTGGCTATAGTCTTTTTCCTATTGTAATATATCTGTGTACACAACACAGTGAATAGTCCATCAGATTTCACAGATTTTATGTTTTTGACCTTAATTTTGGACATATATATATTAGATCATGCAATTTATAAGAAAATGCATTATTTAATCTAACGCTGACGATAAGAATAATGTTATAGGTATGCATACAAAAAAGTTATAATCTATATAAAAACAGATTAATTAATTGAAAATACACAGGTCATGAAAATAAAAGTCATCAGAAACAGAACTTGTATTGTGCGTTACAATAAAAATGTAGAAAAAAATTCTATATAAATAAAAATATAATATTTAAAAAATATATATATTTGCAAATTTCTTCGAAAAACTTCCATTCAAAAAGTGTTTAAAAATTTCTCCTATCTGTATTTATTATTGATTACTTGTTATGGATCGTTGCCAATAAAAATTCATTCTGACAGATTTTCTTTAACAAACGAAAATTTAGATTGTTAGGGAAGCATGAATTCGACAAATGAAAAACTGATAGAACCATTTTTCTTCACCAGTGTCAAATAAAAAAATGGGTAAATTCAGAGAACGCTATTACAGCTGTTTATTTCGTTTTACAATTTTAGTTTTATCGCCATACCAATAGACTTGTGTTTGTACAGTGTTAGTTTCATACGGGTTCAGAATATATTATGGTACATTGGCTCCTTTAGAAATTCTCATAACAAAAAAAAATTAAAAAATCTTTAGAAAAAATATTTGAATTTTGTTTTGATTGAACAAAAAAGCGAAAACGAAGAAACATACCTGTGTATTCCGCAATTTTTTAGTTGTAAACTCTATTAAAACATAAATGTATTCTTCATTTTTTCATGAAAAAAAAAACAAAACAAGAGCAATATAAAACAATATTTTTTTTTACGTCATCCGGGGCAAAATATTATACATTTTACAAAACAACTTATAGGTCAAATCTTGACTAATTGAGGATGTCCATGTGCCCTGAAGTTTTATGTAATATTTTTATACTTAAATTTTAGGTGCTTTATTTAAATTATATTTATAACCTTATTATTTATTATCTTACTGAATAGTAAAGAGCTATTTAAGTATTTTTATTCCATTTCCATCAATTACTAGTCAATATATAAAGATAAAAATCCTTATTACAAGAAATAAAAGCTAACTATTAATATTTTCCTAATATTTTTTCGTGAAAACAATGCAGTATTCTTTTAGGGTTGCGATATTTTTTCAATTTAACGTTTTTCGCTAAATTAGTATTTATATTTTCTAATTGTCACATTTTATAACCTTCATGCATTAATTAGATGAAATATTTTCGTATACTTTTTCTTCTTATTTAGAACGTAATTAAAAGTTACATGGTAAATTCTTCCTTCTTTATTTATGATAGAAAAACTTTAATCTGTTAAAAAAAAGATACTGAGTGTTTTTTTTTTTATGAAAAAATAAATTTACAGCTTTTGTTGTATTTTAATTACCACAAACGTGTTTGGTAAATCACTCTTTTTATCATTTAGAGATTACCCCATTCAAACAAAGAAGCGTTACTTCTTTATAATATTAGTATAGATTTCTCTATAAAACTATTGTTTTTTTATTTTTTTATATACAGCAGTTTCTGAATTATATACCATAAAATGTAACAGTTCCCAAAACATTCAATTACGTCAACAGCAGCAAATTTAGTTACATTTTGATATTCGTTATTTATTTATTTTTTTTTAAATAGAAAGAAACATCGAATTTAAAAAAAGGATATGTTTTCCCCCTCAGAAAAAATTATAGATGCCATCCAGTAGTAATAAAAAACACTCCTGTATTCAGGTTAGAAAAAAAGTATGAATTGCTAATCTATAATCAATATCATAACCTTTATCATTTATCATTTATCATCTGTTATTTCTTATTATAGATCTTAAACTTCTGTCATTAGTAGTAAACTGGTTAAATATATTTATATAATTTATTACTGAATCAAAAGAAGTAATTAAAAGTCTATTATATTCTTCAATAATCTTAAATGATTTATAATAAATTGCATATATTCTATGGGAAATATTTTATACTTGTTTAAATTGCTAAAAAGTGAAAAGATAAGAACAATATAAACAGTAAAATATGTTTTATCAGAATTTTGACATGTTTCAGCTCCATCTAAGTCATTATCAAAACAAAAAAATAAAATTTTATAATTGCACAGATATATATATATATATATATATATATATATATATATATATATATATATATATATAAAAGAAACCATCCAAATAAAAATCAATGAAAGTAAGATAATTTTCCTCTCCAATCTATACTGCCCATCCATAATAAGAGAAACCATAGAGATTATAACACGTAAAATACAATATGTAACGATGCAGATTCATTTAACTTACCAAAATTGTGGCTCGAGTTACTCCATATTTACAAATATGGAAATAAACATCCAAGAAAAAAAAATAACGTGCCTATTTTGAAAAAAGTACATGAAAAATTAAATGATAGCGTTTCAAATAATTACTTCGTAGAATGTGCAACTATAGAACATTCTCATTTCTGTTGATAATGGCTCAGCGGGAGCAGAAACATGTCAACAGTCTAATAAAACTTATTTTACTGTTTATAATGCTTTATTTTACGCCTTTTAGCAATCAAAAGAAGTATATTAGCACAAGGTGTTATATTTTGTTATATTTTTTATAGCTTTCTTTCTTTTATAAAGCCCTGACGATGCCATTCGATATCAAATGTTTAGAAAGAAATCTTACATAATGTTTACAAGGAATTTTCCTTCTGTATATCATCTACATAAATCCATTTTATTTTTTCCTACACTATCAGAAATATGTATTAGTGACACTAAATATAATTACACCTATATGTGAAGAGTTACTAACAAATAATGCGAAACCGAATAGATTTAATACTTTTTTATCGCCGTAATCGTTCATCGTTTATCAGTTTGTGTCACATAGCACCCAAACAAATATACAAAAACAAGAACAACAAAATATATATATATTAATAACATAATTATCCCAGAAAAAAATAATAATACACAGGAATAATAGATATTCGATACGAAATTTTGTCCTCTTTTAATTTATGTTTAAAAAAAAGTATATAGAGCATATTTTATACATCTGAAGACTTCTCATTCTCAAGCCTTCCATCTCATGATTATACATTTTAAGCCTTCTAACAAAGTTATTGTAAACCGTATAGTACACCGTGTCATACTAAATCGTGGTTGCTCAACTTCATAATGTACCTTATTTTCGTGTCTGCTACATTTGCTTCGCTATACTGAAGCAAACTCTATATTTTGCCTCTAGATACGCTGAAATGTAACTGATCGTCAAGTGCGACTCCATGTAATTAATCTGAACACCACGGTCGTGGATCAAATGCAAAGCATAATTATGCAAACACCCTCTACTCATATTAAAATAAAAATTGATTGTTTGTATATGTTGAGCAATTATTCCGAGTATTAATAAAATGGTATATAATTAATGAAATATTTTATTATATATATGTTACATTATTAGATCCACTTTCACAATTTTCCCTGTTTTATTCTAAATTACTACTCTATATTCACTAAATCCGTATTCTTAAATTAGCTCGATCGTTAACTCTGTTAAATTCCCTTTTATTTAATATCTAGTTTGTCCAAATTACTTAAATATAAAGCTTTTAGTTATTCTTAATTTTTATCATGATCTCCGATCATTTCTGGGTTTTTAGAATGTTCTTTGAGAGACATTTTCATTTTTATTCCGGATTTCATTTTCCGCTCTAAGTTAATTTTTACTATAAAATCCGTCCTCTCCATTTTTGTCCGAACTCTTTACTAATTATATTTCATTCGTTGTGACGTGGCATGGCGCGTCTTCTTTAATTCCTCATTGGTTCAGTACCCGTTCTACGTCATAAATTGTATTATTTCGCTAGGTAACAAAAAGCAGCTACCTGCGATTTTCTCTCAGAAATAAGTCGAATTTTTACTTGTCAACAATTCCCTGGCTGCTCGCATGTCTAATTTTAATACGTTCCAATTACTTACCCAAATAATTTGATGACGTAGCGATGGTACGGCTACTCCTGTTAGGTGGAAACTGCACAATAGAAATATCTTGAATAAAGAATTGTATTTGAAGAGACCTTGTCCGTTTAATTAATGGAGAATCACCTCTTGTTTATTCATTCCATTGCCTATTCCGCTACATCGAGACTGCAACGAGATTATTATGCCTTTTACGACTGCTGATCACTTATAACTAATTATATCATCAAATAACGCAACTGCAGTTCTTATTTTCATTATAGGACCATGTGTGCTCTTGCTTCTGTTATCAGTTTTACTCCAACTACAACATATAACGTAATTATCGTTATATATATATATATATATATACAGGGTGACCGAAAAGTCCTTGACACATTTTGAAATTCGATAAAAGCTCAAGCAATTGGCGTAGGACAGTGCAGCTTGGACGAAAATCCGTCTTATGATCTGAAATTTTGTTTAAGTAAATAAAAAAATAGTTCAGAAAAATTATCATAGATGGCGCTGCTTCTGGAAAGTTATCGAATATGTAGAATGTCTTTATACATAACATTGGCGAAAAACATATAATACGTATGCACAGTTTTTGTCCAAACTATGGTAACCCACATTCCAAAAGTGAAGAATAGTCGATCATTCCCCACTCATCTAATCGAACTCAGTAGGGCGATTATTGTTAAGTTCTGGAATGGGGGTTGCCATAGTTTGAACAAAAACTGTGCACACATATTGTGCGTCATTTGCCACTGTTATGTATAAAGGGATTCTTTCTATTCGATAACTTTCCAGAAGCAGTGTCATCTATGAGGAATTGTTTTAACGTATTGTTTTATATTTGCTTAAACAAAATTTCATATTATGAGAACCATTTCGTCCAAACCGCACTCTCGTATCCCAATTGCTTGATCTTGTATTTAATTTTAAAATATGGATTTTTGGGGCACCCTGTATATATAATCTACTGACAAATTTTGAAAAATAATAATATATTAACGTTCAAACGGAATGAGTATTATAAAAATAATGTTGCCTTAATTTGCACATTTATTCTTATTAGAAAATTAAGTAAGCTATTTAAAGAAAAGAAACATATTACGAATTTAATCATGCACCAAAACTTTCATAAATAACAAAATTGAGCTGTAATAAATTAGAAAGTGACGACTCTTCAGCATTTAATAAAAAGCAAAATTTATCTCGCTATCACTTTATAATTTATAAAAGAAGTATAAAATAATTTATAAAAATGTACTGAAAATGCACCGTTTATCAAACGCAAACGATTGCTTTAAAGATATTGAATTTGGAAAAGTTCCAATGTTTTACCAAGTATGTAAGAATTAGAGAAAAATAAAAGTTATCCTGAAACTTATCGTGAGCATTATTTTTTTCTGATGTATTGCATTTATATATTTTTCAGTAGCTCCCTGAAACTTTATAATGGGTAATTTTTAGCATAGAGGAAATTACATTATTTTATATACTAAAGCAGTATGATAATGATCGGAATTTTTGTAACTCTATATTTCTAAATTAAAAAAATATATATGTTTAATGATACACTATATACTCAAGATATGTTTAAAGATAAGCCTTCGAGAAACATTCTAGATAAATTTACGCATAAAATTATTTTTTATTAATACATTATTAAACGAAAAAGAAATCAATATCCTTGACACAATTTCGAAATGTTCTTGTACTAGCGAAAAATAAACAATGTATTTTATTATCCTTAAATAATGCATACATATTTTACAAACAATTTGCTGTTTAATAATTATATAAGAAAATTCCTTATTGTACATGAAAAGGATACATGCTAATTGTGATAACAGTACGCAAAAAGGATAATAAATACCTTTTAAGAAACATATCCCCATGTTTCGTACACACAATCATCGACATTCTCCATATCGAAACTGATAAAAGAAACGTGAACTCAAAAACTTGAACTCAAATTCATTGCTCAGGTTTTGGCGAAGTTAGATTAAAAGCCTTTCTAGCCTTTAAGTGTACTTTTATCACTTTCAGAATGTATGATTTTGTTTGAATTTTTTCGTTAATTTAATACACATATTGCGTAACATTTAAAAATAACAAACAATTTAGTAACACATTTTCAAAATTTAAAATTATGAAAATAACGCAGAAAATTGTGAATATATATATATATTATTTTTTTTTCTAGTTTATTTTTCTCTGAATGTGTATTTTTCCCAGTTCATAGAGCTTTGGCAACTGCAGCCAAGGAATCCCAGGTTCGAAACATAGCCCGGACATTTTCCGTCCGTTTGGAAAATTACAACTCATATGATTTCTTTACCAATTTGAATAATTGTGTTAAAATTAATCTAGTTATTAAGTTGTTGAACAGTTGGCAGTAAAATAAGTCACAAAGGTGAAAACATTTCGCCAAATATTGCCAAATGTGGCGAGAAATCGACTTTTATGACTAGCAATGCTTAAACACATGAAAGATGACAAATGAAAGAATGTTCCCAAGTTTGCGAATTTTCGCCAACTTTTGGCGACATTTAGCAAAAGAATTGGCTTTTAGAATCGAAAGATTTTTCTAGGAATTCCCAATAGGAGCCAAGATACATAATTCAACTAACCAGAGTCCATAGAAGGCATTCAAAAACAGAATTGAACCATTTATTCTACATAGAACTGACTTTTATAAGTTGTATAGAGAATGTATTGTTAAATCGAGTTGAACACAAAGCTAATTTTAATCGAGCATAACTCGGTCTTTTCAGCTGGTTGTTATGTTAAATGTACCGGCGCGAAAACAAACAAAGAAATAAAAATAAGCGAGAAGAAAACACATTTCTTTTACAACTTGATAACTTTTTTTTTTTTTTTTTTTTTTTTTTTTTTACACAGGCTGTAAAAACGTTATATTTATAACAGGTAAAATTTTCAAAGAGTTCGAGCATGAACCGACCGTACGTGAAAAAACAAGGGAATGTCTTTTTTCTGAGCACTCTTATCTCTAAATGATTGAGTTATTTTTACATATTTTGCATTCATTAAAAGTGTAGTACAAAATCATAACAGGTAAAATTTTCAAAGAGTTCGAGCATGAACCGACCGTACGTGAAAAAACAAGGGAATGTCTTTTTTCTGAGCACTCTTATCTCTAAATATCAATATTTTTTCACGATTTTTAATTTTGAAAAATATAAATTCATACAAAATCGGGTTTATCGATGTACAATTCTACAAAATTGAAGTTTGCTTAAATTTATTACCACTCACCACCAGACACTGAATAAAAAAATAATAATAGACATTTTCTCTTTCAAATTGACGTTTTTTTATAACACCGTTGCTTAAGGAAAGATTCCCCTTTGTTGGGTCCAAATGATTGAGTTATTTTTACATATTTTGCATTCATTAAAAGTGTAGTACAAAATCATAACAGGTAAAATTTTCAAAGAGTTCGAGCATGAACCGACCGTACGTGAAAAAACAAGGGAATGTCTTTTTTCTGAGCACTCTTATCTCTAAATATCAATATTTTTTCACGATTTTTAATTTTGAAAAATATAAATTCATACAAAATCGGGTTTATCGATGTACAATTCTACAAAATTGAAGTTTGCTTAAATTTATTACCACTCACCACCAGACAACGCCAAGCAGGTCAGGTTTATAGTAGATTTATAAAGCAAAGCTTTTTATTAACGTATGGAGTTTATCTAAAATCTAGAAAATCCATTTCATCTGAATAAAAAAATAATAATAGACATTTTCTCTTTCAAATTGACGTTTTTTTATAACACCGTTGCTTAAGGAAAGATTCCCCTTTGTTGGGTCCAAATGATTGAGTTATTTTTACATATTTTGCATTCATTAAAAGTGTAGTACATGTGGCTGACACGAGTTTTTATTATACCAAATATTTAGGATGACACGGCTATCCTAACTGAACCATACATCTGCTGTAAAGCAGGTGGACACTACCGCTATATTTTTCTAAAACCATATTTTTCAACATGCAATACAACAGAAAATTTGACCCAATCAGC
Organism: Maratus michaelseni; assembly: GCA_963931845.1. Classification (NCBI taxonomy): domain Eukaryota; kingdom Metazoa; phylum Arthropoda; class Arachnida; order Araneae; family Salticidae; genus Maratus; species Maratus michaelseni. Next base: position 68,755,611 of record OZ007593.1, read on the forward strand.
TTATTCTTCAAGTTTTATCGTTTTATGTGAGCAATGAAAACATATAATGTATTAAAATAACTACTATCCATTTTTACCAAGACTATAAATTTGAAGTGGAAATGCAAGGAAGCATCGGCCGTGTTTTTTCCTCTGGGTACATTTCAATAAAAGTGGTTGCGTGATTCTACAAAATTAATTGAATTTCAATACACGAATCTTTTTTATGTATCAAATGAATCTACGATGACAATCCTTCATCGTGTAAAGTCTTATAAAATAAAGATACTACCTCGCCATATATTTTACACTATAAAATAGTGAAAGTAGAGAAAAATATAACTTTGTAAGTTGTAAAAATCCAGTTTATTTATTTTTCATCAAGAAAGAGAAATATTTGCCTATTTTTGGGCCTTACAAAGTGCCAGCACTCTTTAAAGTAGGGAATCACTTTTGTAAATGTAAGTTTTTGTAACATTAAATTTAAAGTAAATGCATACCTTTTTAGTATAAAAATAAAGTACATTTCAGCAAATGAAACATTTTATTTTCAAAATGGATAAGTACATATAATTACATCTTTTGTTGCAGATGTTTAATTTCCATCTTATTCAAATGCTTATTTAAAACTTCTGTTTCCACGTACTAAACAAATGTATGCATTCCTGCTGCATTATATCAACTCTAATATTTTTTCTTGAGAATCAAATATCAAATCTCACATGTTATGAATAAACAAACATATTTCTTTTATTCTTTTTTTCCAACCATTTTATTTTAAATTGTATTTTTCGCAATTTTATTATTCTCTAAAACACATTTAGAAAAATTCATTACAATAAGCTGTTTTTAGGTAAAATATATTATTTTTTATCACGCTTATTTATGCATATCATTCTGCTTCTTCTTTTGTAATCGCTTTTAAATTTTTCTTCATACACATTTTTAGAGTATTGTATTTTTTTTGTCTTGTTTACTAAGAATATATAAGTTTTCTTATTTCTTTAGAAAATGAAAATGCCCTAGAGGTCCAAGTTGTAGATGATATTAATTATCTTATTATAATTATACTTTACTTATATACCATTAACATCTTTCTTCTTTTTTATAAAAAAAAAAATATTTTGTAAAGATCTTATGATATTGATGTCTTCCACTTAGAGGTAAAGACATAATAGGATATATTTTATTTTTAAAAAAATCTTTTCATAAAAGATTTTTATTCATTATCTCAATTCTTTCGAAATTCAAACATTGTAATTACTTATTATTATAGAAATTCACGTCGTATTTTGAGATGGAAAATATTTTTTCCGTAACATTTTAAATGCACTTGAAAATTAAGATTATTTCTGAAATATACGCGTCTACGACAATATTCGTGTAATATTTCATTTTAGTATGATGTAAACATATCTTAACATGTCTGCGACTATTACAAGAGGAAATCGATAACCAAGATCGTACATGCTCCTGGAGTTATTAATTGAATTGACGTATAATTATGCTTTTTTAAAAAATCCTTTGTTCAGTAAGAACAATTCCATTGGTTGTTGTTATTATTTTCCCAATATCTGGTTCGTGCATGAAGGTTCGTGTATTAATTTTTCCCTAAGTTTCCCCCACGTTAAAATTCTACTATATACAACGAACAATGCATTTTATTTCAATTGCATCTTATAGCTTCCCTAAAATTTCTGCTCGTGAATCAAACAATGTCTTTAAATGAATACTTTTTAGATTTTCTCCTGTTAAAATATTTCCATGTGAATCAGATAATGCCTTTTACAGTAGTTCACGTTTAAGATAAGAAATGTTTTGAAAGCATCAATGCTTATTTTATTTTCTAATCTTAAAGAAGTTCCCATATCTGTAATTATCTTGACATTCCATATTTGAATATAAATTAAAATAATCAATTAAGTCACCTCACCAGATGCACAATGTGATGTCCAGCACCAGACTTGAATAAAATAATTTTATCTGTGGATACTCTACTCCAGAAAGCGATACTACTAAATGTTCCTAAAGAATTTAGCACAGACAATATCACAACTTCTATAAACTTTTTTAACCTATTCTTCTTAAAACGGGAATCTGTTATTTTTGGATATAGGATTTTGGAAAAAACGGTAATTTAAAAGTTATTAAACGATTTGTCAATATATAATGTAACTATAAAATTGACCAACTGGTAGAACTGATGAGAAAAACAAAGCTCATTTGAATTATATAGTGTTATGCGGTCGAAACAGCCTTGTTCATGTTGCAGAGTGCATTGCTTTGAATCTGGACTGAAAAAATTTTCTATAGGAAACCTGTCACGGTTTCACAACCGGTCTCTTACATTGTAACATAGGAAAATACACAAATATTGAATTGGCTTCTTCAAAGAATCATTATCGCATAGCTTCTGATGTAGGTGTAAAAAGTTCCAATTTTGAGGAGTATACCATCTTAGAAAACGTTACTGGCAAAAGTGCATAGTGCTTCGTATGTTACAGACCAAACATACGTATGAGAGATGCATATTGATAAATTCAAAGCTTTGTAAGCGCCAATACTACAACCTCAGCAACCGGTTCTGAAATGCTGGTTCACTTCGGAAAAGTTGTGCAGACCCAGTTCCCACATGCACTCTACCATGTTAAGAAGGCATTCCCAATTCTATATAGCAATATGATACAAAACCGTCTTTATAGTCCAAATCGTTTTTATACTTCTTCAAGTTGGTCGCACTGCTTCTGAATCTCTTCAATAGGATTTTCACTATACATAATTGAGATTTTTTTTTTTTACACATAATAATAATAAGAGATTTTTCGGCTTACACATAGTAATTACAATTTACTGCAATATATGTTATATTTTTGAAGAGTTATAACTTTAAAAAATGGATTACAATCATTAATTTAATTAAACAGACTAAGAAACATACTATAATATCATCTTTCATATCATGATAATCAAAAATAAAAGTAAAGAAAATGACGAGTTATATAAAATTATTCAGGTTATGAGTCCTATCATAATTTCTGAAATACATTTCAATATAATAATTAAACTGGCAAAAAAACAATTTTTTCGAAACGTAAAATTTTATTACATACTAGCTGACCCAAACACCGTTGTCCGGTATCGTGCAATAACCTTACATATCTTTAAAAAAGACACTCTGGCCCAGAACCCCTCTACCTTCTTACAGTTTACCAGGCGTGAAGCATGGGAAATTTCTTAATTCCACCTATCACCGCCAAGGCGTGTATTCTGTTGTAATTGTTATTGTTTGTTGTAAACAAACCTCTTCCCGATAGATCCTCCGTCACGGGTCCTCGCTCCCTACGGCACCATATACAGGTAATAAGAGCCGAATATTATTACATTTTTACGGTTTTAAACGATATAATAACACAAAAATATAACTGGAAAGGTGTAAGAAAAATTGGATTTTGTTCAAAAATGGTGGTGATATAATCTGTAGTCGAAGATGCTGGAATTTAATGGAAAAATTATGATGGAGTTATGTACCAATTCTTACGAAAAGCCGAGAATAAACTGAAATTAAACGCTACCTCTAGTGGAGAAAGAGTAGTACTAAAATTTGAATGACTAGTAAAACAAAGCATAAAAAAATCTTTATGCAACAATAAAATATTTACAGAAATCGTAGGGAAGAAGAAATCACGAAAGAGTCTCAAAAATGCATTATTCGGAAATAGCGGTTTATAGTTGCAAAGTGATGAACTTAAATTAATTTAATTTTTCATGGACCACAGAATAGAGTTACAAAGCAAGAGTTGTAGGCGACCAAAAGTGCAGAAAAGTAATTGAAATATGAGTTAGTTGTATTCTTAGGAATTTATTCTTACAATTCTTAGGAAAATCTTATAATCATTACTGTGAAAAAATGTCGATAAAAAATATTATTATTCAAACTAATTAATGTTTTTTCTACTAGCATATTGCATATGGAGTACCGAAAAAGTTGTTAAAAAAAAACTAGTAAATCATTCTCCAAAACGGAATAAAAGGGAACAAGTTATCAAAATGAACGCGATATTTAACACAACCGTTTAAAATATAAGAATAACCCTAAAATATAAAAAAATAATCTGTAAAATTAAGTTTTCTTTTTTAATTACTATGCATTGTCAATATTATATCGTATAACTTCTGATATTTTGTTTCAGAAAGTAAATGGAGGAACAGGTTCCGAAGTGCCCAAAGCAGAAGTAAATTTAATACGATATATACCCCCGTCATTTTTCTTCGTAGTTTAAATTTTTTTCAAAAATTAAGTAAATTGATAGACCAATTTTAACAAAATTTGAGTTTTTGTAATAATAAAAATAGTATACTCTATATTGTAACTTTCAAATCTATAAATTGAATAGTATTCTTAATATTCGAAGGAAAGTAAATATGAGAAAATTTTACCGTCTACGATTATCAAATCATTTGTTACTTTTGCAGTTTTGATATTTTTTAGTGCCATTTTCAGATTAAAATATTGCATTTTTGCGATGTTTTATGACTTTTGAATAACTATCTCGGTTAATTATTAAATATGATAAAACTGAGCCTCAGGTGCATCAGGACATGCACTGTTAAAAATTTGCAGCAAACTCTCCAGTCATTTGACCGTTTTTTATAATAAATGGTTACATAACCGTATTTTAAATCTGTTATTACCAGAATATGGACAATAATATGGTCAGAATACAGTTAACTTACGGTTACATAACCGTTTTCTATAAAAACAGTCAAATGACTGGACATTTTACTGCAAATTTGAAACACTGTAATTTGGTCTATCCAAATCCAAATTTTCAGACCTGTTCCAGATGTAGATTTTGCTGATGCGTTTTATGCCAAGATCTGAAAGAACGCAGGTTTTAACCTAACTTATTAAGTATAATAACCAAATTTAAAATTTGCAAAATATAAATACATCTTACATATGTATTAAATTACCATTGCGTATCAGAAAACAATAAAATAAAACGAGATAATAATATGAGCATTTTAAAAATTTACTGAATACCTTTCACATTTAATCAAAGTGACAACTCTTATCATTACTGTTAGTGTGGATAAAACTGACACTCGGACAATGTGTATCTTCGTCATATCGTCGTCACTTCCATCTATATTACTTAAAATTCCAGTCAATTTGACATCTTTTATGACTATTTTCTGAGAGACTGAATTCCACACATCCAGTAAAAACGTACTTTTACTTACCCATCATACGTAGTATAGGGTAAGTCTTGTAATCGTTTTGAAAATCGAAAAAAAAATTTTGACGGATTTACACGTTTCAGACACTGGAGATTCCGAAAAACATATTTTTAGAAAAAAAATTTTGCCGTCCGTCTGTGTGTCTGTGTGTCTGTGTGTGTGTCTGTAAACGCTCTATCTCCCGAACAAATTGAGATAGAGACTTGCAATTTGGTATGTACTTAGTATGTAATAATGGGAAGAAGCCTATTTCATTTCAATAACCTCGATTAACCAGAACTACTTTTTCGGACTCTCGAAATATTCGTTCTGATGAAAGGTATATAAAAATTTTCGAAATTGTTTAGTTTAAGAAATGAATATAAAAGACAATAAAAAAACATAAATTTTACATAAAGCATGAAGTCGATCGGATAATTAGTTGCCGAGATATTTGGAATCCTATTTACCACACTCTTCGATTTTTCATGACCCTGTATTTCATCCAAATTTCACTTTAAAGATATATTTTAATTTTTAATTTGACGCTTAATCAGATGCAATAAACCGCTAGTTAATAGGATTATTATTTTTGGAGTTATAAGGAAAAACCTCTTTCAAGCAATTCAGTAACCGAGCCTTTAAAGTTTATGACGTCATCAAGCCACGATTTTATTTGAATTGCAATACATTTTATAAGTAGTTTACACATTTTTATTTTAATATTTTACATTATGCATATCCATGATGGGTAAGTATTACGGTGGCCCCCAACGACTAGTTCTGGTAGCATTGAAAAAAAAATCCTGAACTTTCAGTTATTAAAATTATATGGTTCTCATTATACACGTGATATACCTTTTTAAACATTTCCCTGTCGAACATAGAGGACGAATTACAAACGAGTAAATTCGGCATATGAAGTATAGAGATTAAATCATACGAAAGTTTTATTTTAAATCAATTTAGTATTTCATTAAAGTAATGATAATGTTTATTCAAATGTCAGGAATATGTCAGGAAAATGTTAATTAAAATTTAACTATTAAAAAACTAAAAACTACAACTTTGCTAATTACAATAAATCTTCAGTCTTCCATCCCTTAGATCTTAGATATGACTTATTTTTTTCACTATGAAAGTGACATTTAAAAGAGAAAAAATCTTTCAGAATATGTCGGATGATTAATCTATCTTTCATGCAGAAAAATTATCAGAGCAGGACAATCGATGATGCGTTAACATGAGATAAATCAGGAGTGAAATATGGGTATTGAAGCAAAATAATTCTTACATATTTTTTATAACACTTTACCTTATAAAAATTAAAGATATATATATATATATATATATATATATATATATATATATAATAAATATTTTCAACAGTTCCTCATGCTTTAAATATATGTATAGAAATTCTTTCACATATTTGTTTATTTATTTATTTATTTATTTTAATTAACAAGTTAACACACATGCACGACTTTATATGCAATTAAAAGCAGACAGATTCTGTTTATGCCGATGATACATATATAGTACATGTTAACTACATATTTTAAATTTTAATATGATTTTAATAGGATACATTATCTATCTATATATATAAAAGCCGTTCTTGGTATGTATGTTCCTTATACAAATCTACAGTTTTTGTCCGGTTTGAACAAAACTTGGTGTACATATACTTTAGAACACGAGTAAAATTACTGTCAACGTTAAAAATTTCTCAGACAATTCTTTACCACTTTTTTCAAACATTTCCCATAGTTTACCATTACAGAAATCTATTTTTTTCCTCAATTTCTAATTCAATTTCTTTCCCGTTGCCATTCAAAGGAACTGCGTATGGAAATTATTTTCATAAACCAATTTCAAATTAACTCGCTATAATTTGAAATCTGAAAGTGACGTCAATTTTGTCAGTTGTGATTTTTTTCGCATATTACAAAGATTACTATAAGTGCTTTAAACGACATAGTACTTATATTTAAATGAGTTTGGAGAAAAATAAATAGCTTCTAATTTTACAAAGGCAAATTGTTTCCACTGGTTTGTTAATATTAAAGTAAATTTTCTGAGAAATAAAAACATATTTTTTGCGCATTCAAACTTTATGATTCAATTTATTCAACATAATCAAAAATCGTCGGTCAAATATTGACATTTAGCAATCATTACATCGTAACTTTTTTCAGCTTGAGCCTCAACCAAGGAGGCATATTTAAATTCCTTGGATGTAGGAGGACAGTAGATGCCCTATTAATAAAAATTGAATTTAAAGAAAACAACACAGTGTTTTCCATTATTTTTTCTTCAAAAATGGGTGTTAAAACAAATGGGCTTAAAAGTAAAATGGTTTATTCCATAATTTTTTTAAATATAAAACGTTTGTTTTAATTTTAAAAATTAATATATTTTTTATAAGTTCGGCAACGTGGTGACATTTTATCTCACCAGCTTCGAAATTATTATCCAATTCTTAAGAGAACACTATATTTTTGGAAAATAATGTGTGGCATCAAAAATCACATAATTTCAAAACGCAATTTTAGCAAATTCTGTTTAAATTACATTGTAAATATAATTTCGGAGTTAAATTTAGTATTTAAGAATATTGTTTAAAATTTTTCTATGAGAATGTGACGTCACGCACTCAAGTAAAGTCGTTTTTCTCAATTAACTGTAGGCGAAAAGTAACAATTCTTGCGGAGTTAGTAATTCATAATTTATTATTTCCTACACATAATATAATGTATTTTAAGTACTTGAAAATTACGAGAAACTTGGCGAAACTTCAAGCAATTTAGCTCAACGTTTTACCTACGTTAAGTTGACAAACATGCACATTCTCTATTAATATAAATGCATATTTGTACATGATTCATGAAGCAAAAGAATTGGTTTTAACTAGACACGTATCGGCTCAGAGGAAAATCTACCCCGGTGAAAGTGTCGTCATATTTTAAATCATGTGCCGGTTTACATTCACAAAATATTAGTATTTTATAGCAATTTACACAAAGTAGCGAACTTCTACAGAATGTATTGGTCGCCAAAGTATAAGTTTAACATTCTTTTACCGTACAATTTTCCAGAATATTAAATTACTTTAAAATTACTTTAAAATCCAAAAAACATCAGTAAATTGAGATACGCTTTTCAAACGAATAACATTGAGAGTACATTTATTTTATTCGACCGCAAAAAAATTGAATGTGCTATGTTTAGAAATAAATGTCTTTACTTTATAAAGATCAAATAAGTTAATCTTTCGTAATTGGATTGGACACAGATTTTAAAATATACATGCTTTAAAATTACTTTAAAATCCATAAAAATATCAGTAAATTGAGATAAACTTTTCAAACTACATTTGAAAGTGCATTTTTTTTCTAATTGATAGTTTAAAAAATGAAATTAGGCGATATTTCGTAGTTACAAATATGCACTAACAAACAAAATTTAATGGTTAGGTCGTTGCTACTGTCAATATGATGTCGACATTACTCACGGATATGTTTTTGTTTTATAATATAGATAGATGCCATATGAAAGTGAATTTCGCAAAATGTTACGACATTTGGTAATTATGTTTTCACTGTCAGGAAAATCGTTATATTTTTATGTTGTATGCGCAAAGGAAACACGCATTCTCATTTATAAAGCTGAAAAATTTTACTATGGTTGAGGTAAAGTAACACCTATTTTTTCTAATTGTCTTTTTTATCGATTTATGGTTGAGTATGCACAAATAATATTGTCGTCATTGTTATTGTCGTATTATTGTATGTTAATTTATGTTAACCCGGGCAAAGCCGGGTGGTTCTGCTAGTGTTTTTATAACTGCTTTAAAATAGTAATATCTACTTAAATTTAAAAGAAATATTTTTCTACAACCATTTCTATTATTACTAATTTCATACATTTAGGTTTCAACTTTGGTTTTAATAAAGAAAATGTTATTTTTTAAAGTAAAATAACTAAAGTGAAAATAATTATGTCAATGACAAAAAAAATATATATATGTATAGATTCCTATTAATAAATTTAATTAATTGCTTACTTTAATATTTCAAATACTAAACGTTAAATCACTAATTATTAGTTCACACACCAGAGATCAGAAATTTTCTTGGAAGCGCACGTTTTATTTCTTTCATCACATTTTGTTTAATATTATCCGGAAGACAGCGATTTTATTTAATTGTCTTACTTCTACTGAGTATTATAATGGTCTTAAACATTGCATGCCATCTGTCATATACTTCCTTATTTCATTATTTAATATTTTGAAATTAATTATTTTATTTAAATATATATATATATTGTTTCTATGTTTAGTTTCGATCCATGGAGGTTGTATTATTATAATTATTATTATTTAACTGCAGACCAGGCCCCTACCTGCCGTGCATTATACCTAGCTTAACGAATTTGTGTACCTGGATGCGGGGATTCGTCTAATCTTCCCATAACGGAGATCTACCTCATTGGTGGTCATTGGCTGCAACGCTAATTGGTGAGAGTCACATTTGTTACTGTGTTGGCCGGTTCTAGATTGTTATTAAGTGTGGGTTTCTGGGTACGTTGTCGAATGGGAAAATGGAAAAAAAAAGATTTGCTTCCGTGCCGTATTCACAATGACTATGTTGCTAATATAGACTATGACAATTTAACGTAATTCAGTTTAATTTTTGTGTTTCGTCTATGTATTACATATTGGCTGTAGTATTCGTTAGTAGTTTGCTATAGTTTCTTTGTTTGACGGTTCATGATTTCTATTTAACTTTGTTGAATTGGCAAATTAAAAAAAATAATAATTATTATAAACAGAGAAAAGAACTGGTCTGGTAATTTCGAACCTCGATCAGGTGACGACACCACCTAACTAGGCACCTCCAGATGTGTAATTAATAGGGAACTTGGAGGACTTTGCATGATGGAATGTGCATGCAGAAGATTTTATACTATATAATAATACTACATAAAGCAATAATGTCATAGAGCTTAAAGCAGTTTATCTATCTTAAATGTGATATTTTACTTGACGTTCTTGATGCAATAAAATCATACATTTTAATGATAATATGATTACCATATTGAAGAAAATGTCCTGAATATAACAGTGAAACTTCGCACAAATGCTAGTTTAAAACTGGAAATTGTAGATTTAACACATTAAGAATTATGACAGTGGAAGCTGTTGGACATGCGCAGAATCAGAAACTCGAAAATATCTATAATAAAAAAAAAATAATATAACAATAATAATCAAAATAAAATTTTTTAAAGTATAATAAGAATATAAAAAATATATTAGAATAAAATGTGTTTCAAATAAAAATAACTGTATTTTTTGTTGTTGTTGCACGTGTGGACCATTTTTAATTGCTTGGTGGCTGGATCAGTCTTCTGCTATTTTCAACGAAATTCACAGAAAGTTGCCATTACCCACATGTGAATAAACATTGCATTTTTAATTCTGGATCTAATGTGAATTGTTATATACATCCTGAATATAAATACATTTTGGTTGCTATAGAAGATCTAAATTAATGATCTGTTACAATAATCACCATTTCTCACAGTCGGTGTAATTACATTACCGTAGATGTAATTACATTATGATATTTTTCTTAATAAAAAAACTTGGAAATCACGCTGTTTCGTTAACATTACTTTCGTGTGTTTCCAGAATATCTCTAGTTTAGCAATCCACAAATGTATTTAAACAAACATTTACACTGTGTTTATATAAGCAAAATCATTTCTTACTTCACGAGATTTATCCTATCCAAATACTGAAATATGTATATATGTCAATCAAATAGAATTTGCGACTATACATTTGACATTTAGTAAAATTTAGAACATAATCTCTTTCAATAATATGTTTATGGAGAAATTATCAATACGCACTTTTAAGAAATCTAAATCAACTTAAAATTTTCTTATCCAAATTTAAACAAATATTCACCTGTTTCAACAAAATATACTCGCATTTAAAAATGATAAAAATTAATTTGATACCTGTAGAGTGAACAATCGAGTCTGAAAAATATATTATATTAAAATATTAAGTTTGCGCCATGCTAACTTAATGTTTTGTAATACCTGCTATGTTGAACATTGATTAATCATATAATCATATACATATAACAATCAAAAAAGACAATTTATACTTTTCTTTTTCACATTTAACATCGATAATTAATACTGATATTACTATTGAATTATATTATAGTTGGTACAGATAAATTTAACATTGTTTCACGGAGATTTATATATACAAAAAAAAAAAAAAAAAAACTCTGGATGTCATTGCATAAATAGAATTCTTTGTAAAATTAGCTTTCGCAATCCATAAGTTTCATTTCTTACGTTTTCATATCGACTTTTATGAATTTAATTATACATCACTGTTCAAAAATATTCCAGAACTTTTGAAATATTAATTTAATTTTAACCAGGAAATAATATATATATATATATATATATATATATATATATATATATATATATATATATATATATATATATATATATATATATATATATATATATATATATATATATATATATATATATATATATATATATATATATATAACAAGTTAATATTCTGCATAAACAGGATATTTCATATAATGTATTAGATATATATATATATATATTAAAGTATAAACATTACGCCTGATTACTTTTATTTTTACAATATAAGAACATATTAAATTTGCTGCCAAACATTGGATAAAAATATAACTGGTACCCATTGATTAGTAAAAAAGTCTTCTTTTTTTCTTCTTTACTTATTAAATAAAATACTTACATTTTTCTTATCTATCTATCTATCTATCTATCTATCTATCTATCTATATATATATATATATATATATATATATATATATATATATATATATATATTGACACAGATATATTTGTCTGTTTTTATTTACTTTAGCTAAGCCAATAAATAAGCTAAGATAATAAAAACCTGAAATTTATTAGATTTAGCATTTAGATTTTCAAAGAAAAAAAATTTCAATTTTTTTCTTTTAGTATTTACTGCGAAATAAAAATGATATAGATACATTTATATACGACTACAAGCATTTTATTTATGAAATTGAATAATTTATATTGAGAGTTAAATCATCAGACAAAAATTTCGATATTTGAAATTATTAAATTTCTCTATAATACTTTTCATAAATAAAAAATGGAAAGTTCAATTCTTAAGCCAAACAAAATGCAATAAAATTTGATTAAAATTGAAATTGGAAATTTAATTATGATAGAATTTCAATTTCATATGTTTGAAGTACATAAAAAATAATTTTGCATTATGTATATTAATATGTTTGCAGAAATACGATTGCACTGACTGTTTTCTTTTTAATTTAACGAGCAGGGAAGGCCGAGCTATGCTCAGTCAAAATTAAATTTTACCCATTAATTGAATTTTCTCGAACATGTGACTTAGCCTAACAGTCTTCTCGTGCCGGAAAACCATAGGATGCAAAATTTAGTGTAAATTGAGCCGCTTTTTAGATATTGACCCACAATGACACAGAAATGACCCACTAATGGAATTTTCTCGAACATGTGACCTAGTTTAATGATTTTCGCGTGCCCGAAATTTTTTCGTAAAATACAAAATTTAATCAAAATCGTTAGAGCCGTTTTTTAGATAAAATTAATTTGACCCGCGTTGACCCAAAAATGACCCACTAATCGAAAGTTCTCGAACATGCGACCCAGCCCAATTGACTTCTCATGCCCGAAAATGGTCGGATACAAAATTTCGTCAAAATCGTTTGAACCGTTTTTTAGATACAATTAGCTAGACCATGACCCCAAATGACCCCAAATGACCCACTAATCGAATTTTCTCGAGCATGTGACCTAGCCCAATGGTTTTCTGGTGCCCCAAAACGGTAGGGTACGAAATTTCGTCAAAATCGTTAGAGACGTTTTTAAGATAATTTTTGCATATATATATATATATATATATATATATATAACCACCCACAAGATTTGCTCCTATTAGAATATATGATACCATTTCATGATATACATGAATTCCCCTGTTTTTTAAAGAAAAATATATTCCTGTCTACATTTTTTATCTTTATTTTAATTTGGTGAGATTCATATTGTACAAAGTTGTACATTTGTGAAAAGAAAACGATTTTTAAGAAATTTTTTCTCATCGTTAAATATTGTTATTCTTTAATTAAACGTTGATAAGCTTTTATTCAACAATTTAATTACAAAAATTACTCAGAGAAAAAAAAGACTCAGAATACATAAACAGATTTTAAAATTAATAAACATTTAAAAAAATAGTTGAATTTATGCATGTCTTGGACACTGTTTATCATCAATAGAGGGTTTTCGGTAAGAAAAAATAAACTGAAAATGAATTGTGATCGTACTGATGTACCATTTTTAAAAAATCTTTTTGGTGGGTTTTTCCTAATAATATATCACTTCCATGTTTCTTTGATTAAAAGGGTACCGAAGCAAACAGAAAACGGCTTTTTTTCCTTATGAAGTATGTTCTCAATAAAGGGGAAAGCACATTCAAATATTTACCAACACCTTCAGTCAAATGTCACATGTCTGGAGCAATAATTCTTATCTCACACTTAAAAGGTTCTTATTTCATCTTAATTCATTACATCTTAGAGATATTGCTCGATACACTCGGAATATCAATTTATCCAGCATTTTGAAAACCGTATATGTTAGATCTCCATACAGACTAAGCTTTTGCAAATTCGTAGAAATGATTCTATCTGCCAAGAATCTTCTTTATAGTATTGAGAACAATATAGGCATTATGAAACATTTGCCTTGATTGAAAAATGTTTGTGTGGAGATTGCATTTCCGTTGCAATGAGAAAGCATCACATAATACCTTAGAAGGGTAAATAAACTCTTATTTTTAACCGTATAAGTATTGTAATGTTTTTCCGAGCAATAAACATGACGACGTTACTGCTCAATCGGCAACAGCCTGTCCCAATCTATTGAGAGTATTAAAGTTAAGCCATATTGAACATACGAATTCAATTTTATTAACTCAGCGAAAAAATACACAAACCGAGATTCGAACACAGAATTCCACCTTGACTTACATTGTAAATGCTCTACCGCTTGAACTACCTGTATTTTATTTATTTATTTATTTATTTATTTTATTTATTTATTTATTATTTATTTATTTTTTTGTTTGTCTCTAGTTCCTGCCACCTGTCGCGTGGGGCTTTGCCCGGCAGGACCAGCCATTTGGCGAAGTTTGTACTGCCATGTTTAATCCCTGCGTGCCAGGGAGCTAGCCGGGAAGACATTAAACGCTCAGCGTCTGGGTTCGCCCTCAGCCGAGTGGTCTTCCTCAGGCATTAAATTAAATTAAATTAAAATAACAACCGGCGGGCATACTTCGCTCAGATAGCCTTATTGGCAATAACATCTGTTCTGTCATGTAGACTGCTGAACAAAATACATAGCTGGTAATAGACCACCATTAAATGATGGGAATGTAGATACACTATTATTTTTTCCTCAATCATACTGCTTGGTAAATATACCATGCCGATCGTTTAATTAGGATCTTTTACCTGCTGTTGAGCTTTCCGCATAGCAGAACAGATGCTATTGTACATAAGGAATACGTATTTCGTACGTATTTCGTATGTACATATATTGTACATAGGAAATACGCCCGTCGTTCGTCAGCGCAGGCAGCTCAAACGGTCGAGAACTGACAATCAAAGTCAAATGTTCTGGATTCGAGTCACGGCTTGTGTATTTTTTTCGCTCAATCGGAAAAATTGAATTCGTGGGATATCTTTACCAGTCAGTATGGTTAATTTAAAAATAATAGTCATATTATGCAGTTATCGATGACCGTGAAAACAAAGTGTGTTTTGCATGTTTGTAGCACATTATTCAACAATTGTAGGCTCTGTACAATTTCAGAGTCCAAATGACAAAGAGTTCACGTTCTTTATTATCTGATAGAAATCGCTCGCAGAACAGCTTCAGTTTTAATTTTTAAACATAGCATACCATGAAGAGTACTTCCGTCAGTTAATGGAGGTAGGTTAAATGAATATTTATCTAAAATCCGATCGTCTGATATCTATCTATCTATATATATATATATATACTAGGGGGCCTACCCCCTGCGAGCTACGCTCGCCAACCCCCGCTCAGACTTCGAGGCCTCTAAAAACATGACAGCGTGCTTCGTTTTAAAAATATTGGTAAATCTGTAATTGGGTTGCCATGCTTTTAACGTTTTAATGGGGCATTTTTTATTATCATGGCCTCATATACAGCTGTTGCGACAACTGACGACTCTTTTAGGGATTGGTAAGTAAAAACAATTACACCTTGAAAACCAGCTTGTATAAAATGGTTAGGTTTAAAATGTGGCTACCTCTCGCACTTTTATAACAACGATCTGTATTCTATTCTTCCTTTGATTTTAAGGATGAGAAAAATTCCATCTGCTTGTGAATAACATTAAGAACCATGGTATTGAAAAGTACTATGTTATAGACATTTTCAGTAACAGGTTTTAATTTTCTCTGTATTTTAGTGCACCACCATGCATATTTTCATGTTATTTTAAATATGTAAATTATTTATTTTAATTAATATGTATATACGAATTTTCTAATAATTATTTATCATAAAAAAATAATTAAATATTTTGTGCATGCATGCCTGCATTTATTCGGCATCAATTGATGAGATATTTAAACAAATTCGCTATCCGCGATAATTTTACACCATGTTATGTCTCTTGAATATTGTCCATAAGAAAATCTGGTACTTTTCCATTATAGGATCCTTTGCTTTTAGGTTTGTCGTAATTCGAGTTTCAAAAACGAATAGATTCGTTAATATACATATATTTGTTGCCAAAAGTTATTAAAACAAACCCATTGAACTTTTGGTGATTTTCTATAATAGGGGTCTTGACGCTTTTTTTAAAAGCTTGGCGCAATTCGGGCATCAGAAAGTGTGATTTGGTGCCAAATTACATAAACAGCCATGGAAACAAATTCGACGATTTTTGTTTGTTTATATGCGTATTTTAATTATACGTATATTATTATTATTTTTTCTATACAAATTACTTCTGATTATATATAAAATAGGATAAATGACATCTTACGATAAACAAATTGTATAAATATTGTAAAAATGCTTCTGTATACGAAATGACAAAGTAAATAGGTTGACAGAAAGTATGTTGCCAAATTTCCTTTTCCGCCAAGGCTATTTTCTCTGTTTCGTCAAGGCCCCATATACTGGAAAAGCACCGAACTTTTATGCTTGTTTATACATGTATTTATATGTATATATACAATTTATTTATAATTGTCTTTCAATTTACCTCTTTTTGTACATAAAAATAGATAAATGGCTTCTTTTTTATATTAAATAAATTGTATAAACATAAATGACGTCATTTGGACGAATTTATTCAAAATATTTTCAGTTTATAAATTAAATTAACTGCTGACAGACGATTGAATCCTGACATTAGAAATATGATTTTTTTTTCAAATTTTCGTGAAAAACATAATTTAATCACAATCTTGTCTTCATTATCGATTGAAATAAAAGATAAATTCAATTTCAATTTGAAAATGACGAATAAAAATAAATCAATAATCCCTATCGGGATCCTTTTTTATTTTTTCCCTTTTTTGTCACAAAAAAACTGAGTAATTAGTTGCCATCATTACAGAAATGTCATTAAAATTAGAAAAAAATTAATATCTCGAAAACTAATTCCAATTTCAAAATTCTATTACCAGTTTTGACATCCGCGGATTTTTATGCACAATTGGTATTAATTTCACCATCAAGCGTTTAATATTTTATTAAAAATAGCCCTGAAACATAATCAGTCGTTTAATCAGTCGTTTCATAAAATCGTTTCATAAATTCGTTTCATAAAATCGTTTCACAAATTCGTTTCATTAGGATTTTATATATATAGGGTAGATATATATGCGTGTGTATGTGTGTGTGTATTATTTCGTTAAATTTTTCTTGCAATTAAAAAAACACTATATCATCATTAAAATATTTTTTTTTCTTTTTTTACTTAAACAACATTTTAATCATCATTTGTTACTTATAATAAGAAAAAGAATAAAACTAAAATTATAAACATTTTTTTTTAATATAGAAGTTATTTTGATGTATTTAAAAAATTTAATATGACATACAATGCAAACGTATTGTATGACATTTGATGGATTGACCTTTTGGATGCACGTTTGATCGATATGCATCTATGTAGTTTTAAGTAAAAAATTCTGTTTTAAGGGGGTAGGATACCTTTGAACACGTCGATAAAACAAAAAAATATTACTATGTTCCAAGCTTCAAAACTTGTGTAATAACTCAAAAATAAAAATCAAGCTTCATTTAAATATAAAGTTCGTATTTAAATTTATATTTAAAAATATATATATACGTGTAAATTCATAAATAAATATTGAAATGATAAGTTTAAAATTATATATGATAATAAGAGAAAAAAAAGCATAACATTTCTTGCGCGCAGTGTTACTAAAAAATCTATGCATGACAATTAAAAGATATTTTCATCACATATTCATTTCTGTATTATCTACAACTTAAAACCAGAAAAAAGTAAGATTTAATTTTTTTTTTTTTTTTTTTTTTTTTTTTTTTTTTTTTTTTTTTTTTTTTTTTTGTATTTTGAAAATATTTTTAAAAAATTGAATATATATATATTTTTTTTTAATTTATAATTTCATATTTTAATTTAGTCAATATTTTTTATAAATATCCTGGTTTTAGTATAAAGATAACACTATTATGTATTTATTTTCATCAAAATTCCCTCTTTATATGCATATTTTCAGATTTTATCATGCGCGTAAGACGTGTTATGTATTTTTTGCTCTTATTATCATATATATTTTTTAACTTTTCATTTCAATATTTATTTATGAATTTACAAGTATATATATTTTTTAAATATAAATATAAATACGAGATTTATATTTAAATGAAGTTTGATTTTCATTTTTGACTTATTACACAAGTTTTGAAGCTTGGAACATAGTGATATTTTTTTTTTTTTGCTTTTTCGACGCATTCGAAGGTATCCTACCCCCTTAAATGCATTAACATGCGGTATGAACGGATATCATTTAATATATAGAGATTATAAGTATTTAAAATATCATCAAACATGAACATTTCAGTAGGATGGATTGAATTTTATTTTTCTTTAAGCAATATATATTTCCGTGTATATGTATGGAAATATTCAATGCTAGTATGTGTTTCCTTTTTTATATTGAAAATAAAACTTCAGCAATTTTAAAAACTAACCTAATTAGTATTTGTTGCCAAAGAATCGAACTTTAGGTGACTTCCGGATACGAATGCTTATAAATGATAGCATTTGGTTATTTGGAACATATATGCTTTTTAAAATCCTTTAAGGTATCCGCATACTTTCGGAGGTGATTTTTTGAAAATTTTGAAATTTTCTCGTTATACCATTTTTTTTTCTAATGAGATTTAAGTTAAAACTTATAAAAATATATAAATAATTTAAAAATTATACAGAAATAATCTTTTAAAAGTGAAAAATAGTCGAAATTATGTGAAAAATTGACATTTGCGCAAAACATGATAAGTCAAAATCAAACCAATGCATTCGCATTTTGTAAATTGCATAATAAAGAGAATAACTTTCTCTAAGGCACAGGCTAGCTGCATTATAATAGAATCTCTATCGCAGAAGCTATGGCACTTGAAGTACTAATGCAATAAAAACATCGTAAAATTTATTGTTATTTTTTAACTTATATATATATATATATACTAGTGCAATTATAAAACTTATTAATATATCACCATTATTGCATTATTTTCCCTTAATAAACATTTGTAAAATAATTTAAAAAAAAAATCAAGTCATACATAATTTTTGCTATAAGATGTTTTGAGAACAGTAAAATTCTGAAAAAACTTCGTTTTGGAAAAAAATTAAAAATAACTTTTAAAGTCTGTTTTTCCTATAAAAATAATTATTATTCATTAAAGGATTAATTATATACTCCATGTATTTTCTTGAACATATAATCCATATTAAGTGATATTTCCGGTTATAAAATTGTTCGACAATCTGTAACAGATGTAACTTTATATGGCTGTATTGCGGATTCTAATTCAGATATAGACACAATTAAAGCAGAATTCGAGAGATAAAATATCGGTTTTGAATATTATTGCAAAAATGAAAAATAAATATTTTCATCGAAAATGAAGTTTCAAATGTATGTGGATACCTTAAAATGCATACAGAATATTTTACTACTCAAAAAAAGTATAAAACACAAAATATACTTATCTATTGCACCTTATTTATTGCAAACAATCTTAAAAGTAATTTAAAAATTTATATGATACACTACATTTGGTAACAGCTATTTCATTGACAGAAAAAAAAAAACGAATTACACACTATGCTACAACAACTTGGATAATAAGCCAGTTAACGAATGAAATGAAAAATCTTACCAATTTTATTGGCATCAACAACTAAATGAAGCTTTTTATCAAGATTCTTGTTATGCTGCCAAACCTGCATTCTTTCAATTTATCTTTGTTCGATCGCATTCCTTCTAATTTACAGAAAGAAGAATTGTGGTATTTCTTGTGGGAGAAAACCCTTGGCTTTTGAACTGAATTAACAGATAATCGATGGAGCAAATAGTTTTCCAAGTCGAAAGTAAGAAATAGGAAGCGAATTATAAGATATATTTCATTTGGCCTTTTTCCATTTCGTGAATAAAAAATATAATTTTTTTTTTTATTTATGCATGTTATCGTTATTCTGCTAATTTTATTTTTTAGAACAAAATAATAACTAATAAACTCTTTCTCACTTTATTTTTTTTATTGTTTTAAATAAAACATATTAAAGAGATAGACAATATATTCTTCAAAATATAATTATATACAAATAAGATCATGTTTTATGTATAGAATTCTCATACCTAGATTTATTTATTTATTTATTTATTTATTATTATTATTATTATTATTTTAAAGTTCAACAATACAAAACTCAGGATACCAGAAAAAAGAAAGAAATATGTTTCAAGATATGTCAGCCTCATATATACACTGAAATTGCTCATAGATAAACGAAATATTTCGAAAAAAATATATACCATATTGAATGTACTGTTTTGAAAATATTACATACGAAGTGAACCTTTGTGTATTTTTACGTTATCTAATATCTCCTAGATTAGTGCGATATATATTTTTGAGCACTAATATTTTCATAAAATCAGTAAGTTATAAATGGTTTTACAGCCCAATTAATAGGCCAGTGGTGAAGACGCTAGAATCTAGACAAGTGGTGCGCGTTTCGAACACAGATTTCGGCATGTATGTGTGTAGTGTGTCGAATTTTACTTTAAACGGATGGACCGTTTTTTTTTGTCTTTTTTTTTACCTCTTGTGCGAAAGGTTACCGCAGTGCACCCAACAAATCAACAAACCATCTAAATATCACATACATGTCGACAGGTGCAGTGGCACCTCCAAGTAGGATCATAACCACAATGGACATCAGCTCCACTTATTTTTTTCTCGGCCGATAAAAAAAATTTCGCGCCAAAAGCAAAGATGTGTTTGGTCATTTAAAACGTCTGTGTGACACCGGTTAAAAAACGTAGCAAAAATTAAATTGTGAAGATATTTTGTGAATGACGATTTATCGAACATTATTAATATGTAAAAAAACATTGTAAATAGTTTAAATATAATATCTTAATTCAGTTAAAGAGTCTTTATTGCGTCAAACTCGCCGCATATCATGGATATCATAATGGCAGCTAGCCAGGGATTTGAACCCGGGACTTCTGTTTTGCCAATTATTGTTAATGTCCTTGATATTGAAAGTGTTATAACTCCTTTTGATAATAGCGCATTTAAAGTGCAGATAAATGGCTTTCTAATTTCGAAGATATAACTAGTATGTTTAATTTATCTGAGTTCCTTAAATTTATATTTGCAAAAATATCCATAAGGGATAAAGCGCACTTATTATTTCAAACCGAAAGCCATATAATTTCTTGGATTAAGTTAAAAGATCTGCTTATATCTGAATTTGGTGCATTATATAATTCTTCCGAATTGCATGATAATGTAAACTGTCAGAGAAAAACATAAATGTTATGATGCAAAAATATGTAATATGTTTCAGATTATAATGATTTGATAATTCTTATTGAATAAACATAATTTACTAGTAACAGTCAGTGTAAAAACCAGTGAAAAAAAAAGCACATCATATATATAAAATATATAACAGATAATGTTATTTTCATATACATTATTTAGGCATAAATTCAAAATTTACTCTATAAAAAGTACTTATTTGAAGATTGTTTAAATGATAAAGTGATTTTGCATGAAAAACAATTGCTGATGCGCACTTTAGTGTACTTTAAAAAGAAAAAAAAAACTATAAGTTCACTTACTTTGAATTTTTTCAAAAATTTCCCAAATACATTTAGCTTGACAGCGTGACTTAGTTAATTAGTTTATTTTTTTCAATTATATACTTTTAAAATTTATATGAAATGGACTGATTTAAAAATGGCATTGCATATAAATTTTAAAATATGAAATTGAATGGAAAACAATTTAAGTTACTATTTAAGGCATTGTGTTTTGGAATTTATTTTTTAATTCAAGGTAAGCGAGCTTATAATTTTCTTGTAAAGTGTACCTAAACGATTATTAGTATTTTTCATTCAAAAACACTTTACCATTTAATTTATTTTCTAAAAAGTATTTTCTTTTATAGAATAAATTTTCATTTGTGCCTAAATAATCGTTATGGCATAACAGTGGCTGGCTTTAGGCTAATTTACATTTAAAATTTTCTATTTGAGGCATTTTTGGGGGGAAGCTTCGGGCTATATTTAATTGTTGACACCCACAAATGGCATGGCTACTGCGAGATTCCAGCTAGATTTTATTAGGGATGATCGTTAATGGCCGGGCTCTGGCTCACTGTAAAAAATGACCAATGTTTCTTATTTTATGAAAATATGCTATAACCACGAACGAAAATATAATATAATCCTCTGAGTTATACGAAATTTCAAATAGCATGTTACATTGTCTTTTGAATCCCCAGAAACGAATACATTTTCAAAATTTAAAGAATAATTTATAAAAACAAATTATTTTTAGCTGCCCGAATTTTTCAGAAACGTTTCCGAAGGGTATTTATAGTGTATTAATTAGTGTCCTCAGGCGGCTGGAATACCTGTTTTTCGAATGTTATCCATTCTCAAGTACACGTTTTCAGCCGTATAAGTTCATTTATACATGAAAGAGTAAAGGAATAATTTTAATTTTAATGTTATTGTTAAAGCTGTTAATTTTGCATGTTTGTCTGTTAAACATTTTTTTAGCACGAAAATGTTTACTTCAGAATTGATAGCATTAAAAAAACAGGTATTCCAGGCTGAGGACACTAATTAATACACTGTAAAAACAATTCGGAAACGTTTCTGAAAAATTCGAGCAGCTAAAAATAATTTGTTTTTATAAATTATTCTTTAAATTTTGAAAATGTATTCGTTTCTGGGGATTCAAAAGACAATGTAACATGCTATTTGAAATTTCGGATAATTCAGAAGTTAATATTATATTTTCTTTCGTGGTTATAGCATATTTTCATAAAATAAGAAACATTGGTCATTTTTTACAGTGTAGTTTCCATTAATAGTTGCCATTTAAAGTATAATCGTCGTCGGTTTTAGGTTACCTATAATTTATTATTAACCATTGTGGCCTAATTATGGGTATCTTAATATATTTATGGTCAAATGTGTTGCGGGCACATTGTGGCCGACGTGACAGTTTTTTGACGTTGCCGTTACGATCAATGATAGCGGGCCCCAACATAACAGTTCGGACCAAGGTTAACGTAGCAATCAGCGCAGCGGCCCGCAAGTTCTGTTTTCGTTAGGACATTCGTTTTACATTTGGAAGATACATACCATTTTAAATTTTATTTACTTTTCTTGACTAAACATGTGCTACTTATATAAATATAATTTCATGTTGCCACATTTGGCTATATAATAAAATATATGAACATTGAAACTAAATTAAATGTTTATTTAATATATTAATTTGAATAATTAAATGAAAATGGAATGCATATCTAAATATTTCCATAACAATTTGAAAAACAAAGTCTAGAATTTATTATTATTTCATGATGCACATTTTATTTATGATGTTCTTTGACTTTCATCATTTATTATTCGCTTCGCCGTATGACAATCAGAAACATATTCAATTACTGCAAAAACCAGTATAAGATTGCACGTACTAAAATCGTTCCTTTCCGAGCACGTTCCCGAAGAAAAACGAAAAAGAATACAGTCTTTGCTACGTTGACATTTATAGAATGTCTTATATTTCTATTATATTTACATTTCAGGAAAAAAGTTTTATTATTTGAGCTTTTTCCAGAGAGTGTTTTCTTCATTTCTTCGAAAGTTACTGCATACATATCTATTTGCTGATGTTGTATTATTAATAAAATTATATTTCTTATAAAAAGTCATTTCTTACTATATAACATGGACGTTTTTACAATTTATTGAAATTTAGTTATTACGTTTTATTATTACCAAAAGATCTGTGTTTATAAACTGATTCCTCTTTACTGTTAACGAAATAATGTTTCTGACGATATTAATATTAGATATTGAACTCGGGCTTTTTCAAATTGATGAAAAAAGTACATATTTACTTTTAATATTAAAATAATAAGTAAACTGATCAATCAGTTTTTTTATGCATAGAATAACAAATTCTAATTTGTAATTTCAATGTTAAAGAGAAAATTTACATATAGGAACGAGTTTTTCTTTATTATTGGGCTTTGAAAATTAGAATAATATATAAGGCATTGCGTCATCTAAATTAATTGGAAATACTTAATCAATGCGCCGTCTTACATTTTTTTAATATTTCTGTCTAATATTTAATTGAAAGTTATTAGCTTCGCGCAGATAAAATCAAGTTTTCAAAGCTGATTTTTTTGTACTGTATTTCTCTTACTGCAATCAACTACAAAATAACATTTTCATATGATCATAAGATCTCATTTATTTAACTTTTTAAAAACCGTATTAAACTTGTAAATTTTAAATATTTATAACTTTCTAATCATAAAGCTAAAACTGGCTTGATTTCGAAACGTGAATTTTGTCATTCTCGGACGTTTGTAGGCAACAGAAAACTTCTCTATCTATGTGTCCAAGTCTACGTATAAAAACAGGTATAGTTATATAAGTAGTTATACAAGCATTTTCGATATAATTGTGAATATGTAATAAAGAGCAAACAAATTAAAATAATCTATATAATAAATGAAATAAACTCTACTACCTAGTGCAATGAGGTTTTTCTCAGAATGTTTAGAGAAGATTCTGAAAGTAAATCTTTCTGGGTATTTGTACACCATCCTGTTTAGAATACGCTTTTAACAAAAAAATTTTGTCAGGATGACAATCTATATATATATTTGTCTTACGCGGCGCAAAAATAGGGCTGAATTTGTAACTTATGGTTTGGCAACAACCATAGCTTCCAGAGCTCAGACCAATGAACAGACTAGATTGTGTTAGATTAGCTCCACCTCCAATATGGCGGTCAGTGTGAGAGCATTGAAACCATAGAATGAAACTCAAACTAGCAATTATTAAAAATAGAATAACATGTACGTAATCCAAAGCGTCTGAGATGATTCCTCATTTTAATTATGAGCAATATCGTTAATTTCAAATGAATTCTCAACTCTTATTTAGAATTCATTTACGAATTTCACTCACTCAAAAGTCGGAGAAAAAAAAATCAACTGTGTAGATTGCACCTTTCGCCATCTGTTGATGTATTGAGGAAGTAAAAAATAATTTCTACGTAGTGTTTTTTCTCTAATGAATTGAAGTCGTGCTGTACAAAAGATCCTTTTTTCATAGTATTTAAAAGATTTATATGCTCATTTGTAGCGCCAACTAAATACATTTTCAGTTGTGTTTTCAACGGAGAATTACTTTTTTACATTTAAAAAAATTGTCCATTTCATATGTTCAAATGTTTTATGGTAGAACTCATTCCGGCTAGAATTGCTGAAAAAAAGGGCCGAGCGAGCGAAGCGACCTGTGACCGCGTAGCGGTCTTAATGTGAATTGCTTCGCAATTCACGGGGGGTTGGCGAGCGTTAGCGAGTAGGGGGCTGAGCCCCCTAGTTATTTAAAAATAATCTAAGATTTCATGTAGTTATTTTTATTGAGAAATTAAGTTTATTTTTAACTTGATGGATTTAACAATAGATTTCCAAACAATTCATTAAATATTAAACTACACATTATATTACCTCTAAACATCTTTTTGTTTATATTTCGGAGTTAAAACTCCTTAAATACCGAAAACAGTATTAAATATATTTGTTATTAATTTATTATTTTGTGATAAACACATATCACAAGTATCACATGTACGTATCACAATAAATTTAATTTTGTCCTAAGAAATAATTTTAAATGTCAAACAAATGCTCTTAAAGAGATTTGAATAAACACTGTTAATATTGTTTTTAAAAATTACCATGTCGAAAACGACCGATGTGACTGACATATTCAATTTAATAATCTTTAATGTCAACGATAAACATGAAATTTCCACCACATAAAAGTGAAAATTCGTACCAAATGTGACTTTTAAGATATGAATTTTACATAAACTAAATATTCTAGAAAAACAGATAATGCTTAATCATTTAAAGTAAGATTTTGATATTTTATTTAAAGTTAATGTTAATGTAACCTTATCTAAATTTCAAACATAGGTTGTCCAATTTATTAAAATTTATTCTCAGCATCAGATTAGGATAAATTTTGATCATTGAAATAATATTTTTCTCTTCTTTTTTCTACGAAAATAAGCTTTAAATTTAGGAAAATATAATACTTTAATTTACATCGAATTTTAAGTATGAATCTAAATCTTCCATCTCGTCATATACTATTTGTCATAAATAAATGTATTATTTTTAAATAATATATTTATAAAATATTATTTTTCTTTGATTTAGCAGTTTTAAAGTTTAAACAACGTATTAAAAAATATCAATTGTTCTCATTTGAAGTTAACTAAAATTTACACGTATTATTTTAATAAAAATTAAAAGCCTTTTCTTCGGACTACTTTCTTCGGTCTTTCTACATTTCTTTGGACATATTTATTTTGTTATCGTTCATTATCATTAACATATCGTTTTTTTTATCGTTCTACACATATCAACTATGTTTCTGCACTATGTCGTTATGAACTATTTGGTGTCAAGAAATATAATACGAAGAAATCTATTTTTTATGTTTGATTTTGTCTTTTCAATATTTAAACTATTTATTAAAAATACTAATTATTATCATTTTAAATTAACTTACATTTACACGTATTAATGTGATCAAAAATAAAAGTATTTTATATATTCCTTTGGAAATAGCTGTTTTATTATTTTTCTTTAATGTTTTAAGTTATAGCTTCTACATGATTTCTTTTGTAAACATATGAGCCAAATTTTTATTCTATGTCGCCCTGAACTATTTGACATCAATAAATATAATATGAAACAATAATGATCAAACTACTTGGAAAATAAATATTAATAATAGCCATTTTAATTTCATTTAAATTTACACGTATTATTTTATTTAAAAACAAAAACATTGTATACAATTATTCGAAAATATATATATATATATATTATAATTTATATATAATTTTTTTTTTATTTCTAGCTGTTAAATTATTTCTATCTAACGGATACGAACAACTTTCTCATCATTACATAAAAATGTAAAAGAAATTTTTTTAACTATCGAACTGTACACTCCGATATTAGGCTTTCTATTTAAATATATAAGTACAATTATACATTCTTTCCAAAATAGTCACTTTTCATTATTTATACAATATATATTCAATAATTTTATTTTACTTCATTTAGTTTGCAGCTGTCGCAAAATAATCATATAGAAATGCAATTATTAAAGTAATCAAAATATTAGGCACGTGCACATCGTAGATTCTTTCTCATCACGTTCATACACAATATAAAAGGAAAGCGTACTATTCTATATTACTCTTTTTTTTTTTTTTGGTTATCTTATGGCATACCGAGTGAGTAGTTTGTCTGGTCAGGGTCATTAAAACACATTTTTCCTTTATCATATTATTTCGGAATCAATATTCAAACACTCTTTGAATGCATATATGCTGTCTGACGCAGAATTTATTAATGTGGCCATGTATTACTATCTTTACTTAAGAATAATAATAATAATAATAATAATAATAATAATAATAATGCTTCTCTGCACTGTTTTTGTGTTTGAAAGATAAACACAATCTGTGACTCAACATTTTTTTTTAAGAGCCTACGCTAGTCACGCGAAAAAACGCTCAAGCTAATGTTAAGTCTATGGGAAGGTTCTTGCGCGATTTCTCGCTCGCATTTTAATATTTTTAAATGATTTTTTTTTGCATAGGATAGCTGAGGTCGATCTGTAACGTTGTTAGTTTTTACTTTTTTGATTTTGGTTAGTTTCTTTATAAGCGGACATTTTCAATTTTTGGAACCGGTTGGAACCAGTTCTGAAAGTGAAAGCACACTTATATAAAAAAACTGGGACCTAAATCGAAAAAGTAAAAACTAACAACGTTAGAGATCGACGTCAGCTATCCTAATAATAATAAAAAAAAATCATTTAAAAATATTAAAATGCGAGCGAGAAATCGCACAAGAACCTTCCCATAGACTTAACATTAGCTTGGGCGTTTTTTCGCATGACTGATGTAGGCTCTTAAGTTAGTTTTTATAAGTCATTTTATTCTACAGTATTATCGATTATATTACTTATTATTTGATATTCATATATTTTTTAAACCTAAATTTGCATCTATTTATCCTTTTACTTTATTTTTCCATGCAAAATTTATCTATAGCAAAAACACACATTCCATCTACTTCTCTACAGAAATTATGCAAGTAACACAGTGTGTAATTTTTGAATGTTTACTCTCATATAATCATTAAATTGAATTGTCTGTAACAAAGTTTTATAATATTTCGTCAGAAACTATATTTTTTATTTGGGATTTAATTTTTTACCTAATATGCCACACACATACACACAAAGATCCGTATAATTGATAATTACTAATTTTCTTTTATTATTATTAATGTATGTAATTTTTTTAATTAAAAAAAATGTGTTATAGAATAAATTTATTAATACTTTAAAATAAATAAATAAAAATATTTTTCCAATTTATAGAAATGTTCATGAAGTTTCCCTTTATAATGATCTATATATTCAGCTTATACTACACCAAATAATATACAACTTGTCTGTTTTTAAATACTTTGTTTTATAAAGGCAGTGTTTGCATAAAATATAAACATATTTATATAAAATAAGTATCAAATATTCTAATATAAAAGAAAAGTGCCTAGTTAAACTGATGGAGTTGAGCACACAGGATATTCACACTAATTGCATGTTATACTCTTATTTCAAAGAACAATGCCCTCAAAAAATAAATAAATCGACAATAAATTGAGAAGGAGGTTAGCCCCTCCGTTTCCCCCTTTATACATAACCAATGACCCTCAAAACTAATTAGGGCTGCATGAAAAATCCATATATCAAAATTAAGGGGTATTAGGCCGTTACCCATTTACCTACCTTAGCTCACAGGCTATCAAAGCCTGAAAGCTAATGTGCCAGTAGGTTCTGTATGTACGTACTTATGTAGGTACGTACGTATGTATGTACATATGGCGAAATTATATTGAAGGTCAACCAAAACGATCAAGTAACTGACGTGACTTTAAACTTTTAAATATTCAATGATTTTCAAAATAATCACTAAAGCAAAAACATTCCACACTGAAAAAATGCTTTCAAACACGAGATAAAATGTATTAGAGATGTGAATTAGCGTCCTATAGATACCAGGAATCTTATGGTCCTAATACGCATTTAAACAATATAATTTCAAAAGGCAGCATCAGGGTGCAAAAGAATTATTTTGAAATGACGTTTTAGAATCGGAAACGAGAACTAACTCCGGATTAAAGCTAATACGTGAAAATATTTCTTATATTAAAAATAAATATATGGATCGTATTAAAAAAAGTAAATAAACAGAATAATATTGACTTTTGTATAATTTCTGTAATATAAGACTTGCATTATTATTATTATTTTTTTCAATTTTTTCAAATTTAATTTAATTTATTTTTATTTATTTATTTATTTATTTTGCTGTCCCGATATTAAATGTTGTTGCTTTTTTTGCCATAAACTATGGTGAAAATATCTTCGGTTTTGTTGTTATGAGATTTTATATTGCCATTATTGTATTTATACTATTTCATCAGCCAATAATCATGATAATATGAATATCGGATATGTTAATGTCATGTTTTTCCGCGAGTAGGAAAATACAGTATAGAAAAGTGAGTGGAAAAACATGTTATGTGCAACATATTGTTAAAATCTTCTCTAATTCTAAAATCTGTAATAATGTAAATAAAAACCAAACATGTTGAAAGTAATTTCTTCAGAATGATACCGAAAAAAAACAGTAATTGATTGAAGTAACAGAAAAGAGCAATGAAAAACTTTAAAAAAATAATTTCTCAAATTTACGAAAGTGTAACTCAACACGTTCATCTACTTAGTTCTTTAAATAACAGTCAAACTGAATTTACGATGTTAACAAGGTTAATTTCAACGATTTGTATAAAATACAGTTTGAAAATATTATTGCGAATTGAATTTTGGAAGTATTTCTTAGATTGCAAATACTTTTCATTTTATAAAATGGATTTAAGACAGTTTGTATTTTTTAGAGTTTATACAACTTCTAGTTTAGCGCGTTGCAGAAATTTTTCTTCTCAATTTTGTACTCTAAATTATTACTTAACGAATTAGGGAGTGAGTTTATTTTAGTCAGTTTTCATCAGCGTTCTTGTGGACGCATAACTAATGTCCCAAAATTAAGGCAAAATGAAAACTAAAAATTATGAATAATGCAGCTATGATGCCGATGAAACATTAGATCCGGATCAACTTTGTTACAGGCTTCTCATTTTCTTAGATCTTTCAACAACTTAAAATTATTGGTTTCTCACTTTAATCCCATATCCTTCTCATATTAGCTGCATTATATACGTCGAATATCATACAAGGTTTTAATTTTGTCCACCTTTATTTGTATTAGCAATATACACTGCTCAAAACAATTAAAGGATATTGCAGTTTTAGGTGGATTTTGTATCTGGGAAACTTTTTAGCTGATTGATACATGGTCGACAGACATAGTAGGTTATATGAGAATAAATTACACATGTTTGGCAGAAAAAAATGCATTTTATTGCGCATTTGTGTACAAAAGGAAAAAAACACAATTTGCGCATATGAGAAAAAAAGAATAAGAAAAGGTGTTTTCTTCAAAGAAAATCATTTTCAGTAGGGGGTATGGTTTTCACGGGCGGCCAGCAACGTTGAACACCTTTGAGGCATGGACTCAATGAGGCTATTAATGAAGAATTGGGGTATTCTGCCCTACTCTTCCAGAAGAGCGCTTTCCAGTTCTTGGAGAGTTTGTGGGGGTTGTTGGCGGCCAGAAACTCGTCTTCCTAGAGCGTCCCAAACGTGCTCGATTGGATTCATGTCTGGAGAACACGCTGGCCATTCCATTCGAAGGATTCTTTCCTCGAACAGGAAATCCTCCACCAGGTTTGAACGATGTGGCCTGCAGTTATCGTCCATTAAAATGAAGTTATCTCCGATTGCTGCAGCGTAAGGGACTACAATAGGTCTGATGATCTCATCCCTATATCGGCGACCAGTCAGAGATCCATCTCGAATGATGTAGAGGTCAGTGCGCCCGTCAATGGAGATGCCACCATACACCAACACTCCTCCACCGCCAAATCTGACACTTTCGTGCACGAACGCAGGATTATTCCTACTGCCACGGTCCCTCCAGATGAAAATACGCCTATTATCCGGATGCACAGAAAAACGGGACTCGTCAGAAAACAGAATATTGCTCCATTCATTTCTCCTCCAGTTGACATGCTCGGTTGCCCACTCCCTGCGGTCGCGACGATGCCTTGATGTTAATCTAACACATACCATCGGTCGGCGAGCATACAGACCTACAGCATGGAGCCGGTTTCGGAC
The DNA here is from genome assembly GCA_963931845.1 of Maratus michaelseni. Lineage (NCBI taxonomy): Eukaryota > Metazoa > Arthropoda > Arachnida > Araneae > Salticidae > Maratus > Maratus michaelseni. Next base: position 68,787,206 of record OZ007593.1, read on the forward strand.
AGTCTGAGTTGAAATCGTGGTGCCTGTAGCCGAGCGAAGGTGTTGTTGGAGAAGAGTAGCGTACATGTTTCGGTGTCTCCGAGCTGTTAACGCTAAATACCGATCTTCATTGGGCGTTGTTGCCCGTCTACGACCTTGCCCTGGTCTTCGGCCTGCACATCCACTCTCCAAAAAACGGTTCCAGATCCTGGAAATGACACTTTGTGACACTCCAATGGCTTGCGCTACTTCGGCTTGGGTTTGGCCCCCTTCTAACCTACCAACAATTCTCCAAGCTTCTGAATCTGCCAAATGACTTCGCTGAGACATCGTACTCATCGAAACAAAGCAATCATTGAATGCCGATCATCCTTGTCTTCATTCTCTTTTATCCAGTTGAAAGTCAAATTTCATTCGCTGCCGCTGAAGCGACATTTTTGACGTCGAACTCAAAATTTGCATACTCCATTTGCTTGAAAACCAGAAAAATTTGCATTTGTGATTCTCTTCTTCTATTTTCGGCAAAAAAAATTTCGTTTATATCTTAATTTTATATAAAACTTCAAATATCCTTTAATTGTTTTGAGCAGTATATATATATATATATATATATATATATATATATATATATATATATATATATATATATATATATATATGTATATATATATATATATATATATATATATATATATATATAGATATAGATATATATATATATTTACAAACAGGTAATATGAATTAAAACGCAAATTACAGTATTTTTTTTTTTTATTTGGGCAAGAATCAACTGAACAAAAATAACTATCAATGTTCAAATTCTGTCTCATAATAGCCGCAATTGACACTATGTGAATAAGCAATTTAAATATGTTAAGAAAATTTCTACCTGAAATTTTTGTATCTATTTTAGCTGTTACTAAAATAAATTATAATTGTCTAGTTTGCTTAAATCCAATGTCGAAACCAAGCGTAAGTGTAATTGTACTATTTTCAGTATACAATTTTAAATAATTATTAATTTTCTATTAATCAAAAACTTTTGTAATAATAATGGCTGCCTTTTATTTTTAATTATGCTGCATAAAAACTGGATACTTTTTAAAGCTTCTGGGCTCGTAAGAGCAAAAGCGTGTCAATCCGGGGTACAACCATGCTTTGATATTTCCACCAAATATCCCAAATGTATCCTGAAAATGTATTTATTTAGTTAATGAAACTAAAAGAAAAGAAGAATCTGAGTTAGACGCACACACATTATTTTAATCCGAGGACACCCCAGCGCTTCTCTGTTGTGATGAGTTATAATATTTCAAAGACATTTTCTTGCGTTTAGGGAAATGTGATGTTATTATAACAAAAATAATTAAGAGGATCCTATTCACGTCTGAACACCGCTTAAATCTATGATACTTAACTCAAGATAATACTGCTAGAAGAGTCCGTGTCAGATAGCGAACTATTTAACAATGTGTCAGCAGCGATGTATGCGCCACATTTCACATAGAAAAATGTAAGTTTGCTGAATATTTCGGTAACATACTGTTGAGAATTTATTGATCACATGTCTGTGGGCGGAGTTAAGCTCACGGCGTTACGTAACGTGACGTAATATTTACCCCGAACTGATTAGAAAACTGTGTTTTTTTTTGTTGGAATTTTTTTGTATCTTGAATATGAAGCATCTTGGCTGCTCTCCTGAAATTTTCGATTTTTCAGTCTAATTATCAGTACTAATTTACTGTCCTATTAAGTTTTTTGTTGAATAAAAACAAGAAAAGACAACAAGACTTTTATTATGAAACTATGATCACCACACAGCGCCAGATATATTTTGTTTTGTGCTTTCGACATTACGTTTTTCTGACACATGCTGGTTATTAACACATTTCGCATACCATTATTAATGTAAACATTGTATTAAAAAGTTAATGAATCGGATATTGCCATATATTTATCTTCTAATATGTTGTCATAATACAATGTGTACCTCGATATTCATTTCAGACCGTAAGATGAAAAAAAAACACATCTGTGAGTGTTCGATGTTAAAATTTTATTTTCATTTTCAGGAAAAATGTTAATATCATCTACTACCTGTATTTAGGATAGATAGGATATGCTGTCCATATTTCATAAATAATTAAAACAATTAAAGTTACGTACTAATACTGAACTGCAGTTGAAATGGAAATTGAAACACTGTGTACTTATTTTTTCAGATGCTTATATTTTTACAGAACGATGAATCTAACTTGCAACATTTAGTTGTGTACGTCTAAATGCATACTTTGTTGTGTCTAGATGCACAAATACTAAATACAAAAGAGGGTTCAAATCTTCTAAAGACATTGCTCTAAGAAAACAGGTTTTTGTGATGGAAATATATGGTAGGTATAGCAATTTAATACGTATTATACATTCATAAATTCGAAACGAAAGAAATAAAACAAAATACTATGCGAGTTTTTCTCTTTCAATCATTGGGAGTTAAATTTTGTCAGTATTTAAATTAAAAAAACTACAGATGATAGTTTCTTATGACAAGTAATTTTATTGGATCTGTCCTGGCAATTTTCACAACAAGTGGCATCATATTCAATATTGTTAACAACTTTTAACTTTTGCGATCGAACTAACTTTCTTTTTTCGAAGAGTCCCCTTCATACATTTCGCAGAATACAAATGATGTTGATACTCCACGATCTTAATTCTGATATTTCCTATGCACGTACTCTTTAGGTCCAGTCTTTGGCTTTTACAATTTGCATGGGAAGCGTTGATCTCTAAAGTTAAAACTCACCAGGGTTCTTGCCTAGTAATACATTTTTGTAACTACAAAGCATTACAATTAATCATTGTATTTTTTTCTTTATTTTCTATAACACAAGTCGTCATTTAAATAATATCCATTTAAAAATTTACAGCATTGTGTTGTAAAACGATTTACAGACCCAGAATTCACACGATACCCTTCATATAATAATGAGAAAATTAATTAGAAGAATCATAAAAAATTAAATACATAAAACAAATATAAATATATATATACATTTTTTTTACCTATACAATTACATATTTCACAAATTCGTTTCACTTAAATAATTCGAATAACACAGTAACAGAATATGTATGTATGTATTTATCAATATATCTATCTCTCTCTATATATATAATATTAAGAATTTAAAAAATTCCACCCTATCTTAAATGTATTCTGTAAATGTTTCCCGTCTAATAAAATTTACAAACATAGCTTATTTCATTCTACCCCGTCTTAAAGAAATTTCAATCATTTTATATTATTTTACATAATTGTGTACATTAATATCTTATTTCTCTTTTGAAACACCTACGTCAAAAGAACATTTCACGTATATTTTCTTCCGAAGCCCGTCTGTCAGTCTGAAGGTCTTCAAATAGTTTTAACTCCGATAAGAATTCTGAGAATATATTTTGCTCTGCAAATCTGATCTTATTGCATTTTTTTCTTTTATTTCGGAATTCTAAAAAGTTCGATAGTTTGTTGGGAGCGCATATGCACGTCTATTTTTACTACGCGGCTTGGAAATATAAAAGTATTTTTACGCCTTCTCATTGGCAAGACCATCTTTGCATGTTGTAGTAAAAATCATACACCTATAGTATAAAATGAGATACACGAGCTAAGGAAAGAATATTTGGAGATTTTGACTTGCTAAGATTATTCGTAACGACACCAGGAAGAATAATGTCTCGTTTAATAAAACACTTTAATCATCTATTATCCCGTCCTACCTTCCGGATGGTCTTGAATCGGCCCCTTCAGTGGGGAAGAAGAGCGACAGCCCGGCATGCGTGATGTTCTCCGACACGCCGGGGGTAGGTAAGCTGACGAATTACCACCTCAACGTGCAGGACGGGCGGTGAAGTTGTGTCCGATTAACCGGTAGTGCCGTAGGCTGTGTGGAATCGCCGCCCACTTGACTTTGGACTCTTTACAGGAGGTTTGCGACCCAAGGCCAGGCCCTGATCAAAGCAGAGTCATCTATGATTCGTGGTCGGTAATACCCGCCGACGTGGGGTTCAGGTGGACGATTCTTGCGGTGATATCGGGACGGCTGTGTGGTAAAATTCATCACGTAGGCCAATCCTTCGCGCCAAGGCGCTCTGCACTCAAAAGGGTGGGGATACGAGGACAGCGGACTAGAGAACTGTGATAGGACAGCTTCCACATATATATAATGCGAGACGAATGCGAGGACGGACTCCGTAGGACAAGGAGCGCAGGTGGTTCCGTTATGACATCAGGTCAGTGCGTAATGCAGCGTGCAGGAATCTTTTGTACTGGCAGGCGGCAGAGAGTAGACAAGGACGGAAGGTGTGAGTGAGTAAACGCACTCAATGGAGAGCTCCTTCTAGATCCTTCATTCGCTGCACCTCCCTCTGTAGCTGGAGTAGTTGCTTTGCCGCCCTCAAACTGCGGTTGAAATAGATGTTATGACCAAGTTCCGTTTGACTAAGTATACTCCGTACGCAGAGTATTTTCCGTATGACCAAGAGTGGTTTTAGTCACGGAAGGCCCGCAGGTCCGAGGTCTGCGGTTCTGATCACCTTCACTGGGAAGGGTCTGAAACTCTTCTTGGACTGACCGATTACAAGGAACCAGGCGGGAGGATCGTCAGTCAAGTGACGGCATCCAGGCCAAAGTCGAACCTTGTTTCGAAACCAGTCCATTGCGACTTTGCGTAGTCAGCTTTCTGAGCCTGACGTTTCGGAATAGAAGTATTTTTAGAAATACATCGTTTCTAATCTCTATCGGGACCGCCTCTTTGGCGCTTTTGAAGGGAGTTTCCACGTCCTTCAGAGTCCGAAAGTGGTATCTAACATAACTTTCCGTGTTTGTCTAACATTTGTTGTGTTTTTGTGTGTTTGTATTTGTTTTATATGTCATGTGTCTCTGAATAGCCCTCTATCGAGTCGACCACACTCGTCATTCTGCCGGCTGCAGAAGTCGGAGGGAAAGTCATCGGGGGTCACGCGGAGACAACCTAAGCCCGGACGTGTCTATGCGTTCAGGAATGCTTTTCCTCGACATCCCGGGCTGTCGAGAGTCTCCTCCTCGCCAAAGCCGATAAGGCAAGTTGCTACCTCCCTTCATAGGTTTCGATATTCGGAATCTGCGGTAAAGAAATACTTTGTTGGGGGAACCCGTCTTAAGGCCTTGAGCACGGTTTGCTCTTTTGGGTTTTAGCTCCGAAGCTTTCGGGCGACTCAGCGAACTCCCCAAGTGTTTTGTGGTGGTGGTTCCTAAGTTTGGGCTCCACCGCATGTTACAACCAACTCTGTCGTCAATTAATTTCGGATAGGGTAGAGATACGCAGGTGGCGTATGCTCCACAATCCTCAAAGCCTATCTGCGGAGGTTCCCGGGTAAAAAGGCAAACAATGGATTATCACTCGTATGGGTTCATGAGAACCTGAACTCGGCGGTGTAGTACGTCCACCTTTTGTGGCGTAGCTTGTATTACTCATCTATTATCGTGTAATTACGAATGATCTGGTGGATTAAATACGTAAATTCTAAATTAAGGAAATGTCTTCACTAATAATGCTGGAAAATGAAACATTCTTCGTAATGGAGTTACCTTGTGTTTGTGAACAGTGAACGAAATAATAAAAATATTTCCTAGAGGGATAACGGCTGAGTTCTAGGTCGGGAATACAATTTTGGTTTCATCGAGCAATTGCCATGTTTAACTAAGGCGACTGTACTTTATTCAATATTTTGTTATAGAAGCATTCAGTAACCATGTTTAATATGACGCCTGTCCTTTGTATAGCAAGGTGCATTGGTATTAGTGGTTGCTTATTATGGACTATAATGGTGAAAGTTTTGTGAGATTACTGCAAAGCAGTAAAATCCTACCAACGATGGGTTAAACAGAGTAAATATAACGTAGTAAAACATATATAAATATTGATAAATCAAATTGTTTACAATGTTCAAAACTCAGTAAAAGAAATTAACAGAATCCACAATAAATTAAAATATTAAAAATAAAACCCATGACCAACTTAGAAAACCAACTGAATAGAGGTGGCATGCTTAAAGACATGCTTTGCAGTGTTTAACTAGTTTTTTGTGCACAATGTTACCCCAAGCTGTCAACACCAACTGGACGAAAAACAGCAGACAAGCTGGATGCTAAATCATTAGATACATAAAAGGCCACACTGGAGAACAATCTACCTTAAAAACTATCCATACATAATTTGTATTGAATAAATTAATTCTCGTATTTGGATAGCTTTTATATGAGTTTGTTCGTTTAAAAATTTTGCAGGGAAGTTCAGTATTTTAGCGTTAGTGTAAAAAGGAAAACATTCACCAACCATTTCATCAATATTTGAACTTAGTGTCACTATAGTGTTTAACCTTTTAAGTAGATATTTCTGAATATAGATATATTCACGTTGTTATTAAAATTTAAAATTTTTATTAATTAAAAAAAATATGCTATCTTATCATATATATATATATATATATATATATATATATATATATATATATATATATATATATATATATATATATATATATATCCAGCATTAGAAACAATTACTTTTAATTAAAATTGTTTCGACAGCCTACTTATTTTTCTTTTTAATTATTTCATGTGTTTTTTATATATTCGGGTATTAAAAATATTGACGTTCTTCAAAAACGATTTCCTAAAAAGTAATTGTTCTAACTTGGATTAATTTCCGTTATATAAAAGAAAAACGAAATCAATGAAATATATAAAAAGAAAGATAATGACATTTTTTTTCAGAGAAATATTACACAGTTATATGCACACAACATCTGCTTTTAAAGATAAGGAATAAGTTTTTTATTCATGAAATATTTTATGTTTTAAAAAGACGAAAGATGCACTGACTTTTTTAACACAATGAGATATTAAAAAATATATTTTTAGACAAAAGGAAGAAACTTAATGCTTTTTAAAATTCTGAAAGTTTTATACGTTTAAATTAAGTTTTTATATTTGTTCCCCCTTTTTTGTATCAAAACTAACTCAATAAAAATTGAGTAATGAATTTATGCGCAATTAAGTAAAAATGCTTTCGTGATGTACTTTAAATGATTTAATATATTTACATAATTTATAAATATATTATTATATATTATTATTTTATTTTAAATTCTCTATAAAATTTCTAATAAAATATTGTTAAAAAATACGCATTTCAAGTTGTAAATTTCTTAATGCATAATGAATTTTTCACTTAGGGCTTTTTACTTACTGACATTTTGCTATATAACTCCGAATATAGGTTTTTAAAACCAATTAAATTTAACCGCAGTAACAAAAGACATTTAAGTAATTTTAAATGTTTCCCGTTTCTAACAATATTATTATTAATTTTGAATGAATTTTGTTTATTTGATCTTTTAAAAATGCCCAATACATTTTAAAGCTTCAGAAATTGCAAATCAATCATCCTCAATGACAAATGTTGCTGTGGCCATATAACAGAACAAATATTTTAACAGTATATATTCAACGGAAATAAATATGGCTGCTTTCACAATATCAGTATGAATGATTTTCCCTTTTAATAAGATTGCACTTGTTGTAATCGAGAAATTCAATTGCTGTTCGAATTTGGTACTTCTTTTTGTAGTGAATCAAACTGGAATAGAACGGAAAAAAGCTACTTCTGATGGAAAAAACAAATAAAAAACCTAATTATTATTATTATTTTATGTTCCAGAACTGAAAAATAATCTAACGTGATTTCTTTTATATACAGTATTACTCTTTATTTATTATTTTTATTCATTTCTAATATATCATGTTCAAATAATATCCACTTTGTAATACCCATACAATAAATGATATTACAAATTTAAATCATATGTGAAGAATTGTCATTAGAATTTAGAAGAAACATATGTATATATATATATATATATATAAGCTAATGTTATACATATTTTTGTGTTTAAACTTTTTTTCTTTTTATTGTAATTCAATTTCAGAAAGTTAATATGTATATATGCAGCTCTCCTTGTTATAAAATCATGTTTTATGTCTAATGTTTTATGCAATAAGTTATACATAATGCATATTTTGTAAAATTTAATGCAATGCTTGATCATTTTTTTATTTAAATAGTAGCAACAAAATAGTAGCCCTACAAAAAGAAAAAAAAAGCAAATTAATGTTTTTGTTTTGTTTTGATTTTGAAAAATAATAATATCACCACTCTTACAATTATAAGATAAAAATAAATAAATAAATTTAAAAGTTAAGAATTTTTTTAAAGTTAATATAATTACAGTTTCATTTAGTGTCACATTTATGTCTACAAAGTTTGCGTTTGCAAATAAACTTATTGTGATTTTATTAATATTAGGTTTGTGGCTGTAACATTACTGTACATCATATATTGATTATATTGAAGAAAGTCATGTAATAGTGTGCATCATATAAATATATAGAAATTTCGTGACGTTTGGGATTTATTTTATGAAAGAGATAGCTTGAAAGTACAAAAAGCAGATAGGCAGACAAAGTAAAATTTTTGTTTGTTTTACTAATCTACAGAAATTTATGAGGAACAGACACTATAAATACTTATTTTATAATATTAAAAATAAATCATCATTTTAAAGTACGCCTGTACATAAATTACAAAAATATTTAAGAGTCAATTGTATAACCTTATTAGTAGGCCTAAAAATACCAATTTAAATTTATTAATAAAGTTTCATTTAATTGTGTCCTACTTACCTCCGTTTCACGTATTTCCACATGTAAATATTCAGTTTATTTTATTTATTTATTATTTTTTTTTTTTAAGGAAAGTTGAAGATTTATCTTTTGTAATCATTTCCGTAAACTGCTTAATTTCATTTCTTATTTTACTATTTTTTCTTCAATTTGAAATAATAAATTAAATAAATAAATAAAACACTTTCCAAGAAGGATTTCAAAAAATGAACTTGACATTAAATTGAGAACGAAATATCAAAAAGTTCCAATATAATTTTATTTCATTTAAAATCGCCACTGTCAAAAATGTTGTTGTAGTTTAAACGAAATTTTTGGGCTGAAGTAACTGCAGCCGTAACATAGCGAAATATTATTCAAACAATTAGTTATTGGCCAACCAGAGCTCAAAATTTGGGAACGATATTTCACTGTTACAGGAGCTGAAGCACTACATTTTGCTTTAAACCATCTCACAATGTTTACCAGTGTAATAGTATTTTTCTGTAATATTTTGTACACATAATTTTGAATATATAAATGTATTTCTGTATATGTATGCTTACATTTTGTTTCGTTATTATTTCTACAAGTTTCACAATCTTACTTTATTTGAATAAGATTTCTCGTTTATTCTGTAATAAATAACAGCCTAAAATCGTTTTCTTCAGGAAATATGAAATAACAGTTTTAATATTAATATGAAAGCCAACTTGATATTTCTTGTCTGTTATGTAAAGAGAAATATAAAAAAAAAATATTTTATTGCATTTAAAATGAATTATTCTCTGTCGATTTCTATTTATTCGTAATTTGTTGTTTTCTAATTTTGTGATAACATTAAAGATGCGTTTCAACAATATTTCAAAATTCGAATTTTAAAATAAATTACGATCAAAAAATATTTTTACCCATTTTACATACAGGTGTGATCTTCATTAGATCTGTTTTCCTTTTATCATCCATGTGTTCCCACACATAACAAATGTATTCATGAGGAATTGTTTTAATTATTACTATAAACTGAATAATTTATAAAGCTTTTGAAATTGTTTTTTGAAGCTGTAAAAACTAACATTAAAATATTTTTGAGATAAAATGTATTAAAATGGAATTGACACTGATCTGAGAATATTCCTGTTAGTCTTAGATAAAGTCCGATTATAAATGTAGTATTTCAAATACCAGATTGGATTTCATTAAAAAAATCTTTTTTTTTCTTTGTATATTTTTTATAAGCAAATACTTTTTTTTAATGTCTAAATGTAGTTTTTTCTTGTCGTGATAATTTCTATAATATCAATAACCTTTTAATATTAATCGTAATGATAATAACCTGCAAAGCTTCTTCTAAGAGCGCTACGGTTAATTTATTCTATAATTATTAATAGCTTGCATATATATATATATATATATATATATATATATATATATATATATATATATATATATATATTAATTTTTACCCGTACTTTCTGATGCAATTATAACTTATGACTTTTAAATGTTGTGTCTGTATTCTTTTCCAAACATTTATAAATGTAACCGGGAATATTTATCATTAATAATATCTTCCAGTATTCCACTTTTTTTTTCTTTTTTTTAAAAATTCTGAATTTGTTGCGAAAAAAGTATATTAATGTCATTTATTGCATAGTATTATTTACCGAAATATTTAATATCCAGAATTTCTTTTATTTCTTATTTTCCAGAAAATGGGCTGGGGAATAATTGAAAATTTTTAAAACGAATTCTTAATTTAGAATAATTTATAGAAGAAACACAGAAACAATAAACATATTATACGTAAAAATAATAAAGGTATCCAGGATATGACTTGAACCCAGGCTTCAATTGTATGTGCTCTTCCAGTTGACCTATGTGAGCGGCATGCCAGCCAACACAATACTAGCTCCGAACAAACGTTTGCTCATGACATCTGGATGGTTGTTCTGCTGTTACAACAGTTCAGATGCCATGGCCAAATGGTTGTTCTGAGAAAATATTGTGTTGGCTAGGATGTCGTGCAGATAGTCAATTGGAAAAACATTTACAATAGAAACCAAAGGTTCTGTTTTCGAGTCACAGCCTGGGCTAATTTTCAATCAGATGGGAAATTTGGTACTCGTATGAATAATTTACAAATCAGTTTATTGTGTAAAAAACTTATAATAAAAATATTACTTTTTGAAATACCAGCAAAAAAATATTAAGACTTATCTGTAAACAAAATAAAAACTTGAACCCAGGCTTCAGTTGTATGTGCCCTTCCAGTTAACCTGTGTGAGCGGCATCCCAACCAACACAATACTCGCTCTGAACAAACGTTTGCTCATGACATCTGGATGGTTGTTGTGCTGTTGCAACAGTTCAGATGTCATGACCAAATGGTACTTCTGAAATAATACTGTGTTGGCTGGGATGTCGTACAGATAGTTAATTGGAAGAACATTGACAATAGAAGCCAAAGGTTCTGTTTTCGAGTCACAGCCTGGGCTAATTTTCACTCAGATGGGAAATTTGGTACTGGTATGACTAATTTACAAATCAGTTTATTGTGTAAAAAACTTATAATAAAAATATTACTTTTTGAAATACCAGCAAAAAAATATTAAGACTTATCTGTAAACAAAATAAAAACTTGAACCAAGGCTTCAGTTGTATGTGCCCTTCCAGTTAACCTGTGTGAGCGGCATCCCAACCAACACAATACTCGCTCTGAACAAACGTTTGCTCATGACATCTGGATGGTTGTTGTGCTGTTGCAACAGTTCAGATGTCATGACCAAATGGTACTTCTGAAATAATACTGTGTTGGCTGGGATGTCGTACAGATAGTTAATTGGAAGAACATTGACAATAGAAGCCAAAGGTTCTGTTTTCGAGTCACAGCCTGGGCTAATTTTCACTCAGATGGGAAATTTGGTACTCGTATGAATAATTTACAAATCAGTTTATTGTGTAAAAAACTTATAATAAAAATATTACTTTTTGAAATACCAGCAAAAAAATATTAAGACTTATCTGTAAACAAAATAAAAACTTGAACCCAGGCTTCAGTTGTATGTGCCCTTCCAGTTAACCTGTGTGAGCGGCATCCCAACCAACACAATACTCGCTCTGAACAAACGTTTGCTCATGACATCTGGATGGTTGTTGTGCTGTTGCAACAGTTCAGATGTCATGACCAAATGGTACTTCTGAAATAATACTGTGTTGGCTGGGATGTCGTACAGATAGTTAATTGGAAGAACATTGACAATAGAAGCCAAAGGTTCTGTTTTCGAGTCACAGCCTGGGCTAATTTTCACTCAGATGGGAAATTTGGTACTCGTATGAATAATTTACAAATCAGTTTATTGTGTAAAAAACTTATAATAAAAATATTACTTTTTGAAATACCAGCAAAAAATATTAAGACTTATCTGTAAACAAAATAAAAACTTGAACCCAGTCTTCAATTGTATGTGCTCTTCCAGTTGACCTGTGTGAGCGGCATCCCAGCCAACACAATACTCGCTCTGAACAAACGTTTGCTCATGACATCTGGATGGTTGTGTTGTTACAGCAGTTAAGATGCCATGACCAAATGGTTGTTCTGAGAAAATATTGTGTTGGCTGGGATGTCGTACAGATAGTTAATTGGAAAAACATTGACAATAGAAGCCAAAGGTTCTGTTTTTAAGTAACAGCCTGGGCTAATTTTCACTCAGATGGGAAATTTGGTACTCGTATGAATAATTTACAAATCTGTTTATTGTATTAAAAACTTATAATAAAAATATTACTTTTTGAAATACCAGCAAAAAATATTAAGACTTATCTGTACAAAAATAAAAACTCATGACACTTATTAATTATGTTAACATTATTTTATCAAATGTAACAGTAACTCCCCTTTTTTTACCTCAAAATTTTTTTTCTTAATCTGAGAAACATTCACGAAATGTTCAACAAATACTAAAAAACGGCCCTTCAATTATGTAATTTTTATTGTCATTTATAAAAAATATATATATATATGAAAGCGGATTTGAATTATCCATGCCTTCAAAAATAAATATTCATATTTTAAAACGGGAAAATCTGTGCACCGAACAGAGAAAATTTAATTAAAAAAATTACATTCAAATATGTTTTGTTTGATTTGATCACAATAAGAAACTAAAATTTAAAAGCTTACATTTAAGTAGATCTACAGGGTGTCAATTTACTTTTATTTTCAGTCCAAATTTTAATAAAATAATTATTCATTTACTAGAGGGTATACATTTAAATATATAATTTTTGAAAGTTAATTACTTTAGCTATAATACACCGATTGATAAATTTTGTAATGTTTTATATAAAAGGAAAAAAGATTGATCATCTATTTCAAAAGTACTAATAATTTAAATTTAAAAAAATGGGGAAATGTATGAAATACTTTTGACAAGAAAATTTACATATACATTTCATAGAAGCATTTCATTTTTATTTATAAGTAGAAATGACAATAAATGAGTAATATATTAACATATATTACTTATGAAAACAAATGATATCAACACGTAAAAAGTGAGAAAAAATGACATACTGAAATCTGAAAAGCGTTGAAATAACAAAATAAATGTATTAAAAATTACAATATTTCATATGTTTGAACATCTCTGCCACGTTATTTATTTCACAGTTAAATATGGGTTTCATATTATGGATGTGTGCCAAAATATATTTAATGCTAGTTTTTGTATTCTAATTTCAAATTTAGGTGCTTAAAGTACATTTTTGACAGATGAATAATGGGGAGAGATTTCACATTATAAATAGTCAAAGAAACAGTCGATAATTTACGGTTTATATTAAATATACTTTCTTTTATTATACCGACATCGACATATGCTAGCATCATTATGTTTCGTAATATTTTATGTCACATTGATAAATTATTATTTTTGTTTATGCTAAAAAATAAATTTATACAAGGTTTCAAGTCTAAATTTATACTGGTATATGTTTTAATCGATGGCCAAAAAAGAAGATAAATTATTTTATGTCCTTTGAATATAAAGGCAAGTTTTGTTTGATGTTACCAGAATTGAGATTAAAATGTTTGAATAGTTAAACCTTTGCACTCGAGAGGTAGATCTCACTCACCACGGTGTCTTGCGTAAATCGAGGCTCGAAATGCTCTGGACACCAGTATTTTAAATTGATTTTCTTCGCGCTTTTTAATGGAAGAATTTTCTAGGATTAATGATGGCGAAATAAACTGTAATTGATTAGTGGTGTCCAGAGCATTTGGAGGTCCAATTTACGAATGACACCTGGAAACACTAATGGTGAGTGAGAGTCACCTCTCGAGTATAAAGGGTTAATAACTATAAGCAATATAAAACTAGGAATAAGTTAATATTTTTTTCTGGATTATTGAAAATTAATGAACACTAATTTTTACTCTGAAATAGATTATTTTTATTTACTTCATTAAAAAAATGAGAAAAAACTACGAAATATGAAAATAATATTTTAGCGAAAAAATATAGTGGTACAGGCCAAAAAATGAAATATCATTGTGACAGAACTTATACCTCTTAATCGGAAGCAAGATATAAACAGTATTTTTTCACAGTAACTCGAATTATGTATTAACTTCTCTTATTTATATAATATATTTAAAAAAAAATAATTTATTATATTAAAATAGTTTTGTTTTAAAAAGACTTTTCTATTTTTCTTTATTATAATTATTTAATTAATTATGGATAAATTATGCGTTTTCTTTATTTCTGATCTATGGCAAAAGCAGATAAGATGGTAAATTCTTTGTATATAGTATGCGTGTTGTGTGTGAGGCATTTTGGTTTTTAGGTCTTTCCAAACAATCACAGTTGAAAAACTGTTTATTTTGGACGATTCATAAATGTTCTAGTTAAGTCAATATTTGTCAATACATTATCGTTTTAAAATAATGCAAGTCAAAGTCAAGTGTCCAATCTTCTACTTCAATTTCTCCAATAGAAGAATAATAGTTTTCATCTTTTTTTTTCCATTACACTTCCGTTTAGTGTATTTAGACCCCCCCCCCTTCTTGATTGTTTGCTTCAAACGCTTGTATATTATGGTGGAATGAAAAACTTTTTTTTTTTAATTTCAAAATGCTATAGTTTCCAAAAGTTGCCTTTGATCAAAATAAAGACGGAAATTAAATATTAGCGTAATTGGATTACGTTTTCAGGTGCCGCAAGAAGGGTAAACTTTAGGTTTTTATTAAAATTTTGACAATTTTCGCAGTTATGTAAAAAAAATAATAATAATAAAAATTTCAATATGCTATAATTTTCAAAAGTTGCTTTTCATCAGAATAAAGACGGAAATTTAATATCAGCGTAACTGGATTATGTCTAGAGGTGCCGCAAGAAGGGCAAACTACAAACAATAATGTTTAATATTTTTTTTCTTTTAAATCAGTTTAAATCAGTTTTAAATATTTTTAATCAGAAAACATGGTAAACTTACTGCGTAATATATTTTAATTACAAAAATAATGAAACATAAATAGTATACAATGAGGTAGAAACAGAACACAGTTCAGAAGAGAACACTATACGATCCCAATTTTTTTATTGCCTCTACGTTCAGTGTCTCTGAAACTTTAGTTCAGTGTATCAAGTAATCAAAATCATAGTCAAATGCGCATGAAATTGCAATTTTTGGCTTCAACTTGCGATTGAACTTGAGTATCAGACAAAATTGTTGCAACAATTCCAAGCGCCGCTCTGCAGGATATTGGTCTGATAAGTGATGAAGAAAGAAGATGAAAGCCACTGCAGTGCTTGATTTGTCGGTTTCATGCAAATGAACTACCCGTTCGTCATCTATTTTCTTTCCTAGATGGAAAAACTAAAAATCCAAATGAGTTTGGAATGAAAATAAGGAAACAACAGGAAAAGTGTTATAAACGTCCAGAGACTGAGTTTTCACCTATTGAAAATAACATTCCATTGCTAAAATTTAAGGATAATTTAAGTATGGACCAAATATAGTTGCTATAATAACCAGACAGAATAATTCGCTTGTACGTGGGAACAGAATATCCATATACTGAATGAGTACATTTTGAAAGTGTATGCAACTGTTTGGTTTAACATAAAGTTGAAACCATCTTCTATCTATGGACGAAGCACTTGTGAAAACGTGTCAGCTATTTACACCTCAATTACACTCCTAAATAGTAATTGAACCAATCAACCAAAGCAATAGATATTTTGCTGCATATGAAAATGTACTCTATTGTATGCTATCAGGTGATAGAAGTCATTAAGGAG
This sequence comes from Maratus michaelseni, assembly GCA_963931845.1. Lineage (NCBI taxonomy): Eukaryota > Metazoa > Arthropoda > Arachnida > Araneae > Salticidae > Maratus > Maratus michaelseni. The sequence goes on from OZ007593.1 coordinate 68,803,253, forward strand.
TTTGCATTACGCCGAATTATAAAAGCAGGGGCTGGAAATTAAGTTGGCATCAGATTTTTTTAATTCCTGTATGTATAAACTTTGATGTCACGGATTATATTGATATGATTCAATGGCATGATGTTAAAGTAACATAACCTCTTATGACGATGTATATTGCTGACTACAAACTAAAACAGTAAATAAAGCAAGCAGAAGAACCTGATCATGAGAGCTAACTTCAAATTTTCCCTATGTCACACACAAGCAGTTAAAAGGATTGTTAAATTAGTTACCAAGTCATCCTTGTCCGTTTGCAGCACTTCTGCAAGAGATTCATTGATAAAAATCAAAATAAATTTTCAAAAGATCATTCCAAGATTTGAAACAAAAAAAAAACAATCCAATGTGTCAGTGAGATTATTATGGACCATGTGTGATTACTATGGACATTAGAGAAAAATTAATGTTTCTTAAAAATAAAGTTTTGCCTTTAAAAACAATATAAAGTCAAATCTCTTTTAACGGACACCCGTATATATACGCTCAACCCTCTCTTACGGCCAAATTAAAATTTCTCAGCGAACATTAACCTTTCGTTATAACTAACAGCCAATCTCCTCCAGTCACCTAATTTTTTCAGACATTTTGTTTGGTCACATAAGTGTCCGTTAATCAGAGGTTTCACTCTTTTAAAGTTTTTCTAAATAAGTGTGATTTGTTTAACAAAGATACGATAATAAAAGATTGCATTTCTTTCCTTTCAATGTAGTACTATAAGAATATGTTACTGTAAAATTAACAAAAATTAATATGGTGAAAATCGCTAAATTCTACAAAATAATTCTTTCTGTAATGGCATCTAAAAATTCGTTACACATAGAATGTGAAAATGTTCTGCAAAAGTATCATATTTTGAATATTCTGTTTACAAAATATATGTATATTATGTTAATAATCAAGAAAAGAACTTTTTTTTAAAAAGGCAATTTTTATCGTTTTTTCATTGAAAAGTCATTTTTTAAGCTCTTTGCGGCACCTGAAAATATTTTAGTACAGCAACAAAATTTTGTATTCTTCATTCTAATCCCAAAAGGCAACTTTTGCCGACTATAGCAAATTTCTAGCTGAAAAAAAATAATTAACCATTATTTTCGTTCCACCCTATTGTATATATTCCATTTCTTAATGAATAGAGAAAATGTCCCTGGCTGAAAATGAGATAAAAATGAGTTAGAGGATGGTGAAATCATATATAACACACATTACAATGCGCCAAACGTGGCCGTAAGTTTCCTATTTTAAAAACAGATTATAATTAGGCATCATGTATATTATTTCTATAGTCAACGAGTTTACGAAACGCACAACACCGAATGAAATATCATTCAAAAGGTTTTTGAAGCGGCTTCTGACAGACTACACTCACATTTCGTTAAAAGACAGTTTCTGATTAAAAATTGTTGTTAATTAAAATTTAAATCGGCTTTGTTTTCATATATGAAATGAAAGGATTTTCCTAAAATTAGTGTTGCCACAAAAAGGAAATATAAGATGTTCAACAGTGATTAGAAAACATTTTACAGAAAACATAAAGTGGGTCGTTTCCGCACGGGCTTGTTTGGTATTTATGATTAAAAAGGAAAATTCAATTTCAAATGTTTAGAAGGAAAGAAAACCGTCCATGTACCGAAGTATGGGAATGTCCCATTTAGCCTAAAATGCATGCTGTGATACATTAAAAGAAATTGTATTTTATCTGCATTCAATTTATTTTTATTTTTCCAGTATCTTTCTCGGTGCGCATGTCGTCATCCTCTAATGCAATTAAAATATGACTGTTATTTATTTTTCCCCTCGCCTTTTGCGTGCCTTTTGTTATCTTCGATTAGTTTCTACTGTAATTCTGATGGAATAAATGAGATGGTATTCTGGCTTGACTAATGACTTATGCAGATACTTTTATTTAGAAGTTTTACCCAGCATTAAAAAAATAATAGCTATTGCTAAAAACAAATTTTAGACTGTATTGCGAAATCCTCTCACGGGTACAGTGGTATTATCAAATGCAGTGAAGGACTTGGTCTGAAGGAACTCTGTTTGAGGTGTTTTACCATTTTATAGCATTTTATTAAATCCGATGCTATTTTCTGAAGCTGCATTTTTATCAGAGTCTTTTGCTATCCCCACATGGAACATGAATATATTTTTTGTTCTTTCTACTTTAGAGCATTTTTGCAAAAATGTATAAGTGACTTATGTATATCTAATTCTTAAATATAGCACTTTCTGAACAATTCATGAATGAAATTTGTAGTTTATTAAGTACGTTATTTACAGAAATAACTTTAAATGTTTCAGAATCTTTCATAGCTAGAATTATTATTTACTAATTTAAGAAAATCATCCTATGTAACTCTGATATCTCTACACTGGCTAGCTTCAAATATTTAAGTGTCGAAAGAAATAAAGATTATAATAATGCAATTTAAAATATTTTACTAACTAACAAACACAGTTTACCTTGGCGTTATTTTTTTCGCTATTTTTCCAAAGCTTCGAATTATGTAATTTCAACGTTGCGACACTAAAATTACATATTTCCACTAAATCAATTATTTTATTTCATAACCATACCAAAACTTTTAAAGAACAGATATGCTTATCTTTTTCTGTTAAATTAAAACTATCCTGCATTTGAGAAACATACATAAAAAAGTTACACTATCGCGATTAAATTATAAATTATATGTATGAAAATATATACATTAGACTTAATTTTTTTATAGTTAACTGGTTAATTTGCCATTAAATTAAATTTCAAACAGCGATAATGAAAGCTTTTATAATTATGATTTCCTATGAGTTATTTTTATTTCTGTAGGAATGCGCATTCGATGGAATTAAATTAGCACCGAAACAAAAATAAATATGACATTTTATTCAAATTTAAATTGAATCAGATTTATCAAATATGCATTATTTTATGAACAAGTTGAAAATTTAAATACCTATCAGTTGTCATCGAAGTTTTTTGATATTGAATAAGTATGAATGACATTTAAACTATTACGCGGCTCTTTGAATTTTTCAACTAAACAAGCAAGAAATGCATGTATTACCAAATTACATTTTTATACTCTGAAATTGCACTATATTAATAAACACATTATTGAAATTTTTTTAACGATTTGTTTAAACATACACTGTAATTATAATGTATAATTTATTTTATAAAATGAAAATTTTAAACATCATGTTACTTTTATCATTTAGAAGAATTTAATTTTAGTATCTGTGTTAATAATAAAAATTTAGAATAACGGAATTTTTATATAATTTATTCCGTATAAAATAATAATCTAATAATTATAAAATGACTTATTGGGTCTTTAGTTGTAGTCATTTCAATGTTGGTATTTTTTCTTACATCGTTAAAATTTCCACAATATACATCCGTAACAATAAAAAGAAATAAATTCAGAATATATTAAGGGATTTCATTAACGTTTAAAAACAGAGTTTATATTAAAATTCTTTATAAAATGTATTTCGACGACACCTAATATAAACACATAGAGAAATTCAGGGTGAGATGCTGCGTATTTTTTTAGTTTGAGTACAAAATACCATGGTGCACATAAACTAAAAAAATCATGTTGTGCTATTTAATGTAAAATATACAACATGTGTACTGCGGCAAAAATTAAAAAAATAATAATTAAAATTTTTTAACACTTTTTTTTAAAACATTACACTACCACGTGTCACCTGTCAGTCTGACTGAGACGCCGCACTTGTCATAAGAACAGAATAAAATTATAAATAAAAAAAATATTCAATAAATATTTATATCTTCACTATAATTAACTATGTAATAACAAAAATAATCTAAATGAGTAGATTGAAACGTACTATTAAATTCAAATCAATATTAGTAGGCCTAATTTGTTCACTACTAAAATTATCTACGTATTGGTTAAAGATTGAATTTTAACTGCTATTTCGGCAAAAACGTAGCAGCAGTGTATTAGAGAGGGAAACGAAAAAGTAAAATATAGTTTACATTGATTTATTTGTTAATAAACATGTTTTTTTCTACCGCAATCTACACAAAAAGTGCCGAAATTAGTAGAGTCTTCCTGTAACCACATTTCACACATGATGCAAGGAAGCCAACCACACATACTCTTAGTTTTGTAGTAGTTTTCTACACATTCTTTGCAAAGAACGTCTGCGTCACATATGTGATCAACTTTTCATTATTATCATCTTCACTTGCATCTTTATTCGCCTTCTTACTTTTTATTTTTCCCTTTTTCTCCTTAGATGTAGTAAATTTCATACTGTTTTATTAATCGCGGCATCCCGTACAAAAGAAACTGCAGCATGTATACCAGATCGACAGTGCGGCATGTATCCCATTTTGTACGGTACAGACGTAGCTATGTCACAGTTGCCTGCCCTCGCAAAGGAAAATGGCGTAATCATACACACAGTACTCTATACAAATGCTACATCTAGTTTGGACTTCAAAATCATGCATTCATTTAGTAATTAGCATATATAAAAGGTTTGATATTAAAATCATGTGCTTACCTCAAAAGGAATATTGTACAGCTACAAGTAAACATCGAAGTCAGATTCATGCTATACACTGATTAAAGTAATTTCATTTCGCACCTATACTGTGCGTCTGACTGTCATCTATAAATAATTACAAAAAATACAAGGGGATATGGCATCTATCCCGGATGTCAAAATAAATTAAAGACCGCAGACTTCTTTATTTAATTATTGGAAGTAGAAAGAACGTTACTTTGGAAAATTGAATTTTACTAATACTTCAAGATAGCAGCATAAAACATATTCGGCACTATATTAATGATTTAGTTAAACAAGAACAAAAAATCATGCGTCAAGCATAGATTATGTAACTCTTTCCAACGCTTCCAAAATACTTTTACAAACCATTACCGTTCAATAAGCTGAAAGATAACATCTAAGTAAACAATTTGGAAAACGCATAACATATTTAAAAACGTAATTTCAGGAATTTCCAACATATACAATATTCGGAAAACTATCCGAATACTTTTATTCAGCCCTGTATAGGATCTATAGATTTGTATATATACTACATAGGATGCTAAATTTTAGTTTAGTTTGGAAACGCGTAGTACAATTTAAAATTCTCCTTCAAAAGCTTCTATCAATAAACGGAAATGTGTTCCCGAACTTTTGTGATGCACTGTTTTTGATCTACAGAATTTATACACACCAAGTAATAGACTAAAAGTGAGTTAAATTTAAAATCGCGTTCAGCAACTTAAAACGCACTTCTAGGAATTATTGTTAACAGACAGTAGAGAATTCTTTTGTGTGTCCCTGTAAATGAACGCTGACTGTTATACACACAATATTCTGTAGTGAGCCTCTTGTAATGCACCTTAGTGATATATAGAAATTTCAATGCGTTTAAAATAGTGAAACATTATTTAATTAAACTGCAAATGATTTTTCTCTATAGACGTAATGTAACGCATTTCTTTTGACTGTCCCTGTAAAGTAACTATAAGTGCTATGCACAGAAAATTCCGAATTAAGCTTCTTGTAATGCACCTTAGTGATATATATCAATTAAAATGTGTTTGCAATTGCGTAACATCATTAAAATAAACCGCAAATGATTTTTCCCCATAGATCGTACTGCAACGGAATTTAATTGAGTGTCCCTGTAAAAAAAACTATAAGTGCTACACACTTCAGTTGAAATGGGGCACATGCTATAGATAACGACAATAACATATAAATATTGCAGGGCAATCCGGGCATATTTACGGGAGTTAGAGCACGGACAGACGGCAGATGGCAGACGGCCATACGGCCAGACAAACCGAAGTCATAAACACTTTCAACTAGGTGGGAAAGTGTTAAAAAGGCAGACATGTGTAGAGAAAATTGCTTCTTAATCTTTCAGAAATGAAATCTTGTCAAAATAACTGTGCATTGTATAAATAAGTAGATATTTATAAGTTATAACTATTGACAGAATAAACTAAAATACCATCATTACAAACTATATTTTTAAACAGCTGGTAACATTAGCATATAATGTTTAAGTAATAATATGTTTTTTTTCAATGTATTTTTCAAACTTTTTCCCATTATTTGATTTAAAGATTACAACGTGTGTTGTTTAATTTTTGAATGATTATACTCTTGTAGAATTTCTGGCATATCGCAGTTACACTGTTTCAAATACAAGATAATTATTAGAAAATAAAATACATAGTGATAAAAAGAGACAAGATTGACAAACAAATATATGTAAATACCATAGATAAGAGTTTAATTTTTGTGCAATATATCATTAGTAAAGTGTAAGAATCATTACATTCGTCGTAAATGTTGAAACAGTTAACGTTCTCTCACAAAAGTTAGATTGAATATAGCATTTATTATGTTTTTTAACAATATAATTTCCATTATCACAGAAAGTGATGTTTAGTCTTTAGTGATATACGCGATAAATCTCTTCTATCACCTATGTAGGAAAATACATTATTTTTACTATACAATAAATTGTTAACGCATATTTAAATATAAAATAATAGTAAAGATTTTTAGCAGCATTTCAATGCAGTTTTTATCAAACGTAATAATACTAAAAAAATAAAACATTCATAAATATTAATACTTGTGTAACATCGACCGTATTCTATAAGTACCCAATCACCAGTATTAAAACATGTATTACACAGATTAAATCTCAGATGTAAAGTAGTACATTAAAATAATTTAATATATTCTTTGAAAAACAGTTTCAATATAATTAATACCAAAAGTCACGTTTTCATTCGTTTTAAACCTTTATTATAAAAATTTAAATATTTGTTTTTTAGGGTATTGTTCATCTCAGGAAACCCTTTTCGTCCCGCTACGTTGTCTGTTCCTCACAGAGCCGGTTCTCAGAAGCTATATAATTTACAGACTTGAATTTGTGTGTACTTATAGCTGAATACCTACTATGAAGCTGAAAAGCATAAAATAACAAAAAATCCTATTATTTTGATATATAGAGATGAAAAACCAAAAATCTAACAACCTTTCCCTATGAAATTTAAACATTGTTTGTTATAGCAGTTGCCAACAATTCAAAATCCACAATAAATTTCTGTCTACAATAATTAATTTTCTACTGAATGATTTTCACGTGAAAAATGAAAATGAAATAAAAAGTTTCACCAATTGAAAAAAGATTAATATGACGTCATATTGGTATTAAAACGAAAATTTCAAACATTTCTCAATAATACAAGGAGTATTAGTATAAGAAAGTATAGATTACAAGTTAATATGATGTCATTAGAAAATTAAAAAGAAAATAAATCTGACGTCATATTGGAAGTTTAACGGACTTTTTCAAATGTTTTAAAATAATATAAAGAAACTATCAATATGAATAAAAAAGAAAACAATTAGATATGATGTCAGCAAGTGATTAAAACGTCATAGGAGTTTCAGGAACGTATTGAATCATGATAAAAACCCAAGTATGGAAATATTGGCATATTTTAACATTTAAATGTCTCTATACAACATGTTTAATTTTGAAATTGATTTTTTTTAATATCGCATTTAGTCCACGTGACATATATTATTATGACAGAGTATAATAGCGGGATTCACCCGCTATCAGACAGGTCCAGATTTTCGGAAAAACGAGAAAAATAGTCTTGTAAATTTTTACTTTATAAAAAACATGACTTTTTTCTTTGAAAATGAAATGTATTACGATTTATTAACGAAATTTTAAAGTGTTTCGAAAGGAATATTAAACGAAACCCTTTGTGCTATCTTCGATCACACTTATCCACTTGTTTTCTATTTTCTTCATCAGAAATATAAGTAAAATTCTGGAGTAAGCATTATCATACTGTAAGAGTTTAATAATATAGTAATGTTTAGACGAATACAGATCAACAAATTATTTTGTAATATATATTGGCACACATCACATTAATATTTGAAATGTTTTAAATTTTAAATTAAGGTTAGTCGGTAATCAGATCACTGTCTATTGCTAAAGTAATCTTCTTATGAAACATACTGATTATACGGAATTAGAAATATTGAACATAATAAAAAATATTTTAATATTTTTTCGGTAAATAAAGTAGAAATCAATGATTTAAAAATTACAGAATAACACTCCCAATTGAAACACTCCATGGCAGTTACCTGAAAAGCTGCGATCTTTTTTATTTGTTTCTGGTAGCTGATAATTTAAAACAAAAGTTAGAGAAAAAAAAGCATTTCAAAAATATTTTGAATTTTGTTAAAATGTTTATTTGTTATTTATGTGAATACGTCAAATTGAAGAAATTGATTTTTGTTATGAAAGTGTACTTAATCATTTTTTGTTTGTTTGTTTGTCTCCTTTTACGATTACGTAATAACTTTTGTGACAAGTTTACAAGAACAAATTTAATAAACATTTAGTCAAATGATTCCGGAAGAAAGAAAAAATGATGCTGTAGACTAAACATTTTTATGCTGCATACTAAAAAATTTCGAAAAAATTTCAAATTTTGTTAAAATGTTTTTTGTTGTATCTGTGAATACTCCATATTAACAAATTGAATTTTGCTATGAAAGTGTATTTAATCTTATTTTATGCTTCTTTTTATGATTACGTAATAATAACTTTTGTTACCAGAAAAAAAATAAACATTTAGCGAAATGATTCCAGAACAAAGAAAAAAATTATGCTGTCGTCTAAATATTAAGAATAATTCTGTATTTATATTTACATTGCTAAAAATTCTATGAATATCTTTGTTAATCTCATATTAAAAATATAATTTTAAAACGAGAATATTCAAGACAAGAACAAGAACATAATTAAAAAGCAAACAAATGATATATTACTCTCCACTAAATTAATAAATATCAAGAAAAATACTCTTTAAAATTTCAGTTAAATATTCCTCTTTAGAAAATGAGTGTAATTTTACAAATTTGTTTTTGGAAATATACAAATATATAAAAAAATATAATTGAAAAAAATATATATGTTACCATTAGCAAAATTTAAAATTTAAGTCACAATTAAGTGAGTTTAATTATTTTATTTAGACATGGTGTCAAAAATATTTATATATATATACACAGTGTATTCGCTAATAATTGGCATGTTATTTTTTTTCTTTTGAGGGTTAACTAATATAAAATAAATATTAAACATGACTAAAATCTGAGCGAGGGAAATTTATACAAAAATGTTACTGGAAGTTCTGAAACGTATATGAAGTACAGGTTCGCTTTCGCGACTTACAATAGCTAAAACGAGTGATAAGTTTTCTGCCGACTGAAAATTTCAATCTGTTCATACGCAACGTTTGGAAATACCAGAGTTATCATCAGGCACCAGAAATTAAGAGAGCTTTGTCGATCTCTTCATAGAGCGACTGGGAAGCTAGAATTTTAAAATCAAGTTTCCAATGCATTTTAAAGCGTCTGTATTGGAATAATTATCTTCCAAAATTTTCCTCACTCTCCACCAAGTTGATTTAGGCAGTTGTAGTCCTTAACGGTACGAGGTCATAGAACTTTTAAACATTCAAAAATACGATTTTTTCAAAAAATATATATATCTTATGAGAGATAAAGTTAAATGAGAACCTTTTCTGGATATTATAAAACATACTGCATTTAAAAATAATTACTTGAGTTACCTATAATTACGAGTTTTAGCCTAAAACGTACGAAGCTCCAAATGTATAAATGTATAAAAGTAAAGCTTCGGAATCTGTTTTGTAATAATGCGGTTTTTGGGGATAACACGCATAATATCTCAAAAAACTTTCAATATATTTCCAGAAATTTTCAGAAGATATCTTTTATTTAAGGCTGCATAGAGTGAACCTCAATTTTTGTGGTTATACTGTTGAAATTTTCAATTTTTTTTATAATCTAAGTACACCTTTATATTAAAAATATAGCAATGCTTTAAATACGAGGTCATTTAGGTTCAGAGTAATTATTACAATCTGTATAATTACGCACCAAACTTTTTGTTCTGGGTGCAAATTTTTTTTTTGTAACCCTTCGCGAAAAATCTCATGCCAATTCTGCTCGACTAATGTGTGACAGCTTGAAGCCCATATAAATGTTAATTCTGCATATTGTATTATTTTAAATATATGAAAGGAAACATCATTATTTTATCTTTCAATCCTCTAAAAGTATGTTTTTAATTCATATGCATTTTAAGATATTAAATGTTGAAAATGGTAATTATTTTATTTTCTAGTTTAAAAGTCCAATGAACACTATTTCAATTGTGCATACATATATATATATATATATATATATACAGTAGAGTCTCGATAATTCGAGGTGGACGGGACCGGGTTTACCTCGAACTATCGAAAACTTGAATTATCGAAATCATAAAATTTAATTAATAAATAAATGAAGATAAAGCAATTTTTAAATTTCAGTGTATATTTAAATGAAAAATCTAATTACAAATTATTACATTACTGTTGATAGCAACATGTTAATTATATCTTAAAATAATTGTCAATTGTTTTTTATTTTGACACATAACCACGTTTCCGATCAGCAATATCACGCCATCGTCGAAGCAGCATATTGTCGGCTGGAGTCGACTCAGGCTATTGCTCCACGTATCGCATGGTGGACTCTAGTGCAGCAGGTAGCCCCTCGCAGTGACTCATTAGAAGTGTAGAATCTGTCGGATTCTGGCAGAATCGTAAATTCTAGTTGTTCGTGACTATTTATCAATTCCTCTGTAAATTCTGGCACAAAATCGTAAAAAAAAAACAGTTTTTAAATATTTCTTGAGTCATCCAAGCACTTTTTTTTCCCTATACGTAACCGGCAGTGAAAATATCGAGACATGCTTAAATGCTCTTGGCTTTGCAGCTTTTCTGATAACAACAAGTTTAATTTTGTGATTTCCTTGAGCATTTGATGCAGCAAGAAGTGTTAACCACTCTTTGCTTTTATGTGACCTGGAGTACTTATCTCTTAGATTTGACGCGATAGTTTTAAATGGTAGCATTTTGAAATTAAGGCCAGATTCATTTCAATTATAACTTTCTGCAATTTCTTGCAAAATTGCACGACAACGGCCTCAGAGTCTTCAGATAGCTTCTCTCGACAGATCTCTTAGTTGCCGGATACGATATATTTTTTTCAACTTGTCAAATCAGGCTACATTAGCAGTGAAGCTTTCATCACTTCCTTCAAATTCTTTTCGAAACAGCAAAGCTATTTCTTAAAGAATCGGACCTGAAAGAGGGCACCACTTTTTACTTTGCTGTGTAAACCACATATAAAATGTCTCACCGGTTTTTTCATACTCAGGCTTTTTTAAGGATTTTCTGTCCAAGGATAAATCAAAGCAGCTATTACTAGAAAACGCTTCTAGTTTACTTCTGTTCTGTTACGTTCGTAGTAGACAAAAGGAGTGAGTGGGGTGGGAGCTCGTTGAAAAACTATTCTCTGATTCTCTCCAATTTCACCCGGCGTGATTCCCCGCACGTATAGGAAGAATACACCCGATTTCTTTAAGATGGTGGATTTCTGTAGGTGGCTTCAGAGTGCGCAGTTTGCATAGACCCGTCGAACAACAATAAAAATCAGATACTTTAATTTTATGGTGCAAAATAATTCTTTCACGTGTTGCATATATGTTGATCATTATTTGGAAGCTAAACTGATTTTTTTCCTAATTCGGATTTATGGGAAACTCGAACAATCGAGGCTCGAATTATCGAGACTCTACTGTATATATATATATATATATATATATATATATATATATATATATATATATATATATATATATATATACACTGCTCAAAACAATTAAAGGATATTTGAAGTTTTATATAAAATAAAGATATAAACGAAATTTTTTTTTGCCGAAAATAGAAGAAGAGAATCACAAATGCAAATTTTTCTGGTTTTCAAACTGTGGAGTATGGAAATTTTGAGTTCGACGTCAAAAACGTCGCTTCAGCGGCAACGAATGAAATTTGACTTTCAACTGGATAAAAGAGAATGAAGACAATGATTATCGGTATTCAGTGATTGTTTTGTTTCGATGAGTACGATGTCTCAGCGAAGTCATTTGACAGATTCAGAAGCTTGAAGAATTGTTGGTAGGTTAGAAGGGGGCCAAACTCAAGCCGAAGTAGCGCAAGCCATTGGAGTGTCACAAAGTGTCATTTCCAGGATCTGGAACCGCTTTTTGGAGAGTGGATGTGCAGGCCGAAGACCAGGGCAAGGTCGTAGATGGGCAACAACGCTCAATGAAGATCGGTATTTAGCGTTAACAGCTCGGAGACACCGAAACATGAACGCTACTCTTCTCCAACAACACCTTCGCTCGGCTACAGGAACCACGATTTCAACTCAGACTGTCCGAAACCGGCTCCATGCTGTAGGCCTGTATGCTCGCCGACCGATGGTATGTGTTAGATTAACATCAAGGCATCGTCGCGACCGCAGGGAGTGGGCAACCGAGCATGTCAACTGGAGGAGAAATGAATGGAGCAATATTCTGTTTTCTGACGAGTCCCGTTTTTCTGTGCATCCGGATAATAGGCGTATTTTCATCTGAACGGTCCGTGGCAGTAGGAATAATCCTGCGTTCGTGCACGAAAGTGTCAGATTTGGCGGTGGAGGAGTGTTGGTGTATGGTGGCATCTCCATTGACGGGCGCACTGACCTCTACATCATTCGAGATGGAGCTCTGACTGGTCGCCGATATAGGGATGAGATCCTCAGACCTATTGTAGTCGCTTACGCTGCAGCAATCGGAGATAACTTCATTTTAATGGACGATAACTGCAGGCCACATCGTGCAAACCTGGTGGAGGATTTCATTTTCGAGGAAGGAATCGTTCGAATGGAATGGCCAGCGTGTTCTTCAGACATGAATCCAATCGAGCACGTTTGGGACGCTCTAGGAAGACGAGTTTCTGGCCGCCAACAACCCCCACAAACTCTCCAAGAACTGGAAAGAGCTCTTCTGGAAGAGTGGGGCAGAATACCCCAACTCGTCATTAATAGCCTCATTGAGTCCATGCCTCAAAGGTGTTCAACGTTGCTGGCCGCCCGTGGAAACCATACCCCCTACTGAAAATGATTTTCTTTGAAGAAAACACCTTTTCTTATTCTTTTTTTCTCATATGCACAAATTGTGTTTTTTTTCCTTTTGTACACAAATGCGCAATAAAATGCATTTTTTCTGCCAAACATGTGTAATTCATTCTCATATAACCTACTATGTCTGTCGACCATGTATCAATCAGCTAAAAAGTTTCCCAGATACAAAATCCACCTAAAACTGCAATATCCTTTAATTGTTTTGAGCAGTGTATATATATGTATATATATATATATATATATAATCTATTTGAAAATATTTATGCTACTTTTTCCCAGACTTTGATATTGTGAAATAAGATGAAATAATAGAATTTACTCTAACTATAAATTATATTTAATATATTACAAAATAATCCTGTAAAACAGAAAATATTTTCTTTTTCTAGTTTATGGCAAACGTTTTAAAGTCTGAAAGGGTTTTACGGAAAATGCATTTACCTCCTTTAGAGCATATAAATTTTACTTTATCTTCAAGGGAACTTTATAATGTGTGAAGAGTACGAACCAGTATGTTTTTGTTTTTGTTTTCTGTATAAACTTTTCAATAGTTTGAAAATTTTGAAAATTATTAATTAATTTTCCTTCATTTCTTAGCAAATCGCTGCATTTTAATAGTAAGAATGCATCCTTTAGTTTTTTTGTTATAAAGAAGTAGACGAGTAATATATCTGTTTTGTCATATGGAATAAAATCAATATATATTCTAGAACTCTTTAATAATGCATAGTATTTATCAATAATCTAAACGCAAATTGACAATTCTATAAATTCTCAAAATAATTCCAATTTCAATTCTATAAGGAAAATTATTTATACAGAACTCTCCTCTTAATCATATTATTTTATATGAATATTTTTAAATACCTTATGTAATATTTAAAAAAAAGTACCATAAAATAATATTTTAAATATGTTTTGTTAAATATTCTGAATTGTTCACCGGTAAACGTCTTTTTTTCAACAAATGTTATATAAATTGGAATGTTTTAATATCACAATATTAAAACTAGATACATGACAAAATTTCTGTAAAAAAATAATAGACTCATTATGCATCTGAAAGCAATTCTGTCTTTATCTGCAGGGTGATTATAACTAAAGTCCCAGTTTCAAAATGCTCTTTAAAAATGAACCACTAGTCAGAATGACTTCAAATTTGAACTGAATATAATCGAAGAAGGGGAAACGGGCATAAGAAAATAAGTTCCAAAGTGTATCAGTAGATGGCGCTGTAAGAAGCATACAATGCAAATTAAAAGACATTTGTGCATAATTACAAACCAAGTCTTTATGGGCTTTGTATGCGGTGTTTGGCCCCAGGGCAATAGAAAAATGGGAAAAATAGATTTTTCCCATCGAATGTGGTACGACCTTGCCGTGGTGTATGTGCTTTCCACAAACAGTACCGCAAATGTTGACTGATTTGGAAGTCATTTTTTTGTGTCAAACAATCGAAACACTCATTCACATTGTTGTACCGTTGGTTTACTGTGCAACTCATGCCAAAGCTGACGTATTTCGATTAAAAATGTTACTTGTAAGCGGGATCTACTTTCGTAATGCCGCTTACAACGCCATCTGTTGATACACTTTGGATTTTTTTCATTCTTACGGCATAGAGTTTATCACTTCTTCCAGTATATTAGTTCAAATTTAAAGTGATTCTGACCAGTGGTTCCGTTTTTACAGCATTTTTATTAGCACTTTCCAACCTAGTTGAAAAGTGCTTATGACTTCGGTTTGTCTGGCCGGATGGCCGTCTGGCCGTATGGCCGTCTGTCCGTGCTCTAACTCCCGTAAATATGCTCGGATTGCTCTGCAATTTTTATATGTTATTGTCGTTATCTATGGCACGTTCCCTATTTCAACTGAAGTGTGTAGCACTTATAGTTTTCTTACAGGGACACTCAAAAGAATTCCGTTACATTGCGGTCTATGGGGAAAAATCATTTGCGGTTTATTTTAAAAATGTTTCACTATTGTAAACGCATTGAAATTTATATAGATCACTAAGATGCATTAGAAGAAGCTTAATATGGAATAGTAGGTGTATAGCACTTAGAGTTACTTTACAGGGACAGTCAAAATAATTCTGTTACATTACGTCTATGGAGAAAAATCGTCTGCGGCTTATTTAAATAATGTTCCACTATTTTAAACGCATTGAAGTTTATATATATTACTAAGGTGCATTACAAGAGGCTTACTACAGAATAGTGTGTGTATAGCAGTCATCGTTCATTTACAGGGACACACAAAAGAATTCTCTACTGTCTGTTAACAATAATTCCTGGAAGTGCGTTTTAAGTTACTAAACGCGATTTTAATCTTAACTAGCTTTTTGTCTATTACGTGGTGTGTATAAATTCTGTAGATCCTATACAGGGCAGCACAAAAGTTCGCGAACACATTTCCGTTTATTGACAGAAACTCCAGAAGGAGAATTTAAACGGTGCTACGCGTTTCCTAACTAAACTAAAATTTAGCATCCTATGTATATATATACAAATCTATAGATCATATACAGGGCTACATAAAATATTTTATATATTGAAAATTCCTGAAATTACGTTTTTAAATATGTTATGCGTTTTCCAAATTGTTTACTTAGATGTCATCTTTCAGCTTATTAAACGGTAATGATTTGTAAAATTATTTTAGAAGCGTTGGAAAGTGCTACATAATCTATGCTTGACGCATGATTTTTCGTTCTTGTGAAAGTGTGACTTGAATTATAATCACTTTTTGGGGGCGAGAGGGGCAGCAATCCGAGGCGAATTTTCTACATTAGTAAAATGCATCCATTTTTAATATTTTTTGCTCAATATAGTAAATTTGTCCGCTTTTTAATGAAGTATTTTCGGAATTACATGTTTACAGCATTTTTTGGAATTTTTTGTGAATATTTTATGCAGTTTTTAGAGTTTTTTTTAGCGTTTCGCCGAGACGTTTCGACATTCGCAAAAAAAAAAAAAAAATCAGGAGTTAATATTTTAGCCTAAAGTAGTAATTTTTTACCTCTGCGATTTTTCATATATTAACGTGTTTCTTCTTTCGGTTTTCTGCTGCGATTTTTCGTCAATAATAAAAGGAATTAGTTTTCAATCTTCTAGTCCAATGTAGTAAATTTTGTTATCTTTTCAATAAAGTTTATTCGAAACCCGTGCACAAATTTTTACATTTTTTCGATTTTTTTATTGTGGTTTTCAAGGTTTTTTTCTCATTTCATGCTATATTTAACGGACCCAGGGAACGCCACTCAACACGTAAAATAATAATTAGAAGGAAAATACATCAGATTAAAATTATTTTTTATCTCTCTGTGTGCTCATGTGATGGAATGTATATCGCTATCAATGCAGTATTGCTACATATTTTCACTAATTAAACTACTTCTACAGATAAAAAACACAAAAAATAGATATCATACAACAAAAATAACTTAATTAAATCCAAGTTTTTGTTGTTCTATTTTAAAAAGATATCATTTGTATAGTGCTTCTTAAAAATACTTAAAATAAAGCAGAGAAACGATTAATTAAATTAAATTTCAAATTCTTTAATAAGATTTCTAATAAAAAAAAGGTTCTCATTTCCAATTATTTCTTTGGTGTATTAAATTTTTTTGAAGTTGCTTATAAATTAAATTAGTTTATGCATAGTGTGAAATTATCATATTTCGTAATATGCATCGAAATTTAATGGGTTTTTTACTTATTCATTTTAAATGAAAATGAATTTTTCTTGCAAAAGCAGTTTGTTTAATCTATCTAAATTTACATCCATAATATTAAAAATAAACTTCCATTTCTTTGCGGAATATAAATTTATCAACATAGATTTCTCACTGCAAATTTCTTTGTTTTATTTTCATTAAAACATTAAATGTTACTTATTTCCTTTAAAACTAATTATTACAATTCAGATGTGAGATATATTCTTTTTTTTCAAAGATAAATTGATTAATAATACTAAGTTCGACAGATGAATAAGGAAAAACAGTTTGGGATGATGATATCAGTTTTTCTCGCAGTCAGCACATCGACTGGTGTATTAAAAATTCTTGCTGGATTTTCAAGTAACCGTTCACCAACAATTCGTTTCAGAGCAACCTGTGTGAATTTTTTAGCCGAAGGTCAATTTTGATCTATGATTTTTATTACTTTTGAACTCAAAGTTCACTAAATCACTCACCTGCGATAATTTATTTCAACTATTTACAAAAATTTTCTCAAAATACAAAACTATTATCGTGAAATTTATAAAGCATTATTAAAAAGTTCATTTTATTGTATTTCTAAAAAAAATAAAGGAGTTTTTTTATGGAAATTTACAACGATTTTTTTTTGCAAAATAAACAGTATTTTAATTATTAGTAAATACATTGGAAATCTAATATAATATAACAATAAATATTAAAAAAAATAGTTACCTGTAATATAATCTGGATTATAATATTTGAACATTTAACTGTTCATTCTTCTTTAATTTTTCCGATTTATTTAAATTTATTCTGTAATATTTAAATAAATATAAACGTTTCATCAGCTCCAATGGAAATTAATGTATATATATATATATATATATATAAAACACTTAACGAAAGCTAAAAATTTTTTTTATAAGTTTTAAAACAAATTTAAAGTATTTTTATTAAAATTTGTTAGAAAGAAATTGTAATTAAAGTTTTCCGTAAATTCTATGCAAAAATTAGCTGAAATGAACGGCGGTGCCAGGGCTCATGATAGTAAAATTAACTATTCCTAAACTCATTGAATGATTTTATATCTGTATGCCAAAATGTAACGTAAAGTTGATTACCTCACTGACTTTGGCAGTGTATATCATCGAATTTGTACACCCAGAAAAAGGAATTGATTGAAACCACAAAACATGTTTTGTTGAGTACATTTTGGTTGTTTTAACAAAATTTTTAGTTGAAGTAAAAAAATTGGTTCTGTTGCTTGGACAAAAAAATATTGTTAACCCTCTTAAAAAAATTAAAAAAAAATTCATCAATTTTACTTGAATAAACAAAATATGTTTATTTTAAATTTTACAATAATTTTGAAATTCCAGCAAAATTTTGTTGTTTTTGCAAAATTTAAATTGTTGTGTAGTAGCCATAACTCTCTCACGTAACTCGATTTATTTGACTTATTATACAATTAAAGGATTAACATATTCTTTGCATAATTAAAATTCATCGAATTTGTATGGTCTTATATTTTTTAGAAAAATTAATACAAGCAAACGTAGAGTCCGTTTCCCCACTGACTTCGGTAGTGCACATTGGACATGCTACGTTCCCGTTTGATTTGATATTACATTTTTAAAAGATGAACCGGCGTAAGCCGAACCCATGATAATAATCTTAAATATACCTAAAATCCATGTTGAATTATTTTATATTTTTAAACAAAAAAACTTCTAAAATAAACTAATGTTACGGGTCACAATTGTTTCGCCAGCGGACACCTTCAAATTTGTATAATTTTATATTTTTAAATGAAAAAAAAGGAGTATATAGTGATTGCCAATTTAATTTGTGTCAATTCTATATATTTAATTCTCAATCCTGACTAATTGTACACGAGAAAACCTAAATAATTAAAAACGCACCCCCCCCCCTCTCTCTCTTTTAAGACATGGAATAATATCTCCCATTTCTCATCCGAAAATTTCTGAAACACCATTATTCTCTTGAAACACGAAATGAATTCGAACTTTTCAATAATTCCAAATTCGGATTAATTAGTAATTTTAATTTTGGCCATAAATATTTTTTTTTCTAAATTGCCTCACCCTTGGAGACCACTGACCAGGCCCCTACCTACCGGGATTCGACCCAGTTTGACGGGTTTGAGTGCCTGGTCATTGGGGCGAAATTCGCCTGATCGCCCTATTGGGGCGGTCCACAAGGACAAGTACCCAGTTCGGCCAATCAACTGAGTCCGGATTTTTCTGTGTTGTTCACTCCTAAATTTAAATGTTCTGAGATCTGACGCCGCACACCACGTACTCGTCATGACAGTTGAAATGGGGCTGGACAATTTAGTGCCGAAACGTTGGTACTGAACTTAGCTTGAAAAAGGGGAGAGAATTTTGAGGGAAACTAAATAAAGAAATTAACTAGATAATGAAACCACTGAAATGAAAATATAATTAGCCAATAACTAAGTCGTACCATCGGGGAAAATTTTTGGGCCGAGTTGCAAGGCAGACGAAAACGCTGCGGGGGCTGACGGGACTGCGCCTTTCTACCGTACCCCACCTGGTAAAAACTGGCTCCGTGGGCTGCCCCATTAGAGCGGGTCCGGTAGCTTTTGCGGACAATGTCCAATTGCACCTAATAAAGAGGCGAACAGTCAAAAATAAAATGAATAAAAAAACTGCTCCTAAAAAAAAACCCCTCGTGCTACCAGTTGGGGCCGGCCATTGGCTCGTCCCAACCGGCAGCACGAGGAACTGCAAGGGGAACCTGGAAGAGAAGAATGTTACATTTTAAACTGAACTTATTCTGAATTACACTTTAACTACATTATTGAAATTAATTTACTTTTATTGTGCTAATTGACTTGGCTACCCATCCATTGGGCCCATGAAAGTTTGTTAAATAATTAATAATTTGTAATTTAAAATATGTACTATTGCCGTTAACTGACTAAACCATAATGGGTTGTTGTTGTTGGTTTGGCCCAAGAGCCCGGTTTTGCAGCTTTTTATTTCTATATAGCTGACATGATCCATATAACTGTGAAACTAGTCTCCTAATTTTGAACCAATTCCAGATGAGAGACCTGCATCTGGATTGGCACCCCCAGAGGTAGCGCTTATATAGAACTTGGAGGACATTAGAGCCACGAACAGATTTAACGTGCACCAGCTCCCATTAACGTACACGGTCTACTTTCCATACTTATCCTTTATACTTATCACCTCTTTCCTTCCAGTTCTTCTTCTTCTTCTTCTTTCTCATCTGTCTTCTTCCCCTTCTTTTTATAATATTTTTTAACACAAGGACGGACAAACAGTGCCGGGGGCTATTATAAGCTTCTTACTGTGTCATGGTGCACAACTTGCTGGACCGTTGATGACATGCGTCGTGCTGG
Source organism: Maratus michaelseni (assembly GCA_963931845.1). Classification (NCBI taxonomy): domain Eukaryota; kingdom Metazoa; phylum Arthropoda; class Arachnida; order Araneae; family Salticidae; genus Maratus; species Maratus michaelseni. The sequence continues at coordinate 68,823,556 of OZ007593.1, forward strand.
TAATACTGTGATTACGGGGCTCTTGTTTCGGGCCGTGGTGCCAGCTGATATTGTGCGACTACCGCACACTGCTACTAGGACAAAACACACAGACATTTTATATTTTTTTTGGTGGCTTTGGATTGCTCCTGGGCCTTTTTTTTTTAACATATAACACATAAGCACACAAATAAACACTTTTTTTTTCCTTTTACACTAGGACGGACAGACAGTGCCGGGGGCTATTATAAGCTTCTTACTGTGTCATAATGCACAACTTGCTGATCCGTTGGTGACGAACGTCGTGCTGGTAATTCTGTGATTACGGGGCTCCTTTTTGGGCCTTGGAAGCAGCTGATGTTGTGCGACTACCGCACACTGCCATTGGACAATACCCATGGACAATTTTATAATTTTTTTGGTGGCTTTGGATTGCTCCTAGGCCTTTTTTTTTTTAACATATAACACATAAACACATATACATATTCATTTTATCGTTGTGTTACCTTCCACCTTCGACTGCTGCTGGGGTGCTAAATATTATTGTGTGTTGTTTTGTATTAGTGTCGTGATGCTGTCGCAGTTTTCTTGGAGCCACCTGATTACTGTATTTGCCTTGTTTTGTACGTGTTTGTTTTTCGCTAATTGTTCATACCATAATTTCTCGTTGTCTGTTGTTATTTGTGCCAGGTGGTGTGCTTGGGTGAGTGGACATTGAATTAGGTAATGTTTTGGTGAACCCACCGTTCCGCATTCGCAGTCCGGTGTGTCCGCTTTCTTAAACCTGTGTAGGTATGCTGGAAAAGCTCCGTGAGCTGTGTATGGCTGTGCTAGCAGGTAATCGCTTATTAGTCTATTTTTATCTACTTTTGGGAAGTACCTGTGTGTTTCCCTACCTGTGTCCCCATAGTCCCACTCGAACTGCCATTGTTTTAGTGTTATATCTTTTAGTGTTCTTTTAAGTTTTGAGATTGGTTTAGTCAGGTTGTATTTGCTTTTGTTGTTTACATTTAGAGCTGCGGTTTTGGCTAACATGTCTGCCTCTTCGTTTCCTTGGATGCCAACATGCGCCTTAACCCAGCTGATTTTAAATTTGTTGTTAGCTTCTTTTATTAGTTTTTGGATTGTGTCTACTGTTTTGTTTACGTTGAATGGTTTACTAAGTGATTCGATGGCCGATTTGCAGTCCGAGCGGATGCTATATGACTCACCCGTGGTGTTGCCCCATTTTGCTGCTTCTTGTATTGCCAGTAGTTCGGCCTGGAAGACGCTGTTGCTGTTCCTTAACGGCACTGACCATGTTTTTATCTTTTGATTATTTTTATATGCTACAAAGGCCGAACCTGTAGCACCTGATTCCAATTTAGAGCCGTCCGTGTATATCGTTGTGTCTTGTGTATTGTACCCTATCCTAGGTTCTATCGTGTCTGCTGGATGATTCTCCCATATGTTTATTTTTTTGTCGTATTCGATGTGGTGTAAAGTTTCATTGTGTATTGTTGCATTTTACCTTAATCTTGAGACTGTGCCGTACGCTGCTTCGTAGTAGACTTTAAGATGGATTGGAATCAGACCTGAGAGTACCAGAAGTGCCGAGGTTGGGGCCGTTCTATAGGCCCTGACTATGGCCAGTGCAAAATGTCGCTGGCAGCTTGACAATATCTGTATGCACCTTTTGCTGAGGCAGTGTCCCCAAACCGGTGCTGCGTAGGTTAGCGTCTTTTCCACTACTGTTGTGTACCAGATTTTTGTATATTTGCTTTTAGTCCCCAACCCTTTGCTACCATATGTGCTAAGTTTGTGAAGTTTGCTCGTACCTTATTTGTTTGTGTTTGACAGTGTGGTATCCAGTTTAGATTTTTGTGCAGTGTGACTCCCAAATATCTTATCTGTTCTTTTACTTTTAGTCTCTGGCCGTTGAGTTCTATTCCCTCTATGTCATTGGTGTTTTCTGTTGGAAGGTTTCCCGTGTGTCCTCTGTTAAGATATAATAGTTCTGTTTTTTCCCTGTTCAGCGTTAGGTTATTCCCCTCTATCCAGTCATTAAATTCCTTTAGTATTTTGTTTGCTAATCTCTTAAGTTTATCCTTTGTTCTGCCTCTTAGAATTATAATAAAATCGTCTGCGAAGGCTTGTAATCTAACATGTTTTCCCCAATTTCTTTTAAGTGCTGTGTCTGCGATTAATAGCCAGAGGAGCGGGCCGAGACAACTTCCTTGGGGGCATCCGCCAAATGTCTGCTTTGTGACTTTAATGCCGTTTTCCTCTAGTGAAACGTACCTGTGTTGGAGGAAGCTCACTATCCAGTTTACCAGGTACCCTGGACAGGGAGATTGCTTAATATTATTAATTAATATTGGCCAGCGTATGTTGTCGAATGCCCCTTTGATATCCATGGCTATTAGGAGTGTTTGGTATTTGTTTGTTTTATCTTCTTTTATTGTGTTGATTAAGTTATCTAAAGCGTGTTCTGTTGAGATCCCCTGTTTGAAACCATACTGTTTGTTGCTCCAATAGTTATTATTGTTTAGGTGGAAGTTTATCCGACCGTGTATTATGCGTTCTAACATTTTGCCAAGCGCTGGTAAGAGGCAAATTGGCCTGTAATTTTTTGGATTTGTTGGGTCTTTACCTGGTTTTTGGAACAGTACCACTATGACTACTTTAAACGATTTTGGGAAGTATTCTAACCTTAGGCATGTATTGAAGAGTGTCAGTAGTAGTTGCGGTGTTGCATTATTAATTCTTTTAATTAGGATGTAATCTATGAAGTCGAATCCGGGTGCTTTATTTTGTTTAATGTTTCTGATTATTCTGTTTAATTCCGCCTTTGTTACTACCGGTGGTGCTGGTTCATTGTTTTCTTTATTTGCCTTTGTTAGTGTGTGGGGTATATTTTGGTCTGTTATGTATAAGTTGTCCAGGAAATGTGTTAGTGTGTCTTTAATGGTTACTTTTGTATTTGGGGGTAGAATGTTGACTAGTTTTACCCGACCTGTTCTTTTGTTGCTAGCGTTTTTATATTGGGAGCCATATGTGTCTGTGACCTTGTTGCAGTAATCTTTCCATGTTTTGGATTTTGTTCTGTTTATTAGTTTTTTTAATTTGGCTTGTTCTTTTTTGAAGATTATGTGTTGTTTTACTTTTAATTCTTCGTTCTGTTGTTTTTGAAATTTCCTCCTGAGTGCCCTAACCTTGTTCCTCGCTGTTTTAATTTCATCCGTCCACCATGGTGGGGCAGTGACCGCAGGTGTAGATTTTTTCTTATAGCTTGCAAACGCTATCGATGTGATTTCATTTTGCAATCTGAGTGTTATGTTGTCCAGCTGGTCTGTTGTGCTTGCTTTTTGGAGTTCTTTAATGTATTTGTTTCTGATTTTTCTAATGTTTTTATCAAATTTTGCATGTTTGCCTATCTTTGTTTGTAGACCATGTCTTTGGTAGTCTATGTTCTCGTAGTTTTTAATTTTAAATTTTATGTATCTGTGGTCACTGAGTGAGACATCGTCACTGACATGCCAATCACTTATGTCGTTACCTAGTGTTGCCGTTGTTATTGTCAAGTCCGGCCATCCCTGTATTTCCTTTATTGTACCATCCCTGTTTTTCCCTCGTACAGTTTTGAATGAGGGTGGTGCGTCCGGAGGGTTGTGGACAAACAACGCGTGTAGCAGGAGGAAATCTGTTAGCTCGCGCCCTCTGTGGTCTATGTCATCGTAGCCCCATGCTGTTGAGTGTGCATTAAAGTCCCCCACTAGCAGTACTTCTCCGACCGCTTTACTCAGGGCCTCACCTATCTCGTCTAGTACTTCTAAGAAGTCCGCCAGAGGGGGGGCGTATGTATTTGTTATTGTGAAAGTTTTGTCTTTGTTTTCTAGTTTTATAGCTGTTGTGAACTCTCTTGTTAGTATTGTTATTGGTTTGGTGCCTAATCGGGTTATAATCGCAGATCTGTTTTGTGGTGTTTTTGTGACATTCCAATTTTCTGGTTTGAACCCTGTTATGTTACCCGTTTTTTTATTTTGGTGGAAATCCTGTAAGAGTGCTACTTGTATTCCTTTGGCTGCGACATAGCCTGCGAGTGTGTCTGTTGCTTTATTGCTACCGTGTAGGTTAATTTGTATCACGTTTAGGGTGTCGTGTGTTTGTTGCATATTTGTTTGGTTTTGGTCGTGTGGTATTTGTTGGTTTTGCGCTGCGAAACTTGAGCGTGAGGTTCTAGTATTATTTGTGTCTATTACCATAATTGCGGCGCTGAGCGTCATGTTGTATTCTAGCTTCAATGTCATGCCTGGTCATTTTGACCAACTGTGGTTTGCCGCCTGTGAAATTTAGTGACACCCTCCCCTCAATGACTTCTTCTGCTGAGGCTAGTGCTGTGCCCCTGTCCGACTGTACTTGGCGGACCGTTAGTAGCTGACGACGCACCCAGCATGCACCCGAGTTGGCTTGATGATCCGTCTTCTTCTGTGTTCTTAGACATAGTCTATTTACTTCGTTGTACTTTGTGCACGCATAACAGCGGGGGGTTTGCCGATTACAGTCAGTGTACAGGTGTTCACCCGCGCAGTTAGAGCATCGCTGTGCCCCCCTGCAATGCGCTGCCACATGATCATATTCAAGACATTTGTGACAGCGCGTCACGCTGATGAAAGGCTTTATTGGGCAATCCCTCAGCCCCAGGCAGATCGTCCTCGCCCTTAGCAAGTGATCTGCCAGAGGCTCAGGGAGTAGGACAGGTTGATGCTTGCTTCCCTCCCGGGCGGCCACCTGCCTGTGCAAACTGATGACGCCCTCCCTCGTATGCGGCCCCAGTCCCAATGTCTTCTTTATCTTCTCAGTTATTTGGTCTTCTTCCACGAAGTCTGGGACATGGAATATCATTATTTTCTTCTTTCTGATATTTCCATATCTTACCTTTATTGTCTCTTTGGCTTCTTCGCTGTTCGTGATGCTGTGTTTGATCTTTATGGCTTCTTTCTCGTCCTCGCAGATTAGCTTCACCCCATTCCTTATTCGTCTTATCTTCTTAACTCCTCCATGGTGTTCCGTCGTTGTTCGTGCTATCTGTTTTTCTAGGTCTTCCGCGTCTCTTTCTGTTGTCCCTTGGATGATGAGGGTGGATGTGGCCACTTTGACTGCTTCCGCATATCCTCTTGGAGGCTTGGTTTGAGTCTCGGCGACCACCTCCTCACTGTGTACGTTACCTGTGCTTTTTTCTGTGTCTTTGTTTTCCGTTGGTCTCCAATGTTGTTCTAGGATTTCGACTTTTGCACTTGCTGCTTGCATTTTCACCTCTAAGTCCATTATGTTCTTCGTGATGATTTCTACTATTTTGTCTATTTCGTTGCCTGTCCCGACTGGTATCCTAGTGCATCTGTGTTGTAGTACCTGTAAGTAATTGAGGGCTTTCATTACTTTTTCCGCCTCCACGCTTCTTCTTATACCTGTGTCTGTTTCTGCACAATATTCTATGATTTCTTGCTTGAGCCTTTTCTCGTATTCCGTTGCTTTTCCTGCTTTGTTTTCTTCTGTTATTTCGCCATCCTCCGCTTCGTCTGGGTCGCTGTCGCTGCTATTCAATGTGATTGTGAGATGTGCGTCTATTTTCTCTTCTACTTCTTCCCTTGTTGCTGTCTTCTTCTGTTGTTTTTTCTTCTGTGTTTCTTCTTTTTCTGATGCGCTGGTCGTCATCGAGCTTACCGAGCCCGCCCGAATTGGTCTGATTGTATTCCCTTGTTTGTTATTTTGTAAACCCTGTTTCGTCACCTTGGGCTTGACAGGGAGCACAGGTGGGGAACTACTGAATTTGGACATTCTTTAGTTCCGCGTATAGGTGTGTGAGATAATTGCTTTACAAATTGATGTTTCAATCTAACAGTCGCAGTAGACTTTGGGTCCGGGGACCCCGGATGTTCTTTGTGGGCGTGTCAGAGTGTGTCAAGTTGAACCCTATATATTTAAGATGAGCAAATAAAAATATGATACATAATTAAGTAAACGCTTACACTGTTAGAAATAGTGGGGCACCGGCCTCTGCAGTACAATTGGGTGAATCATTGACTTAACTTTTATTTAACAGAAACACATTAGCATAATTATCAAAATATTTATTAAATATATATTTAGTAGTACAGTTGGAATTTGAGATTTTTTAAATCAAATTTTTCTGGAAGGCTGAAGGGCCCTCCGTTTAGGAGATATATTGAGTTTTAGCTAAGTATAACAGCTGTGAGTAGTTATATAGATGGATAATTGCATTAATTAGTGTATAAACAATGACTGAGTTAAGATACAGCTTGGAAAATTGTGGTTAATCTAGAACTGCAGTGTGGGCCATACAGTTTGACCCCGAACACTGGCCTAATAAAAAAAAAAAAAAAAAAAAAAAATTAAAAAATTTAGCAATTTTATTAATTAGCAATGTTATTAATTAGACAGAATAGTTATAGTTAGACAAAAATAGGTGGCGCCAATGAAATCTCCGCATCTAAAAACCACTGGAGCATTTCATCAAATTTTACTGGAATGCCGTTGGGCCCTCCGTTAGGAGATATATTGAGTTTTAGCAAGATATAACGGCTGTTATTATTTACACAGATGGATAATTGCATTAATTAGTATATAAACAATGACTGAGTTAAGATATAACTTGGAAAATTGTGGAGAATCGAGAGCTGCAGAGTTAGCCAAGAAGTTTGACACCGAACACTGGCCTAAAAAACCCTAATTAATTTAGCTACTTCGTTAATTAGCAATGATATTAATTAGACAGAACAGTCATAGTTAGACAAAATAGATGGTGCCAATCGAATCCCCGCATCTAAAAACCCCAAGTGCATTTCATCAAATTTTACTGGAAGGCCGTGGAGCCCTTCCGTATAGGAGATATATTGAGTTTTAGTAAAATTTATCAGCTGTAATTAGTTATATAGATGGATAATTGCATTAATTAGTATATAAACAATGTCTGAGTTAAGATATAGCTTGGGATTTTGTGGAGAATCGAGAACTGCAGAGTGAGAGGAGAAGTTTGACACCGAACACTGGCCTAAAAGCCCCCCTATTTAAATTAACAATTACATTAATTAGCAATGATAATAATTAGACAGAATAGTTATAGTTACACAAAAACAGGTGGTGCCAATCGAATCCGCGCAACCAAAAACCCCCAGAACATTTCATCAAATTTTACTGGCAGGCCGTAGAGCCCTCCGATTAGGAGATATATTGAGTTTTAGTAAAATATATCAGCTGCAATTAGTTATATAGATGGATAAATGCAATAACAGTATATAAACAATGACTGAGTTAAGATATAGCTTGGAAAATTGTTGAGAATCGAGAACTGCAGAGTGAGCCAGGAAGTTTGATACCAAACACAGGCCAATAAACCCCTCTAAACAATCTAGCAAATCATTAATTAGCAAAACTATTAATTAGGCAAATTAGTTATAGTTAGACAAATATTAGTGGTGCCAAACGATTCCCCGCATCTGAAAACCCCCAGTTCATTTGATCAATTTTTACTGGAAGGCCATTGGACCCCCCCATATAGGAGATACAATGAGTTATTTTAGAATCTATCTGAAAGTAATTAGTTAAACGCGTAGTGATGGACCATTGCAGTAATTAAAATTTAAACATTGACTGAAGTAGAGATTAAGCTTGGAATATTGTGGGGAATCGAGAAGTACATAATGAGCAAAAAGTTTGACACCAAACACATGCCTATAAACCCCCCTAATCAATCCAGTAAATCGTTAAATAGTTGTGCCGTTAATTAGTGATTACATTGTTAAGCTAATGCAATAATCGTGTCGATGCCCGTTGGGATATTGATAGTTAAGCCCTAGAAACAAAAATAAAAATAAATGCAGAGACCGGAAACACGGGGTCACGTGCTCCTAGGACGCTATGCTGCCGAAATACACGTGGTGGAAGGATATACTTATCCTAATATATATCCCGTTGCTGCTGAAAGCTGTCACGATAGTCCTCACCACGTGGGCATGGGATCGTTAATTACAGCTAAACACTACAGCTAAACACAGCTAAACAATTACAGCTAAACACAGCTAATTACTAAAAACATTATTACAACTTAACTAATTGGTGAACAGCCATCACATTGGTATCAAACTTTAGCAAAAAAAAAAAAAAAAAAAAAAAAAAAAAAGGCTACCCCAATCTTTGGTCTAATTGGAAATTTAACCGACACAACATATTAAAAATTAGAGAAAACTGACCTGAGAAACTCTTATAATTGCAGATAATTTATTAAAATGCAGTAATTAATTAAGATTTTAACACTTCATATTTACCAAAATACATTTGAATTAGTGGGTAATCACAGAAATATATAATAGCTTGAGAAAATACATTGAAACAGGTATTTAACGAACAAAATTAAGAAAAGCTGTGATACTGCAGAGGCCACGTGGTAATAATATTGAAAAATAATCAATTAAGCGTGCATAACTTGATAAATAATTAACTTAAAAGCATGCGACATACCTTAATCTGGAGCTGACACCTTTCCACGTCTGAATCATCCTGGGTCGCTCGTCCCACGGTCCTTGGTCGCGTTTAGCCGGACATACTAACGGAGCTAACCTAAAACACAACCTACTCCTACGTAAAAAAATTGCCTCACCCTTATATCCCGATTGGGAAAGCTGGGTGTTATCTGAAATCTAAAGTATTTTCTGAAACATAATATAACTCAAATTGTATTCTGGGAAAACATGTATTGAAATAGCGAACTCGTGAAGTGTCCTCCAGATTTTTTTTTTCAATATAGCAAATAATATATTTTTTTTTAAACCAATGACGTCTTTTGAGTGGAACATGTACACTGGTTAAGTCGCTACATTTCAATTTCTCCTATTTGAATAATAAGAGCCGATGCAGATTTTTAAAATATTTTAAAAATTGCAGAGAAGAAGTAAAATGCGAAAATGGCAGCATAAAAATGTTACTATTACTATTTTGTTAACCAAAGACGAAGTTACAGAGGAAAATGTAGCCGATTCAAGAAGATGTTGTTTTTTGTTTATTCGTATTTCAAAAATGTAGACAAATGCGGACTTGTAAAAATGCTGAAAAAATAGTAGCAATGGATGAGATGGGCGCTTCGGCAATATGTATTTTGAATGAATGACACCGTTAAAAGGGAAAAAGTACGATAGTTTGATACGATTATTAAGATTTTTACGATAGTTAAGTGAGTACGTGTTTTTTTTTTTTTTTGTGTGTGTGTGTGTGTTTTAGATTGTTACGCTGATGCGGATTTATAGAAACGCGAAAAATACCAGAAGTTTGTCAGTTCTTGTTTATTTCCTGCTTTGGTATCTTCGAAAATCTTTAAAACAAAGTTTTTCGCTCACGGTTTTACATTACGGGTTAATGTTAATTATGGGATTTAATTAATACCTCGGATAATTATTGAAAAAATAATAATTGGAGACTTGGGAACATTAGTATCTGCCTTAAACTATCTCAATTTATCAGACATCTACGCGCGGTAGATTTTGCTAGTCATCGTGCACAAACACACATAGACACACACAGAGACACATCTTTCTTTTATGAGTATAGATACTGGCTATACTTCGAACGCAACGATTTTAAACGTTTGAATGTAATTGAAATTTCGTCAATAAATATAAAACGGAAGACAATATTTCTAATTATCAATTTCAATACTCAAATCAGAAATTCGGAATTTTATTAAAATTTTTACCCGTGCCGATATTGTTTTTCAATATATATTCGAAACAATTCTAGACAATGTGACATATAAAACAAGTCATGCATATGAAATAATTAAAAAATATATATTTTTTTTCGTATTACCTTAAAAATGCGCATTTTGATATTTATTTTAAAATTCATCAAATCCTACATGGTACAGAAAAAATATTTTTATATGGATTTACATCATACAAATACTCTGCTTCAAATAACTTATATTGAAAAGTTTTTGTAAAATTTGATTTTACGATGTATACGGTGAATTTCTTACTTTAAATTCCACATAGAATTTTACAAATTGAATTATAATTCACATAAAAAAATAACGGCAGATATTTTATTCTAGAGCTTTCGAAGTTCTAATTTGATTTTATTCAATATATTTCTGATAAATTTTAATGGATAAAATTCGGTGTTCCAAATAAGCACGGTATTTCATTCACTTAATTTAATATATGTTTGAAAACAAAACTCGAGTAAAATTTATTTTGAAATTTAATTTTGATTATGGAACACAAAAATGATAAATTAAACATAAAAAATGAAATATACAGAATAAAATGATGTATCTGAAATGATGTGAAGAAAAGGGATCTTCCTGTAGGAAAGGATATGTTCCTAATTATAGTAATAGAAAATATAATATTTATTCCTTGAATATCAATAAACGTTAATAAAATCTACACGTTCCATTTAAACAGTAAGAAATATATAGGGGGAGGGGGTCATAAATTATTTTACTGATTACAAAAAATATTACGAAATAATCATTTTTTATGATTAAAAATCATGTTCTTAAGTTTGTTTTTTATCTGGATGAATGATCCCCTAGATATAGGGCTTGGTCAATCCACGTCCCCTTTGAAAAGCAAACTGTAAATATTTTGCACAAAAATCCTTCACTTGACGCACTGTAATAATTTCGATTATTTTATTTCATATTTTTTAATAAGGTCAAGATCACAGATGCTGTGTCTAGTGTGACAGCCCAAATGTTGGGCAATACGTGGCCGGAAATGGAATACAGTCTTGATATTCTTCGAGCAACCAAGAGTGCTCACGTTGAAATTTACTGACGCAAGTACTTGTTTTAAAAACTTCATAAATTTCTTTACAATATATTGAAACAAGCATATCCCTAATTACATTAGTTTTTATGCAATAAATTATTGTAATTAGAGAAAAACTTTATCACTACCCTGTATTTATGTTACATCAAAACAATAAATTGAATGTTGAGTTCTTAGATTTTAAATGCAATGAAAATATAAAAAGAATGTTAATCCACTAAACCGAATCGTGATATTTTGATTCAGCTTTACATGACGCTAAAAAGGGGAAGACGTTTTCTGATTTTTGCTATTTGGGAAACCATTATATTATTTTGATTAAACAACTTGACATTTAAGTTTACTTACGCGAACATGAGGATATTTTTTTTTCTTAGTTCAGAAAGAATATTTTTCTTAAACAATATACATTTATTCAGTTCTAATGGTTTTGATCTATTTTTTCTTTTTGTTTTTTTTCCCAAAGGATTATGAAAATCTTTATAAATCATGCAACATCTAAAATAAATATATTATTTTTCGATTGAAGTATTTAATTTGTTATATTAACACTTTACATAAGAAATCTACAAACTAATATTTGGTATATTGCTTAAAAGTGTGCATTTCTAGACTTGTTTGTGAAGACATATTTCAATTTTACTAATATTTTTATTAATATGAAAAATCCTACCGACAGAATGTTTATTACCTGCATTTTCCTTAGGCTAACCATAATATTTATTTTCTACTTGGTACAATACATCAATTATTTAATTATATGAAATTCAATTATCGAATAGTTTTATACCGATGTGTGCTATAAGAACTATATTACCATGAAGATTTATCCTTTCGTACTTATAAGTAAGTAGGAGAAATTTGTGTAACACTATTCCCGAATAATATTTCAATTAAGTACAAACGTATTTTCTTATTTTTAATACTGAAATTTAGAATTATAAATACAAAGTATACTAGTCCCGACATTTTGTACTTCGACTTTTAACACAATCTGATTTTCGAACACGAAATTGATCTCACTTAACCAATAAAGAAAATGGCCTTCAGCTTCAGAGATAGTGGATGATGTCTTGGGAGTGGAAGTATCCCGATCAAAATACTATTCATGACAACTCGATTACAGTAAATTGGAGAATATTTCAAAGCCTAAAGGATGCAGTAAATCAAGGTTTCCCAAAGTTTTGAGTATTACCGCCTACCCCGATTATTTCTCCCTACATTCAGAGTCTCGTTAGGGATTTGAAGACTCTGATGAAACAGCACGCACAGCGTCCCGCCTACAGCCGTTAACTACCATAATTTATAATTGAATATATCGATAAATAATCGTTATTTGAAAAAACAAATACAAGTTGATCATTCACGTAACGTGCCTTGACATCGCTTAATCGCGACACGGGAAAGGTGAAAATATATTTGAATTGTTGGTTAGAGTTTGTTATTGTCCGACCTTACATGGTCATTGTCCGCACGAGAACGGGAAAGTTTCAAACTAGAGGGTGAATAACTTCATGTGTGCGCCAGATACCATCTCCCACGTGGTAAGGGGTGATGTGTTATCCCCTGAGCATACTCAGATAGCAACAGTGGGAAATAACACATTATGAATCAGAACAATGTGTGGAGCAAGGTGGTACGGAGAACTGTGACAAATAATTTTTGATATTCTATAAATTGTGGTAAAATTAATTAGTGCGTATAACTTTTTCTAAGAATCTAGGTCCTGTTAAGACGTTTACAACCAATCTTTATAGGGCATTGTTAGGCGAATGATGTGCCAGTGTTGCGAGATCTTGCAGTGATGAAAGGCGTAGGTAGCAGTATAAATCTCGCCGCATTCAGGTCTGCGTGATCACACTATCACATTTGAATTCGTAGAGGTAGAAGGACCAATCAACGGTGAGGATGCTTCTATTTTACGAAGTTAGTGTATACAGATTTTAGGAAATCTTGGGGATAAAGTCATGTGTACGTAAAGCTATTGTGTTCCAATACTCTTGCCATTCAACGAGGATTTTCGATTTCAACAGCCCATTCATGAAAAAGGGTGGTAATGGGATGTGGTGGTGTACTTTGGTGTTCGTTGTGGCTTTCCTGGCCAGTTGGTCCCCGCATTCGTTGCCTTGGATGATTTTTGCGCTGAGACAGGGCCTAGAGAGATTTTATATAACAGTTGTACAAGTCTGTTTAAATTTTAAATTAAATCTGTAGAGCAAGAGAATAGAATGTCCAGAGTGCGTGCAGACCAGACAAAAAAATCTATGTGAGGACATGAATGTTTATATGCTGTAGTACCAGGTCGAGGGTTGAGTACATGGCGAATAGTTGTGCCTGGAGAAGTGAATGCATTTGATAAACAGGTCCACGTATAGGAAACGCGCCTGCTTTCGTGACGCAGTATGCTTCTGATGCACCGCAAGCAGTGCGGACGCCATCAGTGAATATGTTGAAATGGTTATGAGGGGTTTAGGTGCATAGTGTAGTATTCACCTCCAATTGTGATGTCCCACCCGCAGAATCCATATGTCAACTGTGGACATTCTGTTGCATGCTAATAATGGGAAAACGAGTGCTTGAGTTTTGTTCTTCTGTTAGGTGTAGTATATTACTCTTTGTGTATTCGAATGTTCGTACTATTGCTTTCGGTATTATACATGTGATACATGTGCCTTGATATTTCTAGTAAAAATATTCATTTGATGTAAATTGGTCTCATTGTATCCTGTTTTGTGAGTGCAAATAACAATCCGAAAAATAAAATATACTGGAAAACTATATTTGTTTCTTGCTATGATTCACATTTTAAAGACGAAAAACTAGCAGAAACTTGTTTAATTCATCCCCATATCAATGAACTGAATAATAATATTGTAGAGATTCCACTAGTTCATTTTTCAAATACCAGTGTTTACCAAACAACACAAAAAATGACAGAAAATATCAATAGACAATTTTCCAGGTATGTTTTTATAACCTTTGCAATGGAATTTACCCTTCAAATAGGATTGTACAAAATTGGTAAGAAAACAGAAAGCCTTTTTATTTGAAAAATATTCTGTTAAAAAAATGACCGACAGGGATACTTGAGATAATTAAGTTTTTAATGGAATTGTATATAAAGTTTAAATTTTTGTATTAACAGCTTTTATCAATATACCTACAGATAGAAATTAGTATCTGACAAAAATATAAATTTAAATTTATTTCCTTTCAATTGAATTCTTATGATTTATTATGTTTTTGTAAATTGCAAATATATACTTCATTAACCATTATGTAATGTATAATTTTTTTTTAAATGCATGCATAGAAAATAAAGTTATTCTAATTAGGTAATTATAATTGTAAAGGGAATATCGTATCATTAATAATCATATCATTAACGAGCTAACTCGTATCCATTTCTGAGAAATAATAAAGAAGAATTATTATGAAATTTTATGATGAAGAGTTTTGAATAATAAAGAGGAAATTAATTAGTGGTAAATGCAATGGAGATAAATTATAATGTAAAGTTAAATATAAAATACATTTTTACCTTATTAGCAACTCTTTTTTGTTCTATATGAAAACACTACCTGTTCGTTCTTCTTGTTATTAAATAAATAACAATGTTTCATCAACTTTGATTAGAATAAAAAAAATATATACTTAAATAATGTATTTTTTAAAATTAATTTAATTAATTATTATTATTGTTTAAATTAGATAATACGGAATTCCCATTGAGATTTTATATAAATGTGATGTAATTATAAATGCTAAACCTTCATATATGAAAGTCATCAAACGAAAAAAATATTTATACATATCAATTCCAATATTCAAATTACAAATTATAAGTTGTTCTAAAATTTTTAACAGCAGTGATATTATTATTTAATGTTCAACATAATGTAATTCTTCACAATATGTTATATAATACATGTCATGCATATCGATTATATATATATATATATATATATATTTAAAATCCTTAAAAACATTAACTGAGAAATGCATGTTTTAAGGTTATTTATAAATAAATAAATTCATACAAAGTACAAATACATTATTTTTATGTGGATTTATATCATAAAAATATTTTGCATGATATAACTTACATCGAAAAGTTTTCATAAAATTAGAGTTTACAATGACTAACCTGGATTTCTTAAATTAATTTCCATATTGAGTTTTACAAATCAAAAATCATTCATATTAAAAAAACTACAGAAAATTTATTCTAGAGCATTGGAAATTCTCATTTTATTTTATACAAAATTATTCAATATTCTTTATATAATATTCTTCAATATTCAAGAAACTGTAATGGGTAAAATTCAATGTCTAGAATAAGTAGGATATTTTATTTACTTGATTCAATATATGTCTGAAATCAAAACAATAATTAAATTTTATTTCGTAATTTTAAATATTAAACCCAAAAAGGTCAAATTCAAACTAATATACATTTAGAAAACATCATATATCTCATTTGTTTTAAAGGAAATATATACTTATTAATATAAGCAACTGGTAATAATTTTAGTAACATAATATACCATAAATGTCTGATGTAACAGTCAACACAAACACAAAGAAGTCGTCTTAATATTTACGAAAATTATATTTACAGGAAAATACTATATATAGTTACAAAATATTATAACGACTTTTTCACTATTATTGAAACATACTTGATGCATTACGTGAAAAGACTTACGAAGACACTATTGTCTGGAGCTTCCATCTCTTGAAAATGAATTAAAGGTTATATGGGAGTGTGAAATGGACTGCCACAGGTTTGCCTTTCCTGATAGTTTAGATGTCCTGCTGGAAGGATTATCTAGAGTACCTGAAAAGACAAAAGAGACAAGCAACATCCAAAGTTAATTTTATTAGAAATATACACAACTTGCGAGACTCTGAAGGTTTAAACATCAAAGGTTCATTTAAAAAAAAAATCACAACGTTTCTCGAATTGTCAGAGTCCGTATTTTTAAAAGCATAAAGTTGCCGGAGTGTAAAGGGTTATAATTTAAGAATTCGTCTTTAAAACATACATTCATCATAGTGGCTTTAGTGGCTTTAAATATCATTAGAACATGTTTCTACTTCGTCGCATTTTTTATATCTCACCTTTCTGTTTTTATTATTATTTCATCGCATTTCAAAAAAGGATTTACTCGTTCCTTCGGAATGAAAAGATTTGTTATAATTGTATTTTTTCATTGTCACTGTGGTATTTTTGTCATAATCGGGATACCGTCTACATAAATAAAATTTATTTTTCTTTAATGTAATTTCACCTTCATTAGGCTACGGCTTTATACACTTGACGAAGTCCAATCGTGACCATTGGGCCTTCTCTCAAGCTAATTGTTTTAACAGCGTAGATTTCGTTAAATTTTACTTTTATAATTTTGTAAGTGTCTAAAAATTTTAGTTTAAGTTTCAAACTTGGGTCTTGTTTGGGGCGTTTGATCATAACTATATCATTATATTTTTAACTTAAATCATTGGTTTTACAGTTCTGACATTAAAATTTGAAATTTTGTTTTTTGGCCTTTTCTTATGTTATCACGATTATTAGTAAAATTAAATTGTGTTTTCGCGTTCAGGGCATCAGTGATTATAACTTTATTATTTAAATACATTTTAGTCCTGAATAATAACTCGAAAGGGGTTATGTTAACTCTTCTTTAGAATGTTGAATTTATTACCTGCTGGAAACTGTTTACATGTGTATACTAGGGTGGAGCGATGTTATATGGTGAAAAAATAAATATTATTAATTAAAACCTACCTATGCGGAAAAGATGTTCTATTGTATGGAGATTAAGAGAAAAATAATTAAAAAAATTAATTTTAAAATTTAATACTGCGGCAAAGAGTTTGAATTTTCAAAAAAAATTGGAAAAAGACCTAATTTTGGTTAGATGATTTTTGATTAAAAATAATTGTTTTAATTTTAATCAAAACATACCTATGCGGAAAAGATGTTATATTCTATAGAGATTAAAAGAAAATTAATAAAAAATAATAATTTCAAAATTTAATGCTGCCACAAGGGGGTTGGATTTTCGAAAAAAAGGGGCAATTCCAGCCTTTTTCATTCTCCTGCTTTATCCTTCCAGCCCTCCATAAGTTGGAAGCGCTACGTCATGGAATCTTCCCTACGTCATATGATACACCCTCGTGGCTCTGAATTAGGGCTCTTATAATAGTTAAAAGAGCCTTACTCTGAATAACACTGGATAAACGTGTTCCCACCGATCGCTCATTCAGTTCAAAGCTAGCGGCTTCCGGAATCGGGTGCTGTTCTCGCAAAGTGAAATAAATTTCGATTTCATTGCGTAAGTTTTCTTTGTAAGTGTATTGTGTTGCGTAGTGTACTTTGAATATTATTGCACCATGGCGATGTTAAGAAAAGACATGATTTGCCCTATATTGGTCTGGTTGTGATATGCAAACGAATATGCTTCCTACCTACAGTAACGTAATAAAGTGCGTATGTTGGCATTCAAAAGAATGCCGAAGCAAGGAAACATTGTCTACATCTACACTTTCTTCCTCATTTGAAGATGTTGCTAATAAGTTAGAAGAGACCTGGAAACGAGCTTCAATCCCAATAATTGAACACTATAGCATTTTGAGAAAAGTTCGATTGCACCACGACAAATATCGCGGTCTTCTTAAATCTTACAAAGCCAGAAAAGGGATTTAAATCTATCGCAAGCAGATTGACGTTTTTCGGAAAAACTCAAATGCTGTTTTTGATATATCGGCGTGTACTTTGAATGTACATTTGAATGTTGTACATTTGAATGTTGCTTCTGTAAGAAAGAACGGAAAGTACTAATGAACGAGAGAGAATTTCTATTAGACATGCGAACTATAAGAAAAATGGTAATCGGGTCGCTGGATCGGAAGGTCACTTTACAAATAAGTAAGGCCGAGAAACAAAAATTAAAGCAAGGGCGATACGTGGAGAAAAACAAAACACTGCCTGATGTTTCTTCCAGTTCAATATATTTGAATATGAATATAAATAATGGATGTAAATTTAAGCGGCGTATGTGCGAACATACTGACTTTTCTTCATCGTCAGCTATCATTAACAGCGGCTCCCAAAACGATGACGGTGTCACTGTAACATCTGTTGACGAAATTACATGCCGTAGCAAAAACATTAGACCGTTTTGGCATTTCCGACCTAGCAGGCGCTGCCATCGTGTCAGCTGCGCTTCAAGATGTGGGAATTATCTCACAAAGCGATATATCGAACGTCGTTGACAGAAATAAAATTCGACGTGAGAGAACAAAGGCAAGAACCACTCTACCGTCTCAGTCAGTTGTGAAAGATTCTGACCATGAACAATTTGGTTTATACTTCGATGGACGTAAAGACAGCACTATATCACTCGGAGATAACAGAAGAAAAGTCATAATAGAAGAATACGTAAGCTTGGTAAAAGAACTTGGTTCCGAGTACATCAGACACGTATTTGTAAATTCAGGCAGAGTGCAAGTCATTGGAAAAGACATCGTAATTTTTTTGTGACAACAATATAGATGTAACAAAGTTGGTTGCGATCGGTTGCGGCGGAACATCTATTAACACAGGTGTTAAAGAATGTGTTATTCGAAATTATAGAACTGATTTTGAAGCGTCCACTACAATGGTTTGTGTGCCAGTTACACGCCAAAAAACTTCCACTACGTCATCTTTTCGCGTACGTAGATAGAACCACGACTGGGCCCAGAAGCTTCACTGGTGGAATAAGACCTTGTTATTAGAAGAAATGGGTTTTTTGCCATCCTGAAAATACCCTGATATCGATGTTACCTGACGACGAAACTCACATAAGGCAATTGGCCCTTCGAAGAATTCTAAAAGCGAGCGAAGTCAAACGGTCTACTGCAATCCCAAACATTTCAACAAATAATATCCGTATCTTTAATTTACCAGCTTTTGAACTTTGTGTGGCGGATTATATTGATTTGATTAAATTGGAAAATGTGACAGAACCTCCACTAACTGAACGATTTAGTGACGACATGATTTCAGAAGCAATAGTAAATCCAGAAATTATTCCGGCGGCAATAATATCTACTATCAAGGGGTTTTTGTGCCACACTCAAGCTACAGAACGGATACTCAAAACAGTCACGGAAGCATCTTCTTCTGTTTGTTGATCATATGGAAGAGATGGTTTTATAAGAAATCGCATCGAATCACGAAACCTCATGCCAATTTTCAACACCAAACGTGATTATCGCCCACTATAATTTCAACGATTTTATAGGTTTTTCTTTATTTAATAATAAAAAAGATGGTAAATAAGAAGCTGAAGTTTTTTCTTGTAACCAAGTAAGTGTCCTCTTATTCCAATTAATATTTAAAATTACTAAAATGTATATTTCATTTAACAAAAAACACTTTCACTTTTTACTGTAAAAAGACTCAGATACATAAATTTCAAACACCTTGTGGCAGTATTAAATTTTGAAATTAATTTTCTTAATTATTTTTCTCTTAATCTCCATACAATAGAACATCTTTTCCGCATAGGTAGGTTTTGATTAATATTAAAACAATTAATTTTATTCAAAAATCATCGAACCAAAATTGTCTTTTTTTTCAATTTTTTTAGAAATTTCAACCCCTTTGCAGCAGTATTAAATTTTGAAATTAATTTTTTTAATTATTTTTCTCTTAATATCCATACAATAGAACACCTTTCCCGCATAGGTAGGTTTTGAAATTGTGAAAAAAATATTTTCGATCCACCCTAGTGTATACCACTTCGCAGGTTTGTCTACAGATTATTTGGATAAAACACAGACTATAATGGAGTTTAGACTCTCAAACGGGATAGCTAGCTCAGTTGGTAGAGCATGGCAGCTTCAGCTAAGAGATCCCAGGTTCGAATTCTGGCCCGGACATTTTTGTCCAGTTAGAAAATTACAACTCATATGATTTCTTTACCAATTAGAATAACTGTGTTAAAATTAATCTAGTTTAGACACTCGACCCTGGTTATTAGACCATGGTAGATCCGTGTTAATTTGAATGTGTTTAATATTTACTTGGATACAATGATCCTCAAAGGCCTTAGTGCTCTCTAAAGTGATATTTACATTAAAGCGTTATCGTCCTGGGCACTGCCTTTCGATATGTTAAATCATCATATTCCCAACCAATCAGTGGTGACGTAAACAACCTATGAGCGCATTGATTGGTTAGAAATCTTGTACTACTGGGTAGATGGTTACGGCTTAATGTAAATTCAGCACAAAGAACCGAATTTATCATTATAATACGTATCTAGCGGAGATTCATTCTTTTCTATTGAATATAATAAACAGTTTTACTTACCACATGTTCTGTTAATTAAAATATAAGAAACTGTGCTTGCTATACACTTCTCAATTTTGGTTTAACATTAGGAATGTAGAATTTATTATCTAAACCATTATATTTTCGTGCAGCTGCTTAATTATCAGTGCGGGTGAATAGTTTTAAATTATAATAATTTACATTTGCTCTGCGTCAACTAACAAATCGCTACCGTTGAGGTACTTATAAAGAACACAGTTTTTAACTAAATAATTATCATATGGTTTTACTTTTAGAATTTATTTTATTTTTATATGTTCATCAGTCTCTTGAGCTTGAACAAAGTTCGGAGTTAAACTATGTTGAGTTACCGTACAAAAGCGGTTTCTGTTTAGTGCA
This sequence comes from Maratus michaelseni, assembly GCA_963931845.1. Taxonomy (NCBI): domain Eukaryota; kingdom Metazoa; phylum Arthropoda; class Arachnida; order Araneae; family Salticidae; genus Maratus; species Maratus michaelseni. The sequence goes on from OZ007593.1 coordinate 68,844,088, forward strand.
TCGACATGCCTCAAACTAATACCCTGTCTAGGTTCAATAACATAATAGAAGCGAGATAGCATCAAAGCCCGCCTAGTTATTTTTTACACGTATCTTTATTGTACATTGTCAGTTTAAATTCGTAGCAATCAGTTACATTTTAAAATTGAATATCTAACATTTATAATCTAAATTTTTTTAAGTCCTCTAATACAGCCTCTTGATACTACACTTTCGTTCGGCATCTGTTATTTTCTTACTAGTAAAATAAAAGAAATTAAATTGATTATCTATCGATTAATACAGCTTCATAGCCATCAATGTTCATTTCAGTCGTACTTTTGGGATGCTAATTCTGATGACAAAATGTTTTTGAGTTCCTTAAAGTTTACTTTCTACCACACTAAACTGAAATGTGGAATCTTTACGCAACATATTAATAAAAGTTTTAGCTATCGCAGATTAATATTTTATGAATTTCCAAAAATAACCTGTTAATCCCAAGTTACAATTAATATCCTTGGTACACTTCGGTTTTGGAAATTTTCATTACAGCTTTTATTAAGTGGGGAGGGCTAAAATGTACCGTGTATAATCCTATACCCGATAAAGCTTCAAAATTTGCAGTTTTTTAATATTTAATTTTTATCCAAACTCAAACGTGGTCTGTAGAATCAGTTTTCATTTTTTCCATATATTCAGTCTCTCGTTTGTAAGGAATTATCAGTTTATCTCTATATATCACAACTGTGCATTTTCTTAACAGGTTTAGAAACACATTATAAATGTACTTTTAAGATACACTCGAGGAATTTGTCAATCCGAATGCATAATTTACAAAGTCGTACTTACTATCGGGAGTGACGATAGACGTGTACCTGCTGGAGTGCTCTTCAACATCTACATGGAAAAACCCATTTCCTTGATATATTATAGTAAATACTTTATTTGATCTTTAAAGGCTGATCTTTCTATGACTGCTAACTGGAAATGCTCGCATATGAGTTTCTTGTGAAGACGTCTGTAATCAACACTAAGTCTCATTGTATTATTTTTATTTTTTAAGACACTACTGGTGATTATGAAAAATCGGAGGAACTTTTACGAATAATTCCTTGAGCTAACCAATTCTCAAACTGGGTTTCAATTACTTATGTTCACACGATGGTAATCCTCCAAAGGAAGAAAATATCTTTGTTTGTCACGTTAATTATCACTGAAACATCTACTGCTTTTTTTGTGGCACATAATATTACTAATTAAAGAACATAATTCCGAGCGTAACGGCTCATAAGTAATGTCATTAAATCAATTTTAGCCCCATTTAGAAACTTTACTATGTTAACCAAAAAGTTAATTTAGTCAATCATTTTACATGTTTATTTCATTTCCAGAAAGTGTTAAAATTTGTTAATGAATGACATCAGTGCCAGCAATTAAATGAAAAGTAATTGTAATGCCATTAACAATCAAAATAACAACATCAACTTTTGAATCGTTCATACAATTTTCTGCTTTGAAATAACAATGTGGCTGAATTAATGATTTCCTTAACCTCTTGAAGGTAATATTTCTGGGGTCTAATTTCACAACCTCCTTTAATCTACCATAAACACTCCGTTTTAAAATTATTTTTAGGATACGTGTGTCAATTACAGAAATTAAGGGCAATGAATAAATTTTTCTTCATTCAGAATTAAATTTGGCGAAGTGATTGACTTTTTATTTCATAGTCTCATATTTTTGTATACACTTGAGTATAAATTGAAACATATTTTTCCTGAACTTCTTTACATTGCGCAGAATATCCCATACCACTTCTAAAGACGAAATATAGGTATGGGAAGTGACAGTCAACTACAAAGAAAACAAAAAGTCTTCTTAATAAGTACGAAATATGTATTAATACTAAAATACTATATACAGTTGAAAAATAAATTTACAAAATGTTATAACGACATTTTCACTGTTCTTAACACAAACCTGAAAGCTCATAATTATGTCTTTACCCAGTACAATCCATACATAAATACTTCCGCTCTTAGAAAGAAGCGAACATTCACCTACTTGCTGCATTATGTGACAGGACTTGTGCAAGCACTAGTGTTTTGTGATGTCATTTATTGTGAATGGATGAAATGTTATATGGGAGCAGTAAATTGTCTCCCACATTATAATATTTATAATTTATTTTATTCATTAGTATCATCTTAAATCCACGGGATCAATTTAAACTGTAAGGAATTATGTGGAATTAATTTTAAGCAAATAAATAGAATTTAAATGTAAGGAAAATGTTAAATATATATATATGTTCAAGTTTCGTAATGTAGGAAATAAAATGCGTTCTGGTGAATATTTTTTGAATGAAAATAGGTCAATCAGTTTCCTACAACAATTTGTACTGGAATAATATGTACACATTTTTTTTTGTCCGTGAAATATAGACATGACAAATTTTTTTGTCACTGCGTGGTACGGAATAAAGAATAAATAACCAGATGTTCCATTCATTTTATGGGAAGACAGTTCCTTTTTCAAGTCATTTTTAATTTATTTAAACGTTTTTAGTAATTTATGTCATGAAGTTGATGCTGTTTCATTTTGCAATAAACACCTATTATCAACAGGACGGCGTACCATAACATAAATATGACAAACGTACTGAATGACAATTTAGATAGACGATGGATTTGTTCAAGTTTTGCCACATTATTGATTTTTTAACTTCAGAAATCATCCACTACTTCCGAATAAAAATACTACCCTATTTAATTGGCAATTTATAGATTGCAATCATTACTACTAAGAAACAGTTGTATATTTTTTAATACAAATCCCTTAAATTGGCAACATTAATTAGTATGACAGAATGATAGAAGCTCCAGTGCAGTCACCTAAGTATTGATGAATTGGCTGAACATGAGGGCGAAAATTTCGACAAGGTGCATCTTAATACATCATTAAAAGTAAAATAATACATTACAAAAATTAGATCATTTGATTTAATCTTTCTTGTTTTTTAGTCTTGGCATCGACTTCGAAAATTGGTTACAATACTTGTATATTAAATCCATTTGACATTAGACAAAATATAATTCATTCTTGCAACAATGTTAAATATGAAATTCTTTATAATATGTAACCCCTTTTCGACGATTGTCTCGTATACGTGACTTATATACTGCGTACAATCGTGTACCCTAATATTAAACTCAATAGTCATTAAACAAAATTTATGTCATTCTTGTAAGAATATTAAATATGAAATCCTCAATAATCTTTAAACAACATTGCGAGAGGGGCTTACGTTGGGCTTACATTGGGCTTACAATCCTCAGTCTCACCATACGTTAATTATTAATTGTACTTAATCTGTAATTTGAAACAGTAAATTTCTATGTACTCAATCACCAAACTTATGTGGTTGAAAAAGACAATTTTTTTATTCAGAATCAATGGTGTTATAAGATTAAAAATAGTATAGTGCATTGTGTGTGTACGCTCATTGTGTGTTCGCGAAGCTCATCACTAAGGATGTAAGGGATGTAGTTAAAGTACGTACTCTAGTTGAAGAGAATTATCCATTTATGTCAATATTCCCTTTAAAAAGTAATAAAAGAACATGTTTTAATTATTTGAATATAAATTTTTATTTTAAATAAAATGATTATTTTTATATTTTTTTTCTTTTTGTACTTATGACAAAGTTTTTATGTACAACGCTTTTCTGTAAATATTATATGAGGGAATTTCTTATTTTTAACTATTTATTTGAAAGAAAATATTTAATTTAAGATACAATTAATTAATAGTCACTCGTCACATCCACGTGTGTTTTCAAGTAGTTAAATAAATTTTATCAATTATTAATTAAAATTTGCTTTTAAAAATATTTCTATTTTAAAGAATTCCAAACACAAAACTTTTAAAACCCGGATAAAAATTTATTTAATCTCTTTTAAGGTAACTTTTAGGAAAATATTCCGGAATAAATTTCATAAACTTTTCAATTTAAGGATTAAATTGCATTTGAAGAGCTCTTTGATTTTGACAGATGAGTGTTTTTATAGTAGGATTAAACTTTCTATAATTTAGTAGAATACGGAAGTTGCTTTAAAGTGTTTTCGTTAAGGATGAGGATTATTATTATAATGTTGTTTCAGCTAGACGTCATAATTAAATATATAAAGTTCAAAATAACTTCGAAGGACATTGGAATTTTCATTATTTGTATTATTATTTGATTATATACTGATATAGAAATGCTTTAGCTGAAATTGGTTTTAGAAATAAATAATTAATTAATAAATGAATAATGTATTATTAAATGTTAAGCGTAGTTTAAATATAACTATTGAACTGAGTTTCATAAATTACTAATTTAGATAATTCACTTTCAAGATAGCGGTTATCTTCCATAAAAATACCCATCCATTCTTAATTATGTCTTTTATTAAATCTTTTATGTGTCTGTAATATAGAACAGACAGATAGAGCATAAGCATTTTATAGCGTATTAAATTTATGGTTCGTAAGTGTTTATAAGTAATAACAAGAACGAAAAATCATGCGTCAAGCATAGATTATGTAGCACTTTCCAACGCTTCCAAATTTTACAAAACATACCGTTTAATAAGCTAAAAGATAACATCTAAGTAAACAATTCGGAAAACGCATAACATATTTAAAAACATAATTTCAGGAATTTCCAACAGATACAATATTCGGAAAAATATCCGAATACTTTTATTCAGCACTGTATATGATCTATAGATTTGTATATGCTAGGATGCTAAATTTTAGTTTAGTTAGGAAACGCGTAGCACAGTTTAAAATTATCTTTCTGGAGTTTCTGTCAATAAACGGAAATGTGTTCGCGAACTTTTGTGCTGCCCTGTATAGGATCTACAGAATTTATACACACCACGTAATAGACAAAAAGCGAGTTAAAATTAAAATCGCGTTTAGTAACTTAAAACGCACTTCCAGGAATTATTGTTAACAGACAGTAGAGAATTCTTTTGTGTGTCCCTGTAAATGAACGATGACTGCTATACACACGATATTCTGTAGTAAGTCTCTTGTAATGCACCTCATATAAATTTCAATGCGTTTAAAATAGTGAAACATTATTTAAATAAAGCGCAGACGATTTTTCTCCATAGACTTAATGTAACGGAATTCTTTTGACTTTCCCTGTACAGTAAGTATAAGTGCTATGCACACCCTATTCCATGTTAAGCTTCTTCTAATGCATCTTAGTGATATATATAAATTTCAATGCGTTTAAAATAGTGAAACATTATTTAAATAAACCGCAAATGATTTTTTCCTATACACCGCAATGTAACGGAATTCTTTTGAGTGTCCCTGTAATAAAACTATAAGTGCTACACACTTCCGTTGAAATAGGGAACATGCTATAGATAACGACAATAACATATAAAAATTGCAGAGCAATCCGAGCATATTTACGGGAGTTAGAGCACGGACAGACGGCAGACGGCCAGACGGCAGACGGCAGACGGCAGACGGCCATACGGCCAGACAAACCGAAGTCATAAGCACTTTTCAACTATGTTGGAAAGTGCTAAAAACAGCAAATAACGTTCACAGACATTAGTAAATTAATTAACTTTTTTTATTCAATGCAAGTAGTTTAAGATAACAGGTACGAAAGAGCTCGAATTTCTAGCCTTTTACAAGTAACTATAAAAGAAATTTGAAGGTCGTAAAAACACATGACATTTAAAAAAAATGAAATTAGCTTTTAAATTTGTCGAAAATGTACAAATGTAGTATTTACAGTTATTCTAATATATAGACTGATGCTTGATAAATGCCAAGAGCAGTGAATTTGTACACATTTGTGTTTCGTTAATCGCACAATTGCAGAAAAACAACGTTAGAGGACGTTGTTTGACAAGGTCTCGTATCTGTTAAAGACAGTACATTCACGTCGTTTCTTTCTTTGAAATTGCAAATAGAAACTTTCGAGGGGGAAATCACATTGTCGGTTTCTGAAGATAGAGCAGTATATTACCTGTTTGGACGCCAGATATTGACTGTTAAAAACCTGTAAGACGTCATTTAATTGCATTCAATCATGATTTAGCAATTCTGTGTATCAAGGTGGAGAAAAGTGTCACAGAAGTTACGAAAATAAGAGACGTGCCGATGAATACTGTAGTTTAAAAACACATCTGTATTTTCTTTTTGGACGACAGGTATTGACTGTTAAAAGTCTGTAAGTCCTCATTTGATTTCATACGATAATGGTTTAGCAATTCCGTGTATCAAGGTATTGGACAGTGTCAATGAAGTTACCAAAGCAAGAGACGTGTCAAAGAGTTGTGGTTTAAAATTGCCTGTGGATGTGGAAAGGTTTCAAGAAGGCATTCTGGAAGCCATGGAAGGAACATCACACCACAAGAGTATTGGTATGTCAGCCTAGTGTTAAGCCACCGTAAGAAAAATTCAAGGTTAGAATTTTTTCAGTCTATTTGGCCAGAAAAACTTTCACTACATATTTTAGGACAAATAGGAAAATATATTCATAATTTGGAAATTTTATAAATGTTTTAGTAATTTAGAATAACTCTCCAATCCCTTTTACATAAATCTCAGCAAGTCTATTCATGTTCCTATCTCTTCAATATACAGAAGTTTTCTCCACTTTATTGTAACTGTTCTTGTCCGGTGTGTATATATATATAATCAATAAATAACTAGATTTGTTTGATAGATTTTAAGATAAATATTAAATATCCATCTTCAAAGAAATTTTCAGTTTGTAACACCTTAACCATTTTTGACACAATAAACAAAAATAGGGACAAAACAGTATACAGACTTAAAAATCTTTAATAAAATAGACCTATAAGTTTAGTACACAATATTCTCAAGATTGATAACAATAAAAACTAATTCTGCAAAATAATTTGTAATGTGAACTTGATAAACCATCGTATATAGCATTTGTATTTACCATTGGATAAGTGTCATAGTATGACATATATTAGTATTTTTATCACGTCCATATTTCAAATTATTTTGCGAAAATAATTTATTTTATCATTATTGATATTGAGAATGTCGCCGATTGTGTGTACGAAACAAGTAAGTATATTTTATTAAAAGTGAGTCTTACTGTATACATTTTTAGCATATATATTTGTGTTTTAATCATTAATAGTTACAACTATGTAACATGAAAATCATGCATCTTGAAGAAATCCATGTCCATTATCAAATTTCCAATGCAGAATAATTTTCTTAAATATAAAATAATAAAACAAATCCCAAGATATTTGTAATACGAAATAAAGTCAAACAGTCTGATAGTGACAAAATGCTTAATTTCACTAACTATACATTATACTTCAAAACTTGTATAAAATAAAAACAGGAAATGGAGAGTTATTTTTCCCTTCCTAAATTATTGTGAAAGTTTTTAAAGTTTAAAAGCTTGAACGGAAGGCATATTTTTTTCATTACCTATAAGCCTTTTTAATCTTATTTTCTCATGGAGAAAATATCTCAATATCTAGCAGGATTGAACTTGTGATATTTATTTTTCCCCGCTCTATATTAAATTTTCTCGTCTAAGGAAGTCTTCTGTCGAGAAACTATTCATATATTTATCTGAGATTTCAGACTTCTAGCGAAATATATTTTCTCATGTATACAAATGATATATTTATCCAGTCTCTTATATTGATATTTTGCATTCTATGATATATGGTAATTTAAAAAAAACAAAAAACATAACAATATATATAAAACAATATATAATAAAAGAAAAATTATAAACTTTATGTTACTAATAATGTATTATTTTTTTCTATTAAATTCTACATTAATGTTCTTAATTTAAAATTTTCTAATATACTTCAAAGTAATAAAACTATTTAAAACATTTCTAACATATGTCACTTTCCTAAAGGAGATGGTGTGGATTTTTTTACAGGAATCGAAAATTGTTTTTAAACACCACTTTTTTCAAACAAGATGTTCTTTCTAGATTTTGAAGTTTTGTAGAAACCTACACCAAAGGTTATTTTGATTTTAAATGTTGCAGAAATGTTGTAATAATATAATCTTATGAAATAATGCTATTCAAAAAAAGACATAAAGGCATAAAATAGGAAATGGAGTCTTTACAAAAATGTTAATCAAAGTATAAAGATGGATAAATGTAGTTCCGATCATATTTAAAAGTTCAACTCTGAAGTCTGAGTTCCTTATTTTATTAGATTTCATTATGCATTATCAAAAACTTTATAATTTTATATAATTTTAAATTTAAAGTCATTTATTATGTTTTTATGTATGCATTTAATACAATTTTTAAATTTGTTCTTTCTTAGTGGTGATTCTACCACATAGCTCGTTATTTTTTTTTACAAAAAATTGTGTTATTTAGCATTAATAGATTTCAAATAATATTAAATAATATTAATATTAAATAATTTTAATATACAAATAATAATTTTAAAAAATCATATAATAGTTTATCAAGGAATTTGTTACAGTATAAGCTTTTCGAAAATGCAAATCTTTTAAATATCACAAAAAGGGTCAGCACTAAAAGATTACTAAACGAACGAGAAGAACTAAAAGTTAATATTATCCGAGTTCTTTGTAGTCTCACAATATATTCCCATACTCGATGGTACTTTTAACATGCGATTTTTCACATATTATTTCGAAATATAATTGATTCGAAATTCTGAATTTATTTGAAAAATAAAATCTTTTAATTTAATCATTTAAATTAAAAATTCGAATAGCAAAGTTCGTAAACAATTAACACACTAATGTTTTTTTTTTTTTTAACTCTCTTTAAAGTGGAATTGATACTGTTTGAAATGGTATTTTTATTTGAGTATTTTATAATATATTTTGGACGAATTATTTAACGGTTTTATTAGAAACAAAAATATTTAATCAATAAAAATTCATTTTTTGAATTATTTTTTGTTTAAGGGGGCACATACCCTTTAAACAGAGGAAAAATTTGATTTCGGAGACAAATATTTACACAAAATTTTTACACTAAATACCTCAGTTTTTTTTGTTAATACTGTAATACTTTCTCCATGCAATATAATATATAATTTTCATTAAACACTGTATAATTAATTAATAACAATTATTCCTTAATGTCTGTTTTTTTAATTAATGAAAAAGTATATAGCTTGCGCGCATGATTTTAAAAGATCTAAACACTCTAGAGCTTTGAAACTTTTAATATAAGTTTAAAAACATTACAAAAATAAAATGAACTAAAATCTGATGAATAAACAAAAAATTTCTTTTCTTTTTTTTTACAAAAAAAAAAAAAAATTGAAATTTTTTATAATTTTTGTCACTCGAATGCCCATACATTCAATAATTTTTGTTAAATTTCTTAGATTTTAATTCAGTTTGAAGAAAATGATCTAGTAAAGATATATATAATGTTTCGAATCATTACCTTTAATACATTTCGAGTTATCATGCGCACAAGTAAAAAAATATCGATTTTGAGGAAAATCAATTTAAACATAAATGCTGCGTTAAAAATTCTTAAATAACACGTACAATGCAGCTATTGCTATTTAAAATTTCTATATTGTTGTAGGATAAACATGTGCAGGAATTAAGATGATTACATATGCATAAAATTTATTATGAGCTCCAAAACGTGAAACTATTAGTCGGTATATAACATGAGAAAATTCAAATTAAATATTAATGTTACATTAAAAACATTTTTAAGGTATAAACAACTCAAATATTGTTATTTAAAGTTGATATATTTCTATAAAATACATATTTGTAAGAATTAGATTTATTACCTATGTTTAAAATTTAATATCACCTTCAAATGTTGAAAAATTTTCACGAAACTCGAGAACGGCACGACATTTGAGATTGCTATTTAAATTTTACTTTTGTATTTAAAAACATTTTCAAGATATAAACAACTCAAATACTGTTATTTAATGTTGATATATTTCTATAAAATACATATTTGTAACAATTAGAATTATTACCAAGGTTTAAAATTTAATATCACGTTCAAATGTTGAAAACATTTCACAAAACTCGAGAACGGCACAGATTTGAGATTGTGATTTAAATCTTACTTTTGTACTTAAAGTACTGTAAGATATATAATATTTTAAAACAAATTATAAATTCTGTTCATATTAAAATTAATATAGCAAAATAATAAAGTACAACCTCTTGCTTCAAAATTAACTGCTCCAAATATGAAGATATTTTTCAATTATTGCAAAAGTATACAACTTGCGCGCATGATTTAAAAATATCTATACACTCTAGAACTTTGAAACTTTTAATATAAGTTTAAAAACATTACAAAAATAAAATGAACTAAAATCTAATAAATAAACAAAAATTTTCTAAAGTTTTTTTATTTAAAAAAAATGAAAATTTTGATCATTTTTGTCACTCAAAAGCCCATACATTAAATAATTTTTGTTAAATTTCTTAGATTTTAGTTCGATTTGATGAAAATGATCTAGTAAAGATATATATAAAGTTTCGAATCATTACCTTTGATACATTTGGAGTTATCATGCGCGTAAGTAGAAAAATAACGATTTTGAGGAAAATCAATTTAAACATAAATGCTGTATTAAAAATTCTTAACCAACATGTACAATGCAGCTATTGCTATTTAAAATTTCTATATTGTTGTAGGATAAACATATGAAAGAATTAAGATCATTACACATGTATAAAATTTATTATGAGCTCCAAAACGTGAAATTATTAGTCGGTATATAACATGAGAAAATTTAAATTAAATATTAATGTTATATTAAAAACTCATTTACAATTTAAATTATTATAAATAATCTTGAAAAGTCGATTATTAGGGGAAAAAAAGGTGAAAATATTTTGGTACTTTTCGGTTAGCCAGGCGCCAGTGATATATGTACATATATAAATGTATATGTATGTACATACATATATGTGTATATACATAGATGTATGTATACATATCATATATGTGTATATATATACATGTATACATATCACTGGCGCCCGGCTGACTGAAAAGTACCAATATTTTTAATGTAATCGTTAAAGTTATCGTTTTTTTTTTTTTTTTTTTTTTTTTTTTTTTTTTTTTTTTTTAATGAACTATTCATATTGGTATCATAATCTTATACAAGTATTAAAATTACTGTAGGATATAAAAGACCACTGGTAACTTATTTAAAATTTAAATTATCTTGGAAAGTTGAATAACTTACAATTTTTATTTACCTTACTTACTTAATTTTTAAAATCCACCTGCAGAATACATTTCACATTTAATATTTTTTAGCGATTCATCTTTTGCTGTTTTAGAACGTTTTCTCAATTTCCTTTGCTCTTTTATTTGCATATTTGCTTTTCTCTCTGAAGAAGCTATACGTTTATTATCTATGCATCCATTATGCTATCCATTATGTCATGCCGTCCTTGACAACCTTCATTAAACAATATTGTAGCTTCGTTTGTTGCAATATGTACAATTGTTTTCCCCAATCCTGTAGTTTTGGGGCAAAATTTCCAAATCATAGCATTCAAGCTTTCATTTGGGTTTTGTGTTCGCCCTCCCAAACAACGTTTTAAAAGTGACGGCTGTGACAGATCATTAAACACAGGTTTGATTGCTTCCATTACCACAGAAGGGATACGGTATTTATGATTGTATGGAATGCCTCCTAAACGTGATTTATTGTACTTACACCAGGTGTCAACGTTTTTTGGGCAAAAATCATGAATTGGATTATCATTCGATGATATTTTGTGATAAAATATCGCCCAAATTGCTTTACGCATTTCAATCAAAGAATCTTTATGTTCTCTGATGGCATTGCCATAGTAGCTTGTTATTTCATCAATAAGGTTGTCAGTTAATCGCCCTTTACCACCCAGTGTTTTTCCATCACTCAATTTTTTCTTTTCTTACTTCAGCTTTCTTAGACGGGTCCCCATACTCTTCTGAACGTGTCCAACACATTCGACTTTTTCGATAGTTACATTCTCATAAGGTTTTGCATTACACACTGTAGGAAATGTTTTTGTGTCACCGTCCCCGATATATTTCAAATACTTTACACCACGTGTTTCTTCGGATCTTAAAAATATTCTGACTATACCGTCAACTTCCATCTTTCCTGCAGAACCAAAATGGTTTCGATTACATTCGTGTTCTTCAGAATATTAACACTTTTTACAATACGAGGACATCACCTCAGTGTCAATTACTTTACCACTTTCGGCTCCAATTATTGTACACACACCTGTAAGTGATGTATGGCCACGAGTCTCCCATGTACCATCGCCACTTGCAGTAACGGACAAAGAAGAATTTGACAATATAGCTTCAGTCTGGGCTGCTTTCTTCATCGACATTTCTGCAGTTTCTGATGTCACTTTCAATATTTTATTTACAATGACAGAGTATGATGTTTGAGCAATAGGTGGTGGGAGATCCATACCACAGCAAAAAGTCTCCATTCCTGCTCTGCCTTGTCCAATCATTCTCATAGAATATGTAAATCTTCTATTGATTTCAGGAATATTTTTTTTTACTGCCTAACATTGTGCAATTTCTGAAAGTTTTTACAGAACACGTACATGTCATTTCAAATTTAGATGACAGTCCAAACAGTGACGATTCACTTAGCACAATATTACCCTTACAGAATTTACAAGATAAGTTTTACTGCATAAAATTAATCAATAAATTTATATCAAACAATCTGTACCCTTCAAAATTAGGTGTTCTAAAAACACTTTCTTGTGCAGGAGGTAAAACATCCAACTTTAATTTTTTGCTTGATGCACTAATGTGTTGATGAGTTTTCACATTAGTAAAACGATTGCCAGAAAACTTTCGTTTTTTAGGACGAGTCCCAGACTCTCGCTTCACATTCTCGGACATAATAATGAACGAAAATAAACTAGTAAAATAAATTAATAATATAAAACTAGTAAAGTACACTCTGAACAAAAAGCTTACTCTCAAATGAAACGGAATCGAATTATAACGCTGAAAAGCACATGTAAACAAACTTTCAACTGCAGATATTACGAAAGCCGGAAGTAGAGATGTTTCCGTCCTTCTATTTCTCCAAAAGAATTAATAATTCATGGAGTTTGCGATAAGAGGAGAAGCAAAATCTGCAGCTTTCAAAACGTAAACAAACACTCCGCCATGGAGATCGCGATGATGACAGAATCAGCTGACTCAAGTGGATCTTTAATTCGCGTGAAACGGACCAAAGCTGATTTACATTTTTTACTATAACGAGAGTAATTTTACGAATATTTTAATGCGGTTTGTGGCAAATTGTTCAGAAAAAAAAAATTAGCTATCAAATGAATTAAAAAACAAAAAATCGATTTTTTCAAAATTTTAAAGGATATGTGTCGCCTTAAATACTTCTTCTAAAATTTTTAACTTTCTGATATTTTTTGCATGTAAATTCTATAACATTAAGGAGAAGATTTCCAAATGTTAATTATTACAATTATAGAAATATATATATATAATGTCATGACAAATGGAAAATATACAGTAAAAATGGCTATTTACTTAACATTTTTATTTTTAAAAACACAACAATTAATACTGCTGATAATCCTATCCCTAATTTAATTAATACATCTCAAGGATCGTTCAAAAAAATAGTGAGTCAATAGTAAATCATACGTTGAAGATTTAGCATGTTGTTCATATTGTAGAAAAACAAACTCGAAAAAAAATGTAAATTTGATATCTTTAAACAGAAATTAATGGAGTAAAAACCTTTTTCATATATTTATAATTATCAGATTTAAAAAAAAAAACTTTGCTAGAAAGTTTCGTAAGAAGCTCCAAATACAGTTAAATCAAAACCAATGAAAACAATTATATTTTTGTCATTTTTTCCTACATGAAGGATATCATGTCCCCCTTAGCTACGTCTCGAATATTTATAAAAATTATTTTTAAAATATTGAATAACTAAATCCAGTGTATGTATGTATAGTTACATACATAATTATTTTTTCATTTCATTCAAAAACAGACAAAAAAAGCTATTTAGTAAAGTTGCCAAACTAAAGAATATTGGTAATTTTTCAGTAAATTGTCATCTTGAGTGCTAATTATGAACACTTTACTCATTAGTTTTGCAGTACAACATTTTAACATATAACGAGCTTTTACAATTAACATTGGTTTATGTTCTATGAAATACATATAATGAGGAAACAGCTGCTGAATTTCAACAGCGAAAATCAAACTTATTAAAATTTCATACATATTCTTCGGTAAGACGAAGAGGAGATTAAAGCTAAAGGTTATTTCATACCAAACCTTGCTCTGGCAGGATTTATTTGTACGCAGTGGACCAAGAAATTGACAACATTATATTATTTAATGTAATCAATGAACAAGTACTGGGACAAGAACTTTGGATTACCTTTATTGATTCTTTCTTCAGTTCTTGTGAATTATTAACGTCATTAATTTTATGAACATTTATAGCATAAAAAAGAGTTTGTTATTATGAAAAGAAAATATACACTTACAAACTAAATTTGATTCGAGTTCATATAAATGTTTTTAAAAAACTTTTAATAACAAATCGATTAATTATGTCTAATTCTATCAACGACATTCGCAAATTCTGCAAATAATAAAGGGAGAAATGAAAGATTTGTAAATAATACATCTTCCTTATGTTGAGAATGTGACCTTTAGAAGTATACAAAACTAGTTTTTCACTAAAAGAATATTAAGAATTTTTATTTCTACTGTAATCACTTTTAGACTGTCCACGTATATTTTGTTTTATCAATTTTCTTTTCAACATTTTAAAGCACATTCTGCAAAATGTTTTTATTCCAACAGATGCTACATTTGAATTTTTGAAAGCATTCCGTGTTCTGATGATTGTTTTTTGAATGTATATAGAGCAATCAGTTTCTTACAACAATCGTTACTGGCATAAAAAGTACAATTATTTCTGGCCCGTAAAATATGTGTAAGATAAAGTTTTCTGTCACTGTATGGTACGGGATAAGGAAAATTAAACTATCTATTCGAGTCATTTTTTTATGAAGACAGTTTTAATTTCAAGTTTTTTTTAACTTAGTTAAACATTTTTAGTAATTAATTTTATGGAGTTGATGATGTTTCATTTTGTAATTATAAACAGGATTGCTTGCCTTGACATAAAGATGACAAACTTACTAAATGAGAATTTAGAAAGACAATGGATGTATTCAGAATTTTCCAAATTATTATTTTTTTTTATTCGGAATAGTAATAATAACCTAATTAACTGGCAATTTAAATGAAGTGAATATTACAACTAAGAAATAGTTGTGGATTTTTGAATAAAAATTCCTTAAATTGACAACACTGTTTGGTATGACGGGAGATACAGAGCGCTCACCCAAATTAGATCATAAGCGGAAGCTGCATCTTAATACATCCTTAAAAGTAAAATAAAATATTACAAAAAATTAGATCATTTGATTTGACATTTTTTGTTTTTACTTTCTTC
Source organism: Maratus michaelseni (assembly GCA_963931845.1). Lineage (NCBI taxonomy): Eukaryota > Metazoa > Arthropoda > Arachnida > Araneae > Salticidae > Maratus > Maratus michaelseni. The sequence continues at coordinate 68,859,639 of OZ007593.1, forward strand.
TATCTTTACAAGAAGAAAGTATTGGATTCATGAAAATTTTCGACTTCCGGCTTTCAACGGATTTATACGTTTTAGAAGGTACTGAACAGGATTTGTTTATTTTTAGAACATGTCTGTTTGTGGTCTGCCTGTCTGTCTGTCTGTATGTGACAAAAAAATTGTGGGCGCTCTATCTCAAGAACTAATGCTCAGAATTTGATAAAACTTTATATTCAGTTATTCTCTGATATAAATTGGTGCCGATTAGTTTTTGGTAAAAATCGCCCAGCAGGTGGCGCTGCTATGCAGCATTTTTCGCGATTTCCGCAATAGCCCTAACTCAAGAACTAATGCTCGGAATTTAATAAAACTTTATATTCAGTTAGTCTCTGATATAAATTGGTGCTGATTAGTTTTTGGTAAATATCGCCTAGCAGGTGGCGCTGCTATGCAGCATTTTGCAGAATTTACACGATTTTAGCGACAGTCATATCTCAAGAAGTAATGCACGGAATTTAATAAAACTTGAGTTTCAGTTAGACCTTGATATAAATTGGTGCTGATTCTTTTTAGTATATGCGGAACTTGTGTAAGATACAAGAAAGTTTTGGGATTGACACATCCGCCTAGTTTAGTGATGACATCGGCTTTGAAAATTAGTTACAATAGTTGCATACAAAATCCATTAGAATTAAACAAATTATAATTAATTATTGCAACACTGTTAAATCTGAAATCCTCTACAATATTTAACCCCTTTCCGATGAGCGTCGCAGCCCCACCAGTGCCTGAGAGGTTCTGCTCTCAAAGCTGGTACACGGGAGGTGCTGGGTTCAAATCCCTGTCGCGCTCGTCGACCTAACCGTTCGGAGTTTTCCGTGGATTTCTTCTAGCCTTGCCGTAAATACGGGTTAGGATCTCTTAGACAGACCACCACGGAGGGCACCCCACCTTAGGGCCTATATCCCTCGAGTAGATAATTGGCCGTCATAAATCAACCCAACCCGACGAGCGTCGCCTATAACTGACATATGTTGTGCATGCTTTCCTATCTCCTAATATTAAACCCATTTGACATAAAATAAATTTAATTCATTCTTGCAAAGATGTTAACTATGAAAACCTCTATAATATTTAACACGTTTGCGAGGACCAATGCGTATACTTGACTTATAATGTGTGTACAATCTTCAGTGTTTTCCAACTTTAATCATTACTTGTACTTTAACTGCAATTTAAAATAATATATTTATCCATACTCAATCACCGAACTTCTGTGGTTATATCAGACAACAATTTCTATTCAGAATTAATGGTTCTTAAATATTAAAAAATGTTTACGAGAATGTCATCGAGAAGGAGTTAAGTATAGGAATTTTAGTATGTATTGGATTTGAAGGGAATTAACCGTTTCTGCAAAAATTCCTTTAACACTGGAACGACCGACTTTTTTACCTACCTAGAACGACTATTGCGGTCGTTTTGACCACAATAAGAAATAAATAATAAATATTTGATTTTTAATGCAAATATCATTATAAAATGTTAAAAATAAGTTATTTTGATAAAATGTAAAATTCATGCAGTAGTTTAAATAGTAATTATTTTATTATATAAAAAACCATACCTTTATATTCAGAAAAAAAGTAGTATTATCATAAAGCAATAACGTATCATTTTAGACATTAACAGATAATTTGCAATACAAGTTTTTAACAAACATTTCTTGACATTTTCCACAAATTCGTTTAAGACATGACGAATAACTTTTTTTTGTTTTGTGTCGGCAGAAAGAGTACTGACGGCATTTATTACTGGCATGCATGTAGTTTCTTTGATGAACAATATGGCAATCTCAATTTTGTTGACAAAGTTTAAAATAAAGGATCTGCTAGAAATTTCCGAAGAGTTACACGCTTAAAATAAAATTCAAGTGTGTCGCCCCTGTCAGGCGCATGCGCCAATGTCATCAAGATAAGCAGAGGAGAAAAAATAGAGTGATATCTCTCAGCAGATCACTCAAATCTCTATAGTGGTCATTGTGACCGCTCCTGGTCGTTCTAGGAAGAAAATTAATTTATACGCTCGTTATAAAATATTGCAAAAAACAATGATGTTACACATTTAAAAACTTAAATTCGCGAAATGTGAGTGAGCCGACGTAAATGTTTTAAGAATATTTGATTCTCACAGGAGCTATGCGTTAAAAATGACCGCTCCGTTCGTTCTAGTGTTAAAATTAATAAACGAACATTTTTTTTATTATATGAATAATAATAAAAAAACTAAATTGTTTGTTTTTTTAATAACACTGATTAACAAGGTTTATGTCCCTCATTAAGTAAGTGGTGACTTTTATTGTGGGAACGATTGTTCACATATTTTTACTTATAAAAACTATAAATATCACCCCAGAGAATCCATGGACTTATAATTTGTGTACAATATATATATATATATATATATATATATATATATATATCAAGAAAGAAAGTCTCAAGAAAGAAAAAATAAAGACATTCATTCACTTCGAAAGACTCTTTCGTCTCAAGAAGCTTCCTGCTCTAACTCTTTTAGTCCTGCGATAGAGAATGCACTTTGAGCGGCGGCCGACACTACGGAAAGCGATGCCCCATTTTGCTTAGAGGTCCTTTCTCCTAGCCTCATCGAAACCGAAGCTGATCAAGCTATCCCTGCTCCTATGCTCGCCGAACCCGAAGCTGATCAAGCGGCTTCCGTAGTTCTAACAGCGCTTAGCAGCCGCCGAATGTGAAGCCCGACGGAGCGGTCTCAGCAGCGGTCCAAGTGCGATCCTTACCTCTTAGCCTCGCCGAAAGCGAAATAATCGGTTCTCGCCCCAACGCCCCACCCCGCTAAGCGGTCCCTGCTCCTTAGCCTCATCGAAACCGAAGCTGATCAAGCGATCACTGTTACTGTCCTCGCCAAGCCCAAAGTAGATCAAGCGGCCTCCGTAGTTTTAGCAGCCCTTAGCAACCGCCGAATGTGAAGCCCGATCGAGCGGTCTCAGCAGCGGTCCATGTGCGGTCCTTACCTCTTAGCCTCGCCGAAAGCGACATCATCGGTTCTCACCCCAACTTATCTCCGAATCTGATCCTGAATGAGGTAATTCCTTACGCAGGACTCTTCAAAGAGGTTCACACTGTGAATGACAAGCCTGAATAGACATTCAAAAATGAGCCAGTTCCTACGCCACTGATAAACATGCGCTTCGAAAGAATAGCATCCATTCATCTCGATATCTTTTAGTCTCGTCGCTCTCAATGAACTGTCAATTGGTGAAATGTCTTTTGTTACAATTTTCCCTGGCTAGTAAAACTTAATAATAATATATACTAAATTCTATTGTCTTAGTTTATGTAAAAGAAAATAATGTTTAAATGATTTTGATTCACATATTTTTATGTAAAATATAATATTCAGCATATTTGCTTCTTAAAAAAATTAACGAATGTTTTATGCTGTGCTGTTAAGTAATAACTTCTAATAATATTGAATATTCTAAAAAAAAACATTATTACAAAATATGATTCTTTTTAATTGATACTTTAGAGAAATATTCGAACTGTATTTCTATTTATCTATAATTTTTTTATGATCTCACTATATAATTAAATAAACTGATTTTCTAATTAATCTTATCTTTCTATTTCTTTATTAAAGATGTTACTGTATTCCTAATTTTTAATTTAAAGAATTATATAATTCTAAAAAGTTCAATCGGTAAAACAATTCGAACCCACTTTACCTTTGTTTTCAGTGTTCCACAACGCCGCTGAAAGGTAAAGAGCATTTTTACTATTCCTCCAGCCACTATACCTTCCCTTTGTAAATGTTTGATCTTCCCCCCCCCCCTTATTCCGTCCAACATTTATATTTTAGGGGGTGTTGAAAAAGAATATGACAAAAAATATTACATCACCCACAGATTAAAAAAAATTCCAAATCTTGAAAATCTCAATTTTGTAGTATTTATTCAATACGTGTACCTTATAAATTTTGTCATTTGGTATTTTAGTAATAATAAACGATTAAATAAACACTTAAAAAGCTTAAAAGAAATATTTAAAACAGTGAAAATATACATTGTTTATAAAGTTTCAGAAAAATTTAAGAGAATTTTTGTGAAAAAAAATGATATTCGTAAGAAATTTCCAAAATTTCGAAATTTCCAAAATTTCGTACTTTATGTAGCGGTAAATGTCTTAAATATGGGTGCTCTCTTACAGACACAATCACTCGTTTCTCTAATAAGTTTCCAACAGTAATCTTCGAGCCTATTAGGGGTCTACCTACCTTGATATACGGATTCCATTGCAGAAATATCCTGGTGGAAACGCTCTCCAGCGCTCGTCGCTCACAGCTCCCAAACTTGCAGGGAAAGATTTAAATGAGACGCTAAAAAGTGAACTTTCAATTACATTAAACATCCTAAATTTTTGTAACTTTTAATACGTCTTTAATTAATTTTTCATAATTACAACTTCGATTATTTTCTAAGAAATGTTTGACATTTTTTAATCAATAAACGCTGCTTTTTTTGAATCACTTAATGTATCTGCAAATTTGTGTCCTTCATAAGTTACGTAATTTGTGGGCCAACAAAAATACCCTCCTAATTTTTGCGTAGCTTAACGATGAAAATTGTTCTTGAAGATATTGAAATCCACGCCCTTCTTTATCTATCACTTTAACAAAATTCTTCATCAATGTCAACTTTATGGTTAAAGGACTACTATATAATAACTTTCTTTTTATCGATTAGAGGATGGTTTTGGATATTGTTTTTCACCTGCAATATATTGTTTGTGCTCTGGCCACTTCTTTATGATATAATGCTCATGTTTTGCTCAGCTGTCCCACTAGCACTGGAAACAGCAGTATTTTGTATAACCTTGTTGCATACCAATGATAATGGCAATTACTTTAAAATCTGCACATATGTTCCAATTATAATGCGAGTAACAAATTGCATGAAGCAGTATCTTCATATTTGGATAAGATTCTTTCATTATCCAAGCATATGTTATTGTAACAGAGGGCAGGACATTTTCATTATGTAGTAGCACAGCTTTCAAGATGGATTTTGTGCCTTTTATGAAAAATTGCCTTTTTCCTGAGTTATGGTAGCAATTTAAAACAGTCATTAAACCACTTATATCATTACAATAGCATAAAGGAAAGAACACTCGAATATTTCTTATGCCGATCTTAGTAAATAGATATGTTAGTGTTTTTTGAAGGAGATTCCAACCTTACAATCTTGATCCAAGTACTTATGGGTATTTTTTTATACATTTAAGTCTTTCACAAGATCATTTGATTATCTTGAGTAATTAGGTGGGGTTTTTCATTTACGTCAGGAGAATAGTTTATATCAGACGAAGTAGAGAAAGTTTCAACTTTATCAATTTCCATATCTACTGCTGCATCGTCATATGTAAAATTCTTCTGAGGTTTCGGTATTGGTAATTAAGCATTATGATATACTGGTCGCATTGCTGAATGTAAGTTCGGGTACTTAATTTTATGTTTACCTGTTTGCAAGGAATCCTTTAATTTTTGTAATACAAAAGTAGCAGTCATTCATATGAGCCTTCGATTCGTGCCATAGCATGTGTATAGAAAATGGCATACCCTTTCAGGTATATTTTACCCACGCCCGGAGGATTTTAGCACATCGTCTAAAACAAGAAGGAGGTACCCATTTATTATCTTGTTCACCTACTTTACATCCAAAGTATATGTGATAGGCAGTCTTTATTAGCGACGTAAAAGCGCATGATTTTTCAAAGTTAGCTCCCCGCACACATGATAAAAAGAATCAGGCTTATTAACACGACCTTTAGATATTTTTCACATATTTTAGAGGAAAAATGGTACAATTGTAAACAATATATACGTAAAATCGCTTAAACAGTAAAGAAATGGCAGTACACTAGCGCTGAAAGACAAGTTATACTGCTATACGATAGCCCATATAATCCAAAACTTTTAAATGAAATTTCCTAAAATTGGAGGGTGATAGAAAATTTGTACAAACATATTCTTTTTCAGCATCTTGAAATCAATAAGAAACACTCAATGTATATAGAGAAGTAGAAAATTCGTTAAGATTTGTTAATCACATAGTGTAATTATACAACGCTTCTCTGTAAATTTTGTATAAAGAAATTTCGGTACTTTTCGGTTAGCCGGGCGCCAGTGATATATGTACATATATAAATACATATGTATATACATATACATATATATTCATACATATATGTATATATATAATATATATATGTATGTATATATATATATAATATATATATGTATGTATATGCAGATATATGCATTTATATATATACTAGGGGGCTCAGTCCCCTACTCGCTAACGCTCGCCAACCCCCCGTGAATTGCGAAGCAATTCACATTGAGACCGCTACGAGGTCACAGCTCGCTTCGCTCGCTCGCCCCTTTTTTTCAGCAATTCTAGCCGGAATAAGTTCTACCATAAAACATTTGAACAAATGAAATTGACAATTTATTTTAATGTAAAAAAGTAATTCTCCATTGAAAACACAACTGAAAATGCATTTATTTGGCGCTACCAATGGGCATATAAATCATTTAAATACTATGAAAAAAGGATCTTTTGTACAGTGCGGCTTAAATTCATTAGAAAAAAAAAAACTACGCGATATGAAGATAGTTTGTTTGTACTTCATCAATACACCAACAGATGGCGGCAGGTAATATCTAGACAGTTGATTTTTTTTTTCTCCATCTTTTGAGGGATTGAAATTCGTAAATGAAATCTAAAAATGAGTTGAGAATTCATTTGAAATTAACGATATTGCTCATAATTAAAATGAGGAATCATCTCAGACGCTTTGGATTACGTACATGTTATTTTATTTTTAATAATTGTTAGTTTGAGTTTCATTCTATGGTTTCACTGCTTTCACACTGACCGCCATATTGGACGGAGGCGGAGCTGATCTAACACAATCTAGTCTGTTCATTGGTCTGAGCTCAGGAAACTACAGTTGTTGCCACACCATACATTACAAATTCAGCCCTATTTTCGCGCCACGTAAAACAAATATATATATAGATGTGTGTATATATATACATGTACATATATCACTGGCGCCCGGTTAACCGAAAAGTACCGAAATTTCTTATTTTCAAATATTTATTATATTACTACATTTAATTACTATTCCCCGTCACATTCACGTTTTTTTCAATTAGTTAAATATACTCTATCAATTATCAGTTGGAGTATAATAAGTATAAAATTCATATATATATATATTTTTTAAAGAATTGCAAGCACATACTTTTAAAACCCGAATGAAAATATTTTTAATCCCTTTTAAGATACAACAAGATAACGGTTAGGAAAATATTCTGGAATAAATTTCATAAACTCCTCAATTCTAAGATTAAAATGTGTTTGAAGAGCTCTTTGATTTAGACAGATGCTTGTTTTTATAGTAGGATTAAACTTTATATAATTTAGTAGAATACGGAAGTGTTTTCGTTAAGGATGTGGATTATTATTATAATGTTGTTTCAGCTAGACGTCATAATTGAATACATAAATTTCAAAATAACTTCGAAAGACTTAAAATTTTTCATTATTTGATATATTATTTGATTATTTACAGATATAGAAATGCTTTAGCTAAAATTGGTTTTAGAAATAAATAATCCATAAATGAATAAACAAAATATTATTAAATAGTAATCGTAGTTTTTAAAATCTAATATCGTCGATAATGTCATTTTAAAAAATAATTATTACTTGCATTACTCATTAAAACAGACATTGTTATTTAAAAAAAGAAAAAAAACGTATCAAAGACCCGTGTTTTTGAAGCTTTTGGACATGTACACTGTACATTTCCAAAAGCTTCAAAAACACTTGTAAATTAACTCTAAAACTAGCCACATGCAATGATATGATCTACGCGAAATTCGATAATAGATGGCGCCATATTTTGTTAGAAAAATAAAAAAAATGAGGGTGTTCAACGGATTGTCTGACGAGGAAGAACATAAAATCAATAAAAGGGCAATCCTCGAGATCAAGGAGCGAAAATATTTTTTACAACTTTTAACATAGTAACTAGTTTTAGCTAGCCGATCCTGTGCAGAGTGTCTGCACTCTAGTTTCAACTATTTTAAGTACTATATGCATATTAGAATACACGAATTTCAGCATTATATGTGTAAATATCATACATAAAAACTTCTCCACTTAGGACTGGGTATTTTGAAATAAAAAATATATACACGTCATAAGATATGGACACCATTTAGAAATATGAAAACAGAGGTATTTTTTCAGCATCGTGCATATAAAAATCTTTGCATGCACACAACAGTTGCTGGATACTCTTTAAAATTAAAAAGTGTGTATATATTACATCGAAAATATCTACACCATTCACAATTAGGAAAAAAAAACAAAAACAAATATGTGCATCCGTAACATTAATGTCATAACGATGCGAACAACAATGAGGTTAAAAGTGCATAAGATACAACAATGGAGTTAATGCTTTAATAACAAAATGGCGCGTTTCTTAGTTTGATTTCGCACTTTATTTTCTTTCCGTTTTAGAAAGTAGCTAGTTTTTTTTTTTAATAAATAAGAAAAACTACCGGCCAATAATTACAAAAATTGTATTTTCTGATGCAAAATAATTTTTTACATATGTGTGGTGATTTTTAAATCGATACCTCAAATACTTTTCTTAATATTCGCAAATTAGTGAAAACAAACTTCTCGTTGCCATCGGCAATTGATAAAAAAAAATCGCGATTTCTGTGCCACGTACGATAGCGTAATATATATATATAGATTAATGTTTGTTTTAATGGGTAGTGCAAGTAATTATTGTGATAAGCGTAGTTGAAATATAACTATTAAACTGAGTTTTATGACTTAAAATTTACTTCCTTTACAAAAAGATCTTATATACCATCAAATCATTTATCCATTATTATTAATTCAGGCATTTTAAATGCCTGTAATAAAGAAAAGAGAAACTGTGCATAAGCATTTTATGGCGCATTAATGTCATGATTCACAATGTTTTATAAATAATAAAACAGCAAGTAACTTTCACAGACGTTAATAAAATACTGTATTTTTTATTCAATGCAAATATCTTAAGATCACAGGTATAAAGGAACTCTTATTTATAGCCCTTTACAAGTAATATTAAAAAAATAAGAAAATCATAAAAATACACGACAATTTAAAATTAAATTATCTTTGTAAATTCATTAAACATGTAGAATTGTAGCATTCAAAATTATTCTAATATATACAGTGATGCCTGATATGTGCCAAGGAACAGCGAATTTGTACAAATTTGTGTTTTATTAATACGCATGAACAACGTTAGAGGACGTTGTATGGCAAGGTCTCTAATTTGTTAAAGAAAGTTCATTCACGTCGTTTCTTTCTTTGAAATTGCAAATAGAAACTTTTGAGGGAGAAATCACATTGTCAGTTTCTGAAGATAGAACAGTAAATTACCTGTTTGGATGCCAGATATTGACTGTTAAAAACCTGTAAAACATCATTTAATTGCATTCAATCATGATTTATCAATTCTGTGTATAAAGGTGGAGAAAAGTGTCACAGAAGTTACGAAAATAAGAGACGTGCCGATGAATACTGTAGTTTAAAAACACATCTGTATATGGCAGAGTTACAAGACGGCATTATGGAGGATATGGTAGGAACATCACACCACAAGAGTATTGATATATCAGCTTAGTGTTAAGCCACAGTAAGAAAAATTCAAGGTTATAATTTTTTTAGTCTATTTGGTCAAAAAAACATTGACTGCACATTTTAGGAGAACTATGAAAATATATTCGTAATTTGTAAATTTTGTAAATGTTTTAGCCATTTACAATAACCATCAATGTTTTTTTACTTAAATGGCAGTAAGCCTATTCACTTTCTTTTCAATATTAAAAAGCTTTTTCCATATTATTGCAATATATTTGGTCCAGTGTGTATATTTTATAACTATGAAATAATTTACTATATTTGTTTTGACAGATTTTATGTAAGTGAAAAAGTTAAATAGTAATATAATAGATATACATAAGCACAGTGGTACACATTCATATTCGACAGCTGGGAAAAAAGCCAGAAAGACATTTTCAATATACATAGAAATGTTAAATTATTCAGTAAGATAAATATTCAAATAATAAATGTACAGAAGCAATAAAGTTGTATATTTATATTTTATCGCTGGGAAAACTGTCACAAAAAATTTCAATGTTTATCAAAAATAGGTACATTATTTAATAAATAGAAATACAGCAAACTTGCAATATTAACCGAAACATTATTTCTAAATTAATTGACAATGTATCAAGCAATTTCTAAAGTTGTAATTATTCAAAAGAATAATTTTAATTAAAATAATATAAAAGGCATGTAATACGTGTTTCATTTCCATGAATTTTAACTTTTAAACCGAGTCCCACGTCATATAAAAAATATATGCTATATTTTTTTTTCAATATACCAGAAACAAAGAAATCAATTAATCCTTTATTAAGGAATATACTACATAATACGATTTCCGAAAATTGAACACTGTTATGAATTAGATTTAGAGAGACTTTAAAATATTTTGAAACTTCGAATAATGAAATTATAAAAAACAAACTCACACATTATCATTAACATATATACATACATGCATATATATATATATATATATATATATATATATATATATGACTGCTTTTATACATATATATATATATATATATATGAATATCGACATATATATAGTATACATATATATATATATATATATATATATATATATATATATATATATATATATATATATATATATATATATATATATATATATGTATGCTAAAAGTGATTACAGTAGATAAAAAAGTCTTAAAAACTCAAATAAACCCATAAAATAGACCTACAACTTTAGAACATACAATTCCCGATATTAATAACAGAAAAGAAAACTAATTTTGCAAAATAATTTGATATCAGAACTTGGCAAATCATAATCATTTAATAATCCAGATCAGTTAACTTATGAAATAAATAAAAAACATGAAATAGAAAGAGACAGCGGATATAAAGAAAGCACTATTAATAAAATATTTACAAGCATGGAGAAGACAGACAAGAAAAACTTCAGTAAATAAAATTCAAAGTAATTTAATTTGCAATATCTCCTGGTTTTTTGAAAGATTCAAATGTAAACTTAAAAAAATCAGCACATGCCTTATTGAAAAAACATCCATAAAAAAAAGTAGTATCAATTACAGGTGTTTATAAAATCCCGTTCACCAAATCAGATGGCACATTCCAATATTATATAGGAATGACCACTAGAAAATTTAAAACAAGATTTAAAGAGCATATTGCACACATCAAATATGAATGAAAAACTACAGCTTTGACAAGACTACATAGGACCGATACTTTAAAAATTGATTTTAAGAATAGTGACAATTAATGTATCCATCAATAATTTATTTCTCATCTATTATCCGTGGATCAATATAAAACTATTTGCGTAACAAGAACATATGCAGTGAAACACTCTCTTTTGAATTACCTAAAACAGGGCACGAGGTTTTTTCAATTTAAAAAAAAGCAATTAGGGTTAATTTTCACGTTTACAGTTGAACATTTTTAAGCACCTGCTTTTATTCCGCATAAGTTTTCGTATAAGTTCCGCATAAGTTTATTCTAAAATTTTAAAGAGAATAGTTTGCTCATCGTGTAGATCTTGATAATGGCGCCATTTGTGTATTCGAAACGTGTCGATCTTCATATTAATTTTTCTAACCCTTTTTGTGTTCTGTTTTTATCACTTTAAGCATTTACATCTGTATTTTATTGATAATCCTTGTTATATAGCATTAGTCTATTAGAATTTTATACGTTTCATATTATTAGTCAAGTATTATATAAATTAGTCTTTTTATCAAGTTATTTTCCGAAAATAATTTATTTTATCATTATTATTCTTGATAGTGACGCCGCTTGTGTGTACAGAACAAGTAGGTCTATTTTATACATATTTTTTTTAGTCTTAATTTTGGAGATGAAATCAAAAGTCTGACATTGAAGAAACCTTTAATTTCGCTATCTATATATTTTACTTCAAAACATGCATTAAAATGAAAACAGGAAATGGAGAGTCATTTTTCCCTTCCTAAATTATCGTGAAACTTTTAAAGCTTGAAAGCTTCTACGGAAGGCATATTTTTTTTTTCCCTTACGTATAAGCCTTTTTAATTTTATTTTCTGATGGAGAAAATTTCTCAATATCTACCAGGATTGAACTAGTGATATTTATTTTTTATCGCTCTATATTAAATTTTCACATCTAAGAAAGTTTTCTATCGAGAAAATATTTATATATTTATGTAAGATTTCAGACTACTAACGAAATATATTTTCTGACATCTAGAAATGATATATTTTTTTCCATTCTCTCATATTGATATTAAAATTTTTAGTTATTTTACTAAAACTAAGAACAATACGTATTAAAAAATACTTTTATACGCTGTCTCACAAATACTCGATTAATTTTATCTAATGCATTACACATTAATGTTGCTAATTTGAAATTTTTTAATACAGTTCAAAACATTTCTAACGTATGCCATTTTCTTATAGAACATGCCGTGATTTTTTTTTTTTTTTTTTTTTTTTTTTTTTTTTTTACAGGAATCGATAATGGCCAGTTTTTTTAATAACACTTTTTTCAAACAAATATGCTCTGTTTATAGTATTTTTATTTTACACCTTTTGGCAATTAAAATAATTATATAATTACAAGGTCATCATTATAATCATCATTATATTTATATAAATATTGATGCTGTATAAAATGTTTCAACCAAGAACATTCTCAAGTTTTAAGACCGTGCATTTATAGAATATTTTTGTTTGTTTTGATAATGACTCAAATTGAGCTGAAACATATGTCAACAGTCTAATAAACCATATTTTACTGCTTATAATCTTTTTATTTTACACGTTTTAGCAATTAAAATTGTATAATAAAATTTTCATTTTACATTTTAGAAGTTTTGTAGATAACTGAACGGAAATTTGTTTCTATTTCAAATGTTTTTGAAATCTATCTCAAAATTTAATCTTAGAAAATACTGGTATTCAAAAAATGATCTATTTTAGAGCTCTTTATTTAGAAAAATGTTACTCAAAGTATAAATAACCGATAAATGTAGTTTTATTATATTTAAAATTTTCGTTCTGAAGTCTGAGTTCCTTAAGTTATCAGATTCCCCCATAAATTTTGAAAAAACATTTAAAAAAAATATATTTTTTAATTGATTAAGTTATTTATTATGTTGTTATGCATGCATTTAACCATATATATATATATATATATATATATATATATATATATATAACCAAAAATGAAACATTACCATAACACCGACTTAAACTATGAAATAATAATTAGGTATGTAATATTTAGTTGACAATGAAAGTTTTCCCGAACACACTGAGTATAGAGACCAAAAACTTATTTAAAAGAAGAAGAAATGAAATTAAAAATTGAATAAATGAAATTGAATGAATGAAATGAATTTCATGGAATTTAGACAGAATTATCAAGTCTCAAATGTCTAAATACCACAAATAAAATGAGTGGTTTCATCATCATATTAGCCATAACATTGCTAAAGAATATGATTTTGGGACTACCACTCATAAACTATGAATCAAACCTGTGAAAAAATAAAAAAAATAAATACAATATTAAAAAGGAAAGAAACCATACCTATAATATACAGATAAAACTTGAAATAGAGTCATAAAGTACATAATCCATTTGGATTAAAAAAGATACCTGTGCACCACATGAACCACACATGATCACAACCAAACAGAGGGAATGAATTGCAAAACATCATTACATGTTGCCAAATTTAGTTTTAGAAAATGATTTACCATGTTGCCAGAATAGATGTTAGAATAATATGAATATTATTGTAAAGCAACAGAAACCATGGTGCTGCCATATATATTAATTATTCTTTCACAATGGTGATTCCAACACATAGCGCGTTATGTTTGTACAGACTATAGTGTTGTTCTTTAGCTTATACGGATGACAGTTGAACACAATTTAATAGATAAATTTGCAAAAACAATGTGATGCTACATACAAAAAACATCAAATTTACCTATATTTGAATAAAGTAATAAAATTAACATCTAAAATAATACTCAATTTATCTGCAAATTCTATAATTATTTCTCCACAAGTATTAGAAATAATATTAAAGTAGATAACTTTTTTTTTATAAAAAATAGTTGTACATCTATGTTCAAACAAAATTTAGATGTGGAACTAATCATTAATTTTCAAGAGTAAAAGATAGTCTTCAAAATAGACATTTGTACGAAAACTTACTCTTAAACTTGAAATGGAAGCATCTTAAATTAAACTGAGCCGATCAATTCAAAATGAATTTAACGGTAAATTATGATAGTTTAATTGAATAACTTAATTAAGGCTTAAATTTAGGTTTCATAATTAGTTTCGCTCAAAATTTTGAGAATGTACAATGCACATTAAATAATCAGTGAACTGTAATTGCGGATTTGGAAACTCATACTGTGTTAAAGTAATATTTTCTAAATGAGATTTGTCATCATTTTAAAGTATCAGGTCTATCGTTAGAAATTTAAATTAATTTTAATATATAATTATTAGATATCAATTCCATGTCATACAACTATATTTTACTTAATTGTTCATATTAATTATTAATTAATTCACTAATTTACGTACATCTAAATTTCACATCACTTCAAACCTAAATTTATACATTATACTTGTACCAGTTTTCTTTTATTAAAAGGTCCTCTGTTTTAAACTAACATTTTTTTCAGAAATAATTTTATAAACTACTGAAAAAGCTAGTTTTTATTATTTTTTCCTGGCAAACATTGACACTTCAGAATTGGCTTTTATAATACGCATACAAATATATCATAAAATATTTTCTTGTATTGTAGAAGACGTATAACATATATGAAAACCTAATTTTTACAATTACCTGCAATAGTCCGAAAACCTCTTTTGCGCAGCCTTGTATGTGATACTATATATACACGCCACCAAGGCTCTGTGAATCGCACACCACTAAGTTTAGTTCTTATGAAGTTGAGGCTAAATTTGTAGACGTTATTTTTTTTCTCCTACTATTTTAAAGTAATTCACTGACATTTTACAAATTTAGAGGATTTTTTTTTTGTTGTTGTTTCAACATGGAATGAGTGTCAATAATACTTTATCAGTGGACTTTCATAGATTTTTAGATAAATGTTTTCAAATAATTAAAAGTATCAGATGGAATACGTATTTCTCTCAAAATATTTAGAAATGTTTCTGTATTCGGTAGAACAAATTAATACAACATATTTATAATATTAAATTTACGACAATATTACGATTGACAGCTGTTAAAATATAATATTATAAATATTGCAGTTATATTCTTTCTTTATTTCTCCCATTAAATTCATGAAACAACTTGCAATTTTTACTAAGGTTCATAGATTTTCACCTATATGTTCGTTATGTACTGTATGTATGTTTCATGAAATACTGTTCCATAGCAATTTAGCAAGCCAATTCTCAAATCTGATTATTTTCAAAAAGTAATAAAAAAATTTCAGCTAAAAATTCTGGAAATTTCAAAACTGTGAACCGTTTTATATATTTCAGACATAATATAGTTTTATTCTATTTTCGTATCAATATGCGGCTTCCAAAAGTTTAATTAAACTTTAAATTTTAGATCCAAGAAAATGTTCTTTCCGCATTTAAAATTAAATTATTTAGAAATAAATTCTCTCCACTATTTAATCTATTTTCAAATATTGATTTCAAGATTTTTGTAGAATTTTATTCAAATATTAATTTAAAAATGTTGTTGAGGAGAACAGTGTTCTAATTTAATAATTTTATTTTTATTCAATTTTCATTTTTCACAAATTTAATTTTCAATTAAATAAAACTATAAATCAATCACCATTCTTAAACTAGTTTAGAAAACGTAGAGAATTTTTTCAAAGAAATATCATACAGAGAAATATTTAATAAAATACATAAAACTGGAAATAATAATCCCGGAAAGAATTTTTTTTCCGGGAAAATTAGTTTAATAAAATTTATTAATCAATTTCTGAAATCCTGAAGCATGAAATTAATAAATTAACTTTCTGTGTATGAATTTGTACTATTTATACTTTATGTATATTTCATAAATTGATGTCTTTAACGAAAACGACAATTTAACTGATGTAGAAAAATCACTATTTATTTTTAGTCAGTCTTTTATTATCCGTTTGTTTTATATAAAAAAAAAAAATAAAATTGTAGTGAAGAAGCGCATACACGAAGGTTTCAAAGAAAAAAAACTAATTTACAAATTACGCAGAATTTTCGTAATTATTCCTAAATGTAAATTAAAAGCTTATTTTAAATCTTAAAAGAAAACCGCATCCATGCGTATATGAAAGTACACATATATTTTGCTATATCGCCATAGCAATACAAAAAAGAATTCATGTGCACTTGTATATCTTTTAAATTTCTATTAAATTTTTGAATTGTGATATATTTTTGTAAATTACATGTAAATCATTTCCCATCAAAATACTGAAAGGTAGCCTCTTTCTAGACAGAGTGGATTTGATAGAATAAAACCAAAAGTAATGTATACTATCATTTGAGAGTTCTATAATGAATGTTATACAGGGTGTTCCAAAAGTCTCCGTACAACTTCAAAAATTTATTTAAAAGAATAATAATAGGCCTACAGCAAAAATAATTACAGCAGTGCATAGAGTAACTTAAAAAGTTTTTTCTACAGCCTTAGTAAACTTCAACATGAGATCCTTTCGTAGCACGAAGAATATCAAGACGATATTCCAATTCAATCCCTGAACGTTTTTCATGCTAACATCAACAGTAGCTACTGCTGTTTGGATCTTTTGTTTCAATTCCATGAGACTATTAACTTTTATCCATCAAACATTTCTTCATTCATTCATCAAACAATCATCACACATCTTCAATTCAATATTTTATTTCATCAAACAGTTGTAACTACTGTTGATGTTAGCATGCTGAAATGCACGTGGATGGAATTGGAATATCGACTTGATATTACTCGTGCAACGAAAAAATCTCATGTACAAGTATACTAAGGTAGTAAGAAAAAAAACTTTCGAAGTTACTCTATGTACTGTTGTAAATATTTTTGCGGTATACCTATTATTATTATTTTTTTTTGTAATCAATTTTTGAAGTTGTACGGAGACTTTTGGGACACCCTGTATATACCGAAAGTATACACATATATACAAGTATTTGTGGTATAACGCAACAATTTATTTGCAAAAAATATTCTCAAGAATTTTAATTATAACTTCAGCACATTGTAATTAAATATTTCTTATATTTTAGAAGTAATATCCGTTAATTTTAGCGTAATAATTGTTTTCCAAACTTTATACATGCGTTATACATAGGTACATTTTGATACACAAATTGATCGACAGATTCGACATTATAATATCATATTCAATAATATAAAAACAAAAGACAAGATCAATTTTAATAGAACGTTTACATATAAAAAACAAATAATGATTTACCGATTGATTGAAATGAAAAGAAGACAAAAAACACACACCAGTTTTAAAGAATTGTTTTGGATAATTGGTTTGGACTGTATTTGGGGAACAAAAATTCTGTTATTTACATGCGACATTTTTTTTTCTGTTTTCTTACGATATGATTTTCCTATTTATTTAACATTAAAGTAATAAAATTTGTTTCGTTTCAAAATCACATGGGAAATCAATGCAAAACCTTTTCCGTTCGAACTTATGGGGAACCAACGAAACATGCATGCTACAATTATGAAAATTATTTCTGTACATCCAATGTCTTATGTTTATCTGAAAGCAAATATAATGGACAACAGATAATATATCAGTAAAAGGATACGTTACTTTTACATTAAATTTTCAAAACACTGATGCAAAAAAACATATTTTTGAATTTAAACTTATTTAGCTTTATTAAAACAACATATTATTTTAATTGAAAATTTAGCAATTGAATATTACGTGTAAATTATAGGTTAAACAATTGATCTGGGTTGATATTAATACATTACGGAGATTCCCATTCTTAGAAATTTTGAACTTTTGAGAAAAAAAAAATAGAAAAAAAAATAAAAATCATGTTTTACTTTATCATGAGAATTTAAAATATTTAATACAACAGAGAGATTAGTCACCTTTTTTTTCCATTACATGTAATATACGTCTAAATCTATCCTATTAAATTCCGTAAACATGCACGGTATGTGCGTGTGTGTGTATGTACGCTAACAAATTCAATGTGGTGATCCAACCCTAGTTTCGTTTGGATGGATTTTAGTATAAATATATTAAATTATACAAATTCAGATTCTTTTAGAAAAAGAGACAAGAGACGTACCACCTCCGAACTTACGCTGTTGAAATCAGTCGGACCCTCAACTCTTATTTCATCCTGTATAGACTTATAAAAATATAAAATTATAAAAAAAAAAATCTATGACGTACGCTTTCGAAGGCAGTCAAGCACCTGAAACTAGGTTAATTTTGTAAAGATTTTTGTTTAAAAATTTAAAATTATGCAAATTCGTGGTTCGTTTTCTAAAAAGAGAACGAGCGTGCGCTGCCAAATTCATTGAATTCGCAAGACACTAGTACTGTTTGGAAGCTGGGCTGTTTGATTCAAGATTAATTTCTTTCGAGATTTTCATCTAAATATAGATATTCGTTTAATTCGAGGTTTGGTTAAATAAAATCCCGCAACGTAGTGGATGAAGTCTGCTAGTGATAATTATTATAATCCGCTTCAGATATAAAATTCACTTATGTCAGAGAGTTTTAAAAAGTTCATATTTGTGTTAAAGCGTCAATTAGATACAACATAATACTGTGTCATGTGAAAATTATCACATAAAATATCGAGAAATCTATTTATACAATCTTTACTATAAGATCAAACGCTCTTTAAAGTAAAAACCTCGTTTTTAAAGCATTATTGACTAGTCATAAATGCACTGCCGTTTCTAAAACCAAGCGTAAACGAATTTTTATCACCATTTATGTATTTTTCAATGCATGGAATGATGTTAATCGTTTATGATAAATATATATTTACTAATTTTAATATTATTTGATCATATTTTGTCCGAATTTAAGCATTTATTTTAAAACCATATATTTAAATAGATTTAATGATGTATAAACTTGAAAAATCTGTCTAAGCAATTATTGTAACATGGACTTTTAGAAGAGGTTTGGACCTTACATATTTCCAAACTTGCATTTTATACCAAAATACGAGTATTTTACGTGACTAACAACATTAAATGAAACATAAACTGATATATATAGTTATCCACATTAATATAAGTATTTTTATAAGTACTAAAAATTAAAACAAAGTATTATTTGCATAAATATTAAAAAGAAATTGCGTATTATTGAATTAAAGTAAAAAATAAATAAAAGCTATTTAAATTTATGTATAAAACGAATTATAATATTTTTAAATGGATCAAAATTTGAAACTATATATCGTATTGCACTAGAATCTCAAAAGTACATTTAATTCATTATTTCAAATGTGTAACATTTGTTCACTAAATAAAAGAAATATATCAATTCTTAATTAAATATAATAAAACTCATAAAAGTAGAATATCTATCCCCCCCCCCTCCAAGCAAAAGAAAAAAAAAAGGTTTTTGTTTGTTAACTCATGTATTACTGTGTAGCATTCATTTCATCAGGGCATGAACTTTTTCTATTATAAACAGTTTGCATATTTTACTTTATTTAATATTTATCTAACGCTTATTTGTTTCATTTAAAAAATAATAATCAGTATAATATATGAATTGCTTAATATATTGTACTGATGGTAGCATAATAGATTAAGTGATAAATGCCTTTTAAAAGTCATTTATAATTTTTTTATCTTGTATCTTTAAAAGATTAAATTTTTACAATCATTGTTAGCGTTCCGTACATAAAAGTAAAAATGGAACCATTATAAGATCACTCCTGTGTTTGTCTGTCCGTCTGTCAGAACCCTTTTTTTCGTAAACTTAGGCACAAGGAAAGTTGATACATGGGGAAAATTATAAAGCCTTTTTACCCTCATATTTTCATATTATTAGCCAGTCTCAAATATGTTTAGAAGAGCATTAGGGGGCTATTATTATTATTATTAAACCGCAGACCAGGCCCCTACCTGCCGGGCATTATGCCCAGCTTAACGAGCCTAATTAATTTACTAGAAAAAAGTTTTCTTTTTTATATCACGTGGGGTATCGAGTGGGATTATCTCATAATATCGAACGAAAACATATATTTGTTTTAAATTTAGGCATTACATTTTGAGAGATATCGTCGAAAATGCACTTCAAAAATATGTGCCTCCCCTCTATTTCCGAATCTACTAAAATTATGAAAAAAATACGAGTAGTAGGAATTTATTAATTAATAAATGTACAGAACCCTTTGAGCGCGAGTTATACTCGTACTTAACTCTTTGAATCCCAAGCTTTAAAAGACTGAATGACCTTAGAATCCCAACAATATAGCCCAAAATACTCGATTTT
The DNA here is from genome assembly GCA_963931845.1 of Maratus michaelseni. Classification (NCBI taxonomy): domain Eukaryota; kingdom Metazoa; phylum Arthropoda; class Arachnida; order Araneae; family Salticidae; genus Maratus; species Maratus michaelseni. Next base: position 68,880,400 of record OZ007593.1, read on the forward strand.
TTCGTACCCCCTATTTTCACTAGGTAAGTAGCGGAAATGACCCTACTGCCTTCTCCCTTTATTCAAATTTCGACAGGTGTTACACCCCTCTGTTTATCATTGCTCCAGTTACAGAAAAGTAATCTTGTTTTTTTTTTCTGTACTGTCCAGAAATGCAAACGCATTACCCCATCCATCACTGAGGTAGACCACCCCCTTTACAGGACCCCAACCCATTTAAGTGGAAGGAAAATCTTTTCAGATATCCTTGGCTTCTGTGGGTTTCAGAACAATGGGCTATTTTCGGCTATTGTGGGATTCAAAAGTTTTAACTGATTTATTTTAAAACAAAAAACTTTATATGTTTATCTGAAAAGTTAATATCATAGATCATGTCAGCCAATAATTAACTGAGTAATTCTCATATGTAACATATTAAATAATAATTCTAATAATATGTTCTGAAATATAGAAATACAAAATGCCATTATTTTGAGCCACACTGTTATATATTTATTGAACTGCATATTTCTCTTCGATTAATGATAAAGACATGTCAGTGGATCATAAAAGATAAATATTCTTCCAATAATTTCGCTAATAAAATTAGTCAGTAAAAGCAGCTGCATTCTATCATGACAGGAAACAAATATTTTTGTCATATTTACGTTAAAGAAAGAACCGTAAGATAATTAAGATAATCATTAGTCATGTACTCAGAAGATTATGGTAAAAATTACTTATTTTGCTTCGGTTGTGATATCTGAATATCTAGAATAGTTTGCTTTCTGACTTTAATTTATAATAGGCACTAATATTCTATTTATATAAATAAATTTTGTAATAAAACTGTGATTTATTTTTAATTGTGTTAAAAATATGATTGTTGTGTAGTTACATGGACATATATTGGCACAAGAAACAATCGTATTTTTTTTTTTGGGGGGGGGGAGGGTAGGATTGTACATATGCGAGGCTGTAGGATGATGGTCTTCACAGGAATATATACAGGTGGACTTGCGGATCTCTATATTTCCCGGAATTGTCTTTCTCGGATAGAAGATACAGGAACGACATTCTTGAACGTTTTCTTTAAGCTCATGCTGGAGCCATTGGCGATACATCCATCGTAAGGAACTATAGTGTTCGATCACACAGAGGGTCATATATAAATACACACAGAAGGGGACATATAAATATAATGCAATGTAGCATGCATAGTACACTATATGAAACCATGTTTCTGACTGACTAATGTATCCTCTAATACTTCGAAAGGTAGTGAACTGTCTTTTGGAGGAGTGGGAAAGATTGCCTTAGAACGTACAAGATCGCCATTTAACATATGCTAAAATAAAATTATTGTAATTTAATAGTTCTAGGAGACTACACTCTCTAAAAATTCCACATGAAGTTCGAAAAAATTGCTTCGATTATATACTTAAACTTTTGTAATGTGAAACCGTTTTTAAAAAAAACAGTTATTTATTAAATATAATAAAATTATATTAAAAACACTTTTGTTATTGTCATACATTTCTAGGGCTACATCGCTATGCAAATTGCACCTTTTCTGAAACAAAAGGACTTGAAATATTATATTTCTTGAAGAAGTCACGAAATCTAAATTACTTTCAACAGGATACACAAACACTGGTTATGTACTGGTTATGTATGTGGCCTATTATGTAATTTTCTCTAATTGGGTGAACTATCCGTTGGCGTATTATACCGAATATGATTTCTCATAAAAAATCGCGCTTTGTAACAACCCATTATTGGTATCAAAATTCACATTTATTCACAATGTTGCTAGTATATTTCATGTTTGACTCTAACTTAGGCTAAAGATCCAATAATGAATGATTAGAAAATCTATTTTTGTTCTTTTGGATAATATTACATAATCCGGCTCACTATTTAGCGAGTATGGTTTGGGGACATATGAATAATCACACATACCGAATCATCGAGAAAACACCAAAAACTAGTGACCTGAAAACATGAATAAATTCTAATATACACACGTATACGTATGGAATATGTAAAAAAAAAAAAAGATTCATAAAACCTTAAAAATGTAAAAAAATATACCAAAATGTCTAAAATCGAGATTTTATCATAAGTACAATACTTTCTGTAAGCTGTATGTTTCTAGAAAGTAAAAATCTACCTTAGTTATACTTAATAATTTTCCTTTGTAACATTGTAATTTGTTACAAATGTTAATTTTGAAAAAATAAAAACAAAATGTTTTTTAAAGTCAAGTTATTTGCATTATAACTGTCCCAATACCGTAATTTTTTTTTTAAATTTATCTTTCAATTGAACAAAAATTTGCTTAATACATAAAGTAAAATATTCTTTCATATTTAGCTCACAAAAAATTATATGAATTGGCTCGAAATGTAAAAATAAATATAAGATGAAAAAAATTTCAATTTTAATTGATAGAAACATATTGGCTCTTAGACTAAAAACAATAGAACAATCCACTTTTTGCTGTCAGAAATTACTGAGAAATTGAAACTCTTCAAACAAAACTAAAAATACATCTCACAAATCATAGTCATGTAATTTATGCGATTGAATATTTTCTAGTTCACAGGTAAATGACATAAGATAAGTACTTCAATACTTTAAATTATAGTTATAAATATCTTTATGACATTTCTCGTAAATAACAAGTTCGCAGCTCAATAATTGTATCAAACAAAGGTTAAGTAATCGATTTAGAATTTCTTCAAAGTAATTTGTTTGAATCCTACAACTTTAGGCGTATTATGTATTAAATATAATGAATGATGTACTAGCACATAAAAAAGAAATATGAGTGATTTAATCTTGTTCATTTAAATCCTTACCGATTTTGTGAAAGCGGAATACATGTTTATGGTTAAAACACGAAATAGCGATACTAAATTTTTAATTTTATTATTATCCAATTAAATATATCTGATACTTATTACCATTTTTTGCAGGTAACTCGAATATTCGTTATTCTTAATGCAACATATTTTGCTCTTTCTTTTCAAACATCAGCCATAAACAGAATGAAGCATTTGCAAAACGTGTTAGGGAGAGTTTAAAAACAAAAACATTAATGGAACACGTCAAAGAATGGAAAAGTGCCTCGGACATACATTGATAAAGCTGTATGATTTAGTGCGAAATATTATAAACACAGCATATCGGCTACACATTTATTGCCACATTATGTCTGATTGTATGCCAAAAGAAATGGGATATTTAAGCAAAAATCTGCACATTCGCATCAAGCCAAATCTAGACACTTTTAGCTGATCTAAATGTCCGATGTTATCATGCTAGAAAGTTGGCCATATTCTTTACCTGATCTAGATCCTTTAGACTATTGAAACTGTGGGTTTTAAAGGCTAAAATAATTGCTAAACAAAGAAATTTTGTCTCTCTCAAAGCTTCTATATTGCGAGAATGGGATAGATTACCTCTTTAAAATATCCGTGCAACAGTCAGACAATGGCGTAATTGTATTATCTTTGATAATCCATAAAGGTGGCGGTGGATTCAAATAAATAAAATTATTTCATGGTAAACATTAATTTCTGTTATTCAACATATTGGCATCTTTATCAATTACTATTTTATATATGTAAAAGAAAATAACTTAACATTTTTAACAGTATTTTGTAGCAATCCTGTTGTATTATTATTACTTAAGTGCAAATGTTTGCAATTAGAAAGTGTTACAATATTTCGCTGACGCTAAATTTGTGATTGAAAAAAGAAACTTCTAAATGCGTTCATGTATTTTTGTACTTGTAATTCTGCAATTATTTCTTGTTCAATTTATAATAATATAGTAGTTCTTTTTGCATATGTAGTATCGGGAAATTTAAATGATAAATTAATTTTGCTGTTATAGTATGCATCAAAATGTTTTTAAAATATGAAGGTTAAAATATTTGTAAGCAATATTTTTAAATTCCCAAGCTTTAATAATACAATGTTGAAAAAAAATAGGGGAATACACAGTTTTAATGAAATTACGCAAATATGTACACCGATAAGTAACTTAAATTAAAACATCCCTAATTTAAAGCGTAGCAGAAAGCAGTAAAAAAAAAAAAAAAAAAAAAAAAAAAAAAAAAAAAAAAAAAAAAAAAACGTCATATACTAATCAAATTTCATGTCGCAAAAACTAAAAAAGAAGATAAGTTCCGAAATCGGTATTTCGCAGAAACGTTTGTTTCACTGTCTCTGTTGTGAAATTCAATTGCTGACCTTTTGTTTTGAGAAAATGTGACTTGAAAATGTTTCAACAACATGATTTACCTGAATCCATGGCTTGGTGTATTAATGGGGGACTTGCATCCGAGCAAACACAACGAAATGTAGCGGATGCTGTTGGAGTCGCAATAAATGTCATTTCAAAGCTATGGAATCGATTCTTAGAAACAGGATATGTTAGACGTCAACTAGAGCAAGATCGGCCACGTGTTACCACAGCAACTGATGACTGATATATCCTGTTAACAGCTCGCCGAGACAGAACAGGCAATGCTACTATGCTGCAAAGACAGTTGCTCTTGGTAACAGGACGAAGGGTGTCCAGCCAAACAGTACGGAATAGGCTTCATCAGGGTGGTCTGTATGCACGTAGACCAATTTTCTGTATTCCTTTGGCCTTAATCCACCGTGCGGCTCGAATAAGGTAGGTTTCAGAACATCAAGATTGTAGGCAACGTGATTGAAATAAAGTGCTGATAATAAGTGCTGCTGTGAAATAAAGACGAGTCACAATTCAGCTTGGAGTAAGACATCCGACGTGTTTTGGTATGGAGCGAAAAAGGCACTTGAAATAACCGAACATTCGTTCGTGACAGATCACATTAGAGACGAGGTGCGTTGATTGTATTGCTTGGAATCAGCATAGGTGGACGTACAGACTTACATGTCATGAGAATGGCACTTTGATGGCTCCAACCTATGTAGATAAGATACTGAGACTTCATGTCGTAACTTACCATGGTGTTTCCTTTGTTTTTATGCATGGTAATGCCAGATCGTATACAGCTCGTCTGGTGGGGAACATGCTTGAAGCTGAAACAATACAACATATGGAATGACCAGCATGCTCTCCTGACTTAAATTCAATCGATCATGTTTGGAACACACTCGGGAAACGCATTGCAGCGAGACCAAGGATTTCTTTAAGGTGCGGGAGATTCCAATTCTTGAAGAGTGGAATAGTATTTACCAAAGTATTATCGATAACCTCATCGCATCCATGGAAAACATGTTTGCAGCCTCTTAGCTATTCAAGGGGCCACACGCCAAATTAAACATATTGCATAACTTCTAAACAATGCATTTTTTGCCATTTACATGTAACCAAATTGTTTCCTTAAACAATCGTTTTATGTTCTTTCTATCGTTTCAAATAATTAAAGCTACTTTAAAAAAAGTTTTGCGTCTGTTTTTTCTTTATTACGCGTTTATACAGCTGTGATCTCCATTTTACACCCATGCATGGCTGTTTCGCACGGATTGGTCATTTCTTGCTTGCCCCCCCCTAATTGTTTTGAGCAGTGTATTAGTTTCTTTATATATATATATATATATATATTAGAAATTGTAAGGTTATATTACATTAGATAATTAAAGGTGAAATTCGTGTTTAAAATGAGATCAAAGTTTGTTTAAATTATAATAATAATAATTTTTTATATCAAGAGCTAGATTTTGCATTAGCGACTATTGTTATTTTTAATATAAGATTCCTTGACATCCAAAAATGGAACTAAAAACATATTTTATCATAATAAGTATCCTAGAAAATCCATGTATTTTTCAAATAATAACTCCCATTTATTATATGCTACTTTAGTTAGATATTTAGGAATATGTTAAATCGAAAATATAAATGCTACAAAGCTCTCTATTTTTAAATAATGTAAATTTATGAATATAGATTTATAAAAAGTCAGATTTCCGATTAATAAAAATGCCATTAGTTTATTCTCAATAATATATTTTTATAAATGATGCATTCTACAAAATATGTCCTATCTAGTTTAAAATCCTGAGGATGTAATACAATTTCGGATAAATGGTGTTTTAACTTACCAAAAACTGTATAGTGAAATAAAAGTAATTATAAAAATTATTAAAAAAATAGCTGTGAATTCGTTAAAATTTTAAAAGTTAAATATAGTAATGCACATTTCTCGGATATAGTAACAAATTCTTCTTAACTGTGAAATTTTAATTAAAAAAGTTTCATCTGAATACCTCATTTATTATGCAGTTTGTTACCAAGTTCTTTTAAAAAATAATAATTTGCATGAGAAAACCCTTTGAAAATAAACTTATCGCGTGACATAAAAATGATTAATGATAATCGATTACTGACGTTCCCTGCATAAAAATATTTTCATATTATGTGTTTTTGTATAAAAAAAGACAAAAACAAACTGCGTATATACTTCAAAAAATTGTACATGAAATGTACTCGAGATATACACGAAAATATAATGTTAGTATTAGATAGCCTTTTAAATATGATATTATCATTTATATTAAAATATTTTTTTTACAAAATTATATAATTAAAGTTTTTTTTTTGTCAAATGTGCGCAATATGCATACATTCCTTTAACTTTTGTTAAATTTTTTAAGTACTTACTTATATTCTGTAAAATTAAATTTCATAAAAACTTATTAGATTAAAAAAACAACCCTATGAATCCGATCTAATACATTGATTAATGGGAAGCAATTAAATAAAAATAATTTCGAGGAACATATAAACTTAAAAGCATTTCTTGGAACACATTATTTAGGGCTCCCAAATGGTCCGAATTATGGATACCGGTATTTTCTTAGAAAGAAAAATATTTTTAGAATTTTCTTGCAAATTTTGCAGAAACTACCTTCGGATGTAATTTTTTTTCGTTAATGTTGTACAAACCTACTATGAAATTTCCTATTAAAAATATTTGTATTCAGTTGGCAGCCCATTCAGGGCAGTGAATATTATATTTTAAATAATACCCAAAACAAAAGTAATATAATTACTTATTATTGAGCATTTTATAATGCTATCTTAAAAGATTTCCTAAGTTTCAGAAAGCGCGTCATTGAAAGATTTACCATTTATATAAAATTAAAATAAAAAATCATTATTCCAATTCAGAGCAATACATATTTTCGTTTCTGTTTTATATGTTTAATATGATCTAAGTTTTAAAATTATTTTACAGCAAATTATATATATTACATGCATTTATATAAAACTAATATTTTTCAGAACGATATCGTTTGTATAAAATTTACAGTATAGACCGGGAGGTGGCAGCTCAGACAATCATCTCATCGAGTTCACGGCTGGAATTCCAGAATTAGTTAAAACTCGATTCGCATATTAAAACGCAATCGGTCTGCCAAGTCATATCTTGGTGGAAAACACGTGAAAACCCGATTTTAACGGTTGACTCGTAGGTTTACCATTGTGTTTTCCTGCACCCAGTTCTCCCTGTTTTCATACTTTTCGATGCAGGAAAACACAATGATAAACTTACGAGTCAACCGCTAAAATCGGGTTTTTACGTGTTTTCCACCAAGATATGACTTGGCAGACCGATTGCGTTTTAATATGCGAATCGAGTTTTAACTAATTATGGAATTTCAGCCGTGAACTCGATGAGGTGATTGTCTATTCTGTCGCCTCCCGGTCTAATATATTTCTATAAAACGAGTAATTTTTAGGAAATAATAATAATAATAATAATAAAAACTTTCCGTTATATTTGTATTAACCCAATATTGTGATGGCGATTAACTATTAACTACAATGCTGCCACTATCCCTCGATTTGACCCGTATGTAACGATCGTCTATTATTGTTTTTGACTTATCTCTTTAAAAAAATACACACGAAAAGATGAATAACATTTTTATATGTGTAATAGTACTTTGCACCTAAACAACATATTGAAATGTTGAAGCGATTGGTCAATTTGTACAAAAGGTACAACATAAAAATTCGATTAAAAATGTGAAATTGAAACGTGACCACCAATTAAGAAATTCTGTTAAACAAAATAAAAAATTAAAAAAAAATCACAATCTGAGCAACTCACAGTCAATTCAAATTTCTAAAAGGTGATCATATATTAGTGTTTTTGACGTGTCTTTTCAAATGCATTACACTGTAAAAGATAAATATATATTTTTTAAATGTGTAGTAGTACTACGTTTGTCAACAACGGATTCATATGTATAGGCGATTAGTCTATGTTTACGAAAGTTACAGGCTAGAAAGTCGATTTAAAAAAGCTGTCATGCAGACAAACTTAACTTTTTTTTGGAACTTGGTGAAATTGAAATGTCACCACCATCAGAGCGAACCCTTTTCAAACAAATAATAAATTATCAAAATCTGAGCATAACATAGTGCTACTAAATCTCAAAAACTTGATTATATATAATTGTTTGAGACGTGTTTCTTTAAATATATTACACGTGATAAGATAAATGATATTTTAAAACTTTGTACATAACGATACATTCAAATTTAACAACATATTTAAACAACATATTCAAATGTCAATGTAATTGATCAATGTTTTCTAAATTTACAGCGTATATAGTTTATTAAAAGCCAGCAAACTGTCGGACAGACAAACACACCTTTTTTGGAACTATATTATATTAATACACGGCCACGACCGGAGGCAGCTCTATGAAACAAAAAAAGAAATTGAAGCGTTTCTAATTTCTAAAATACGACCATTAAATTAAAGTTTTTACATGTCTCTTTGAATAAAGTATTAACGAAAAAATGAATAAGATATTTTATTATTATTTCTCGAATATAATAGTTATAAAATGGTGGAAATACGAGGTATGGATATTAAATAATCAACTGGTGATGCTACCTGAAAAGAGTTAACATGATACAGTTGAACTTTCTTTGACAATGTTACGTCGTATCTCTTCCATCTGCTCGCTCGTCAAAGTGAATCGTTGCTTAGTTGGGTTGTGCATTTGCCCTAACTGAACCATGTTTCAGGGATTCGCTAGAAAAATGACGTGTTCAGATGAAGCAACGGATTAACCTTATTTATCTTGTGAAAACTGCTCTGAAAAACTGCAACAGAAGCTTTATATACAGAGAAGTGTACTGACATTAATGCTTATCACGCACTCAAGTTTTTGAGCTGTTTAAAATGTTCAAAAAGTGACGAAGAACGGTTGAAAACGATGCGCGATTTAGTGGGCCCTGTTTTTCAAAAAGGATGCAAATAGTAAAAACAGATTGATCAGTTTATCCGCGAAAATCATCTTAGTATCCAAGCTTCTGCTGAGTTGACAGGAAATGACAAATAAAGTTTTTGTCAGATTTTAAAAGAAACATTTAAAATGAAGAATCTTGAAGCAAGATTTAAGCGCATGGAATCGGACATAGCAAAAGCGACGGAGACTCTCCACAAGTTGACAGATGACTTCCAGAACTCTTCAGATGGAGCGATGCAGAAATGACCATAGGGTGTAAATTGAAGGCGATAATTTTTTAAATGTAACTAGTGACGAATATTTTTTAAGGATTTCAATCACGATTATTTAATAGCTAAACGCCATATACAATTATATTTCCAATAAATTTTATTTCGATGAGGATATTATTGCCTTTTTTATGTTATCTTTCTGTTTGAGTAGATTTACGGCATTTTATTTAGATAATACATACATTTTATTTTGGAGATATTACCTATCCTTCTACTTCAAAACATCCAAAAAGAGCTCAAATTTTTGCTAGTGCGCCAAAAGTTTTCTTTCTGAATCAGTGAAGTCATTTTAACTCTTTTTTTATTTAAAATAGTAATTTGTAAAGTTAAGAACACAATTTACAGTTTTAATACAAAAATTAATAATTTCAATCTACCATTTTTGATTTGTCGTATCATTTTCTTTTTTGATTTAAATTTATAATCAGCAACGTAAAAATCCCTATAATTTACTCAATTTCTAAACCACATACCATAATTTAATTCTAAGTCATCTATTTTGTTCGTCATAATGAATCTAAGATTTGGAATTTTCGTTTTTCTACCTGAGTTCTTATCAACAATGTCAAAAGTTTAATTTTCAAATATATTTGAAAAAGTTTTTCCTATTATAATAAAGTTTTCTACATTTTTAACAGTTGTTATTCCCGTAAAAAAACTATGCATGAACGTATATTAAAACAAAACACAAAATGGAATTGTAAAACTTCCGTTCTTCTATGTATGTTAGTACAAAATATTTAAAATAATATTCATTAAAGTGCATAAAGTTAACATGCATTGTATACTTAAACCAGGATCCAACATTTTTTTCTGGAAAAACAAAAATAAGCCTAAAATGTTTATAAGTTATATTAAAAAAAAACTTTAACAAAAATAAATAGATCATGTCAGCATCGTTCCTTTTAAAAACAACACATCGATATCATTTCAATACACAAAAGATATATTTTCAAACATAAGTTAGAAAACTCTTCGAATATTTTTGTATGTGTGTATTTACAAAGAAAACCTGGGTAATTTTACTAATATAGTGGCATAAAAATAGCAGTTATCGATATTTTCAACATAAATATTTCATAAAAGGAAAGGAAACTATAACTTTTCTTGGCATTTCGAATTATAATCCATCCATTACGATGACAATTTATGTTTATAGAAATTTTAAATATTAAAATCTTGTACTTACAGACCATTAAATATCCATTTGTATTGGATGGAGAGACTTCGAAACGCATTTTACGAAAATGATGGAAGATTTGCTTCTTGTTTAAAGACAACAAAAGACTGAATATGTTAAGTTTATGTTTGTCATTCTATGATTTATCTTTGAAATTTGAGATTGAGTATGTTGTTAGAATACTCATGAATTTCGACATCTATCTGGAATGTAAGCAATATTAAACTTGTCGGATGTGTCAATCCAAAAACATTATTCTATCTTATACAGTTTTTGCGTACACTAAAAACAAATCAGCTACAATTTATATCAAAGCCTAACTGAATATAAAGTTTTATTAAATTCCGTGCATTAGTTCTTGAGATATAACTATCGCTAAAATCGCGTAAATCATGAAAAATACTGCACAGCAGCGTCACCTGCTGGCAGATTTACAACAAAATCTAATAAAAAACAATTTATGTCAGCATCTAACTAAATCTGATGTTTGATGAAAATCCTTGCATTAGTTCTTCAGATATAGTTATCATGAAAATTTTGAAAAAGTAACATAATACCGCCACCTGTTGGGCTATTTACACTGAAAAGTAATCAGCATCTATTTATGTCAACGTCTAACTAAATCTGAAGTCTGTTGAAAATCAGTGCAATAGTTCTTGAGATAGATATACTGCGGAAATCGCGAAAAAATGCAGCATAGCAGCGCCACCTTTTGGAAGATTTACATCAAAAAATAATCTGTACCAATTTATATCAGGAAATAACTAAATCGAATGTTTTGTTAAATATAATACATTAGTTCTTGAGATAGGGTGTCCATAAAATATTTTTCACAGACAGACAGACTCACAGATAGACATTTTCTAACAACAGTCAAATCTTGTTAAGGCCCTTTTAAAAAGTATAAATTCGTCGAAAGAAGGAAGTGGAAAATTTTCATGAATCCAACACTTTCTTCTTGTAAAGATAGAAGAAAGTAAAAAAAAAAAATCCATTTTGACATTCATTTAATGCACTTACAGAAATGATAGTGCAAACACATGTATTTTCCACCCACAGTCACAGGCTACAGGTTTGAAATTCAATATTTTTCTATATTTCTATTTAAAATAACCTTTTTTCTGTTATGCCACATTTCATTAAATATAAAATGTTTTACTTACATTCTTTTTTTTTTTTTACTTTTTCAATATTTGTCATATAAAGTGTATGTTAGTTGAGTAAACATATTTAACAATATTGTCTCCGGCCTTGTACTGGTATTGATAGTTATTAAACATAGTTAAAAGTTAATCACAAATACGAATATTACGTTGTATTAGGCATACTTTTTATAAAATAAAAATGATTTAAATGAGGAATTTCACCAAGATATCCTTAAAATCTCATTCTAAAAAAATTCTGATCATGTTATTTTAGTTTCAGGAGAAATTTGGGATGTTTTGAAGTTTCTGATGGGGTTTTGAGAAGTTTTTATTCAATATGAATGTTATACTAGTAAAAAATAAATTTTAAGTCGCCATTAATTTTCTCTTCATTTCTGTATAAGAAAGTTTCAGTGTCATGTTTTCATTGATAAACATTTTTGATAAAATAAATTTATTAATTAAACATGTGTTCTTTAATATTTAAATGTAATTACCAATAACAATATAAAACATAATCCTTTTAAATAATATTCATATAGCTGTCAAATTTACTTTTTCAAACCAAATAAATCAATTAAATAGTGCATAAAAAATAATTAAATATATATTTTTTTCATATTATGTTCATTTGACTTTAAATGTATACAATAATATGATTTTCTGCTATAAACAATTTCGTATGTTTACTGAAAAAACTCATCGAGGCTCTGTGAGATATAATAAAAATAGCTATGAAATTCAAAGCATATATTCTATTTGTGAATTTGTGGATTTTATCCAGCTTTAAAAAATTGCTAATGCAAATCCAATTCCAAAATTCTAGAATAATCTGCCTTTGTATTTCGCTTCGGAAAACGGATTTCCGGCAGTCTGTATTGTTTACGTTTCAAGAACGGCCATTCATACCGATGAGAATATCTATTCAAACGAAAATCACTTTTAAAAAGTTTATATTCTTATTTTACACAATAGAATTCTCATGATATAACGTAGTATTTCCATGTCACATTTTATTTCTATATTTCTTACAAATTTTCATGGCTTACTAAAAAAAAAATATATTTGTAAGATATTTTATTCATTGTCTGGTTGTTTCATATTACATTAATTATTTAATATTTATATATATATATATATATATATATATATATATATATATATATATATATATATATATATATATATATATATATATATATATATATATATATATATTCTTTAATTATAATAGAAGTAAATTATTGATTTTAAAATTGTTCAAATGTTAATACTATATACATTTGCTAAATTTCTTTTAATATAGTTAGAAAATTTTAATTTCCATAACACATAGCATACTATTTATACGTAATTCGTAATGGCATAATTATAGAAAACATGTACTTTAAATATGACCGGTAAATATTTTTTATTTACAACTCTCTCTTAGCATGCTTCTTAATCAATATGACAGTAGTTTTCACTTTCGGAGATATTTAAAAATATATATATATATTTTGTAAAAAATACAAACGTATTTATTACAATGCAACTGTGAATTAACTCATACATTTAAATATACAATTAACAATTCCTTTCATTCGAACTTATAAATGATATTAACAAAATATTTAAAGTTTATTAAGCGTCCCTATTCCTAAAGGCTAGAATTGTAAACCGATATCGATGCGCATATACATGTTGTCCCAAAAGTCCCTTACAGATTTTAAAATTCATTAACCCTTCTTTGCATGATTTTTTCTTTATTGGTGAAATAAATCAAGGTGATATAATTCATGTTCAAAATTAAAGCAAAAATGGTACAAAAAATCTTAGTTTATATTTATAGTATAAATTTAGCAAAAAACAATATGATGGAAATTTCCATCATCATGCAAAGTTAGATCATTAGCTTAGTACTAAATAGAAATAAAAGAGGATATTATTGGATTTTTTTTTCTTTATGATAATTAAACCTTTCTTCCACTCATTTTCACTTTTTAGCAATAGAAACTCAAATATAATAAAACAAAATTAAAAACGAAATCATGCGTTTATTGCAACTACAACAAACAGCGGAATGACAACTTCAAGCTCGTTTTACTGATAGTGACACTTGCTTCTTTTTGACAGCTATGTTTTATTTATGCAATGGACATTAAAAAGGTATCCTGAGACGATCAACTTAAAGTGAACTTGTTCTTTTATATAATTGTTGGGCATTCAATGTTATGATGGAAATTTCCACCATGATGCAAAGAAGGGTTAAATGATCAAGCAACTGGCTTACGAGAGTGCGGTTTGGGCGAAAATGCATTTCGTGATGTGAAATTTTGTTTAATAAAATACAAAGAATAGTTCCAAAAAATTCTCATAGATGACGCTGCTTCTGGAAAGTTATCGAATTTGTAGAATGCCTTAATACATAACAATGGCGAAAGACGCACATTGCGTATGCACAGTTTTTGTTCAAACTATAGAGACCCACATTCCAGAAGTCAACAATACTCGTCTATCCATCCTCACTAGTTTAATCGAACTCAGGAGGGCGAGTTAAGTTCTGAAATGTAGAATGCCATTGTTTGAACAATTTTCCAGAAGCAGCGCCATCTATGAGACAATTTGGAACTAATTTTTATATTAGCTTAACAAAATTTCAGATCATAAGAAACATTTTTATCCAAACCGCACACTTGTATGCCAATTGCTTGATCTTTTATTGAATTTTTAAATAAATCAAGGACTTTTCGGACACCCTGTATTTAGACAGCGATATTTAAAAAAAAACAATAAGAAGAATACTTTCATTAAAAAGAAAAATTTGTCAAATTTGTCAAAATACTTAATTGAAGAAGTTATTTTTGAGATGTCGTGTTTGTTCATAAGCTTCCTCCATTTATTAGAGTATTTTTTCCAGAATCTTTGTACATTTCTTATTATATAACTAGCTGACATGCCCGGCGTTGCCCGGGCCCGTGATAATAACCTTAAAAATACCTAAAATCAATATTGAATGATTTTATGTTTTTAAATGAAAATCTATCCAAACGAACTGAAGGACAGTCTTTATAGTTATTGCCGATTTAATGTCGATTTAATTTCTGACGTTTTAATGTATTAAACTTTCAATTCTGACCAAAAGTTCCCTGAGGAAACCTAAATAATATAAAGCGCTCCTCTACCTTTCCTCTTTTAAACTCAAAATAATACACAGTTTTGGCCAATTTATTAATCCCCTTCGAAATTTGTTTACAAAACATTGTTTCTAAGATTATTATAATAAAATTAAATAAAAATCACACACTCGTGGCATCATAATTCACTTTTGTATTTTAACAGAATAGTAAGGCGCACTATAATTTGTGACTCGTGCTATAGCCAGTATACGTCCGGACAAATGGTCAATCATTATCTTTTTACGCGTGAAGATTTCGCCATGGTACTCCATTGTGAAATTTGGTAATTTTTGAAATTCAATATTTGAAAAATGGCATAATCATTTGAATTGAAATTTATATCAAGGAAAATACAATTTTTTAAGTTTCTAACGAAGTTTGTCTAACAATTTTCTGACACATACTTTTCGAGCTAATAATTTTTTAAGCAACTTCAAATATTTCCTTTTTCGAGAGTAATCTGTGGCAACGATTATCGAAAATCCCAGTCGTCAGCAACGTATAGCTTTCTATTAAAGAGGAATACAAATAGCATCAAAATTCAATGAATATGTTTTATTTTTGTGAAGTTACGTATTTTTTCTCGCTTTATCACAGTGCTTCAAAAGCAATACACTCGGAAAATATTATTGCTAATTTCATTCCAGAAATTTGTAATAAAAGGCGGTGGCGATTTCTTTCATAAAACGGAATTCCAACAGTTTGCATTATTTTCGTTTCAAGACAGCTCGGAATAGTTCATTCATCACATTGACAGTATCCTTTAAAATATAATTTCCATTTTCTTATTTTGGACAACATAATATTCATCATTTAATATAATGTTTCTAGATCATGTAAACATTTATTTTAAGATTTCTTGATTTACTTAACACATGATTTGTAATATATATTTTTGTGTCAATATGTATCTTATGAAGGTTCGTATTCTAAAATATATATATTTTATAATTATTTTCTTGAAATTTCCGCTCAGGAAGGAAGAAACACTATATTTTCTGTTGAATATTTTTTTACAAGAAATTTGTCTACTTAAATCGATTCTATGCCACGTGTATATATAAAACGCTAAGGAACGTAGCGGCGAAAAAAACATTATTTCATTTTTTTCCGACGGCAACAAGTTAGTTTTCTCTAACTAGCGGATATTAAGAAAAATATTTTATGTTTCGATTTAAAGATCACCACATATGTAGAAAATTTTTCCTCATCCAAAAATCCAGTTCCTGCAAAAATTGTCCTGTAATTTTTTTTTTTTTTTTTTTAATTGACCAAGCCGTCTTACAAGATAAGAATATAATTGCAATGCCAAACTAGTAGACTTACGGACAATTGTTAATGTTAAAGGTCAATGATTAAATTTTAAGAGGTGGGGTTTTGGTCGTAATTTAAGTATTACGTTAATGTTAGAGTTATATATTTATGGCGTCCACTTTCAGTGGAAAGTGGAACTAATTTATTTTTGTAGCCACGCCTGCTATTTGGGTGTCGGAGACACACGGGGACCCCAGTAGAAGATTATCCGCCGCCTGGCGGTTGAAGTAAAAATAAATTATTTTGGGGCTCTTGCAAAACACGGCTGCTATACGCTAACGTAGGCAGCGGGAAACTGTGCCGGAGGTTCCTTCGATAATAGGTTTTTTTCGATTAGAATGAGCTCTTTGGCGGTGGAAGGTGGAACTAAAAGTTGTTTTAGTCATTCGAGGTGCTTTTGGAAAAATCGACCAGCGAAGCGAGCGTACCTGTTAGTTGAATAGAGAATGTGCATGTTTGTCAACAAACCGGTTCCTCACTAGTCAAATCCTCTGGTGGTAGGCAAAACGTTCCCCGCTCAATGCACTGTTTCCTATGAGAAAGCGAAATTTTTGCATTTAATTATGGACCATATCTATTCTAAAACAAATTTTGTTTTTAACAGATTATGCGCAGAACTTAGATTCTGTTGCTAATCAAGATTATTTAACAAGAAAATTTTACCAGTCAGCCAACTAAAAATTGGTATGACAAAATGTATGCAACTGGAAAAAATAGTTAATTGCTATTACTACAATGAATTTTCATTCCCCACCCCCTATAAAATTAAGAATATGAAAGTTTAGTATAAGATAAAACAACATGTTTATATCGTTCTAAATTGAAAAGTTGCAAAATATAGCTAACTACTATCGTCTGCAATTTTTCAAAGATTGTCTAAAAATCCACTCGCTAGCGTTAACTAAAATGATGTATTTCCATACTTCTGAGTATATAGATTAATGGTTTTGCATAAAAAACAATTAAAAATTTATGTATACAACTTTAATATGTTGTATTATGACAAGGAAATCTATGAAACTGAAGCATGTGTTTTGTCAGAATTCGGTTTTATTAGCTGAATAATTTTTATACTAAATAAACACTCCTTAGGTTTTTAAAAAATATTTTTACTATTCTAATAATATGTATAAAAACAGGACAAAACAAAAAATTGACTTATATAAAACATTTAATGAAGTACTAGGGCGATATTTTTTAAAGAAACATTTTACTCTCTCTCTTTTTTTTTTTTTTTTTTTTTTTTTTTTTTTTTTTGTAGAAGAGATTATATAATTTAATCTTAAAAAAAAAAAAAATGACGCCATGTTTTAAAAAAATCCTTACCTCTAATAATATGTATAAAAACAGGACAAAACAAAAAATTGACTTATATAAAACATTTAATGAAGTACTAGGGCGATATTTTTTAAAGAAACATTTTACTCTCTCTTTTTTTTTTTTTTTTTTTTTTTTTTTTTTTTGTAGAAGAGATTATATAATTTAATCTTAAAAAAAAAAAAAAAAAAATGACGCCATGTTTTAAAAAAATCCTTACCATTTACAAAGGATTTAATATTTAATCAGGTGTCGATGCAGATTATTATTATTATTATTATTATTATTATTATTATTATTATTATTATTATTTGTGCTCGGGGGGGGGGGGGGGCATTTTGTGAAAAATAAAATTTTATTTTCTGAAATTTGTTATATTTTTGTGATACAAATCCATATTGTGTTACAATCCATATTTGTGATACAAATTCCTATTTTTGTGATACAAAAGATGAAACCCAGTTACTCAAAATCGAATCAAACATTTATTAATAACTAGCTGACCAGCGCCCGTGATAATAAATAAAAACTCAAGTTTTCAATATAGAGTCGAATGAACCAAACCCTGTTGAAATCGAGCCCTTAGAACCCAATAAAAGAATGAGTCCCCAGGCGGTGGCATATGCCCCCCTTTAAATTTGACGAATTCCCTTTAACATTAACGCGTTATTTAATTTACGGATGAAATCCCCCCCCCCCTATTTCTAAAATTAACCCCTTATCTTTAACAGTAACGTGATTTCTAATTTACTGTGGTGAGTAAGCGTAAGTTGATGCCGAAAAAGAAGATTAATATTAAAAAAAATCCTTGACAGCTCGGCCTACAGGCACAGGTAAATTTAGAAGACGCAGACCGTGGGCAGCCTATTTATTGGGAATGCAGAAGAAATGACCTTTTTGCCATGATGTGGCAGTTGGGACCGCTCACTTCTAAATCTACCAGTGTCTGTAGGCGGAGCACGCAAAGAATTATTTTTTCTGTAAGTGTTGGTTCTATAAAAAAACTTATCAATATAAAAGTTGTAGATAATCTTAAGAGAATTTGTAATAAATTAGCGGATTTGATATCTTGTGAATTGACAAAGTTATGAATTTTTTTCTTCGTAAACTCCTATTCTCCCCCCACCCACCCACCACTTGAGGCCAATTTTAATGATGTCAAAAATCTGTCATACTAAATTTTTCGGCCCTTATCCTAGAAGTAATAATAACTTTAAACGGATTCGATACGTATCATAATAAAGAAGTTATGCGTAACGTGAGAGACCCAGCGCCCGGATCTTGTCCGAGAAATTTTTCGGTCATTCATGTAGTAGCAGGAAATCCTAAGAAATTATTAGAAAAAAAAAAGTTAGCTAATCGGACGATTTTTAAGAGAGCTATAGTAGGGGGGCCAAAAGAGGCCGCTGATAGTTTTGAGCAGGGCCCTAAAATGAACGGTCCTAACTGGAATGTAGAAATGGGGAAATACCTAAATGGAGAAAACGCCCCCAAAAACGAAGATCGGATTAAAAGGGGACAAGGTATTAACAATTTAGAGAACAAAAACTTCAATAACGCATTTGCGTCCATAAACCATCAAAATGACAATCAGAAAAAACTTATACTATTTTGACGCAATCATACTAAATTCCTCAGCTTTCTAAATTATTTGTTTTCCTTTTAAAAATGTCTTACGCAAAATATCTAATCAAAAATCAGCAGAAGTTGTCTCATTCGTCTAATCTTCCATAATCGGGTTCATACCCGATGTTTAACCCTCTTAGTGAGTGAATTTCTAAAATCGCTGCAACACGTGTTTCTATTTTTTTTACTAGATTTGTTATCCTTAATTTCATGCTCCTACATAAAACTGCTGCTGAGATATGGGAAAATGACCTAAAACCATTTCTAAAACCTTCTCCAATTTTCTTTTTTTTTTCATGTAGTAGCTGGAAGTTCTAAGTTGTTGGGAAAAAAAGCTAGTGAATCGGACAATTTTTAGGGGAGCTACAGTAGGGGGCCCAAAAGGGGCCGCTGATTGTTTTGAGTTGGGCCCTAAGATGAACGGTCCTAACTGGAATGTAGAAATGGGGGAAAAGTTAAATGGAGAAAAGGTCCCAAAAACGAAAATCGGATTAAAAGGGGACAAGGTATTAACAATTTAGGGAACAAAAACTTCAAGGGGCCCAGGGGGCCCGGATCTTCACCGATTTTTTTTTTTTTTTTTTTTTTTTTTTTTTTTGTCATTCATGTAATAGCTGGAAGTTCTAAGTTGTTAGAAAAAAAAGTTAGTGAACCGGAAGATTTTTAGGGGAAATACAGTAGGGGGCCCAAAAAGGGGCCAGCCGATAGTTTTGAGCAGGGCCCTGAGATGAAGGGTCCTAATTAGAAAGTAGCAATTGGGGAATAACTAAATGGAGAAAAGGCCCCAAAAACTAAGAAAATCGGATTAAAAGGAGACAAGTTATTAAAAGTTTAGGAAACAAAAACTTCAACGGGCCCGTACCAGGCCATAGGGGGCCAGTGTCATAACTAGAACGTAGAAATAGGGGTGAAAGCTAAATGGAAAAAAATGCCCCAAAAGCGATGAGGATCGGATAAAAATTGGGCAAATTATTAACAATTTAGGGCAAAAATCTTAAAGGGGCCCCAGGGGGCCGGGGTCTCAAAAAATTAAAAATCCGAGCCTCAAGTGCATCAGGACCTACCTTGGACTATCCGCTGCAATTAAGAAAGGCAAAATTATATGAATAATTAATTACAAAAATATGAATAATAAGCAAATAACACAGCTAACTATACAGTAGGCATGCGTATGTTTTGCCTACGCGTTCGTTCTTTACGGCTTCGTGACGTCACATGCACATTCTCTATATATTTTGTTTCTGGCGCGCAACCCTCTAGCTCATCTGCTGTCTGATAACCAGGTGGCACATCATTCTCAAACCAATTTCTGGAACCTCGGCACCTCACTGCCCCGTGTCGCGAGGGAGATTTGTTCCTGGCAGCCAGGGATTGGATTTGTTCTGTGAATTTCGGGCAATAATGGCCCAAGGCAATTCTCCCGCCCCCTGTCGCGTATTCCGGCGGGCTCAGCTCCAGCTAAAACTGTATTTTTGTAAAACTGTTTTTTTCTTTTTTTTTTAAACCTTAATAAAGGTACCGGTAGGGACACCTATGCTGTACAGACTTCGCCTCCTCGTCTGAGCAGTCCCTCTTAGGCTGTGAATATATTTTGTTAAAATACATTTTTATTTTAGATAAATATTTTTAAATATGTATTATTTGATAAATTCTGAAAATGTTTATTCTTATTTATTTATTTTTAACTATTATTATTATCATTATTATTATTTATTTTTTGTTTTTGTTTTTGTTTTTGTTTTTGTGTGCGCCAGAAATTCACGTATGAGTTTTATAATATTAAAATTGAAATAGCATATTTAAACGCAAAAATTTCCGTTTTATTTTCTTTATTTAGTTTTTTTTCTTTGAACTAATTTTATCACAGTATATTTAGAAATGTACTTTTAATTTATAATGACATTCCTCTTAAGAACCTGTTTTTGGATTTATTTAAAGGAGCTCGTTCAAGGTATTGGCAGTGATAAATCAAATGGCATCATGATATAATTTATTTGGGATGTTTCCGATTTCATGAAGTTTTATTTTTGCTGCATTAAAAACGACACACTCTAAAAATTTTATTTAAATCCAATTCAGAATGAAATGCGTCTGTGTTTTCCTTTCATGAAACCATTTTGGGAGAATGTGTACTATTTGCGTTTCAAGAACAACTAAGGTTCTCGTTTCATTGCAAAGAGAATATCCGTCAAAAATCACTTTCAAAATTTTCCTTCTATTATTTAAAAAATAGAGAATGCAATATTCATTCTTTGAGAAACAATTTCTGGATCATAATTTATTTCTATATCTCTTTAATGACTGCATGACTTATTTAAATGATTATTTGTAATATAATTAATTTTTTCTCAATCTTCATCACCATAACTTTTCTCATTCAATATTCACATTTTTAGGTTCTTCTGTAATTTTCTTCTATCTATGATTCCAGTAAAGTATGACATTAATTTTGTTAAGTTTTATACGTTTGAACATTATTTTGTAAATTAAGATGGATTAATATATGTTTTGTTTAGATAACTAATATTATCATATTTCGAATCATTGTTTAAATTTATATTCCCGAAATATTTCATAGATGATGCGCAAAGGATTTATTTTTTCTTAATACATTATTTAAAAACTGTTACAAGCATTCAGACTATCAGTTAGATATATTTTTTATATATAAGAAATACTCAAAATTTTTGATTTACGAAGTTAATCTGTATATTAAAGTATTCAAAATATCATACTAGTAAACGTTCTTATTATTAAATCATTTAAAGTAATTTAATAAATAGAAAAATATTCTAAAATTGGAACAAAATTCACCTTTGTGTAAGATTTAAAATATGAAACGATTAAAATGGATCACAGTTTGTGTAATTACTAAAATTGGTGTAAATAAATAAAAGGCTCTAAAACATTAAAACCATTTCAAGACGCTAAAAACATCCATCGGAGTCCCGAGCGCTTTCAACCAAAAAACCTGGCCATCATCAGAGGGTGGAAATGAGAAAAAATACTGAATTTTTGAGAATGAGATTTTTTTTCTCAATTCCACCCTCTGATGATGGCCAGGTTTTCTGGTAGAAAGCGCTCGGGACTCCGATGGATGTTTTTAGCATCTTGAAATGGTTTTAATGTTTTAGAGCCTTTTATTTTTTACACCTATTTTAGTAATTACACAAACTGTGATCCATTTTAATGGTTTCATATTTTAAAATTTAAAGTAAACTAACAAAATAGTTAAATTCTAATATATCCTAATTTCTAAAGGCTTACATTTAGAGATATCTATCTGATTATATTCGGAAGTCAATTATTTTATAATCTCGATATGATTATTTTTTTCTTTTATTCGTTTTACATCTTCAGCCGTGAAATCATATTTTTGTTTTGATATTAAAAACATAATTATAATTAAAATCTTATTTAACGTGGCTAGGGGGAATCTGCTATTAATTTTACAAAGCAATTCTATTTTTGCTTGCATTCTTGAAGATATAATTACCTGCTTTCAAAATTCACGGAAAAAAAAGAGAATTAAATTTGTAAAAGTAAGTAGTGTTTCCAGGTACGCAGATTCGAAGCAAACAATTTATACATAATGCAAAAAAAAAAAAAAAAAAAATGGTGATGAGTGCTCTAAAAAGCAGTAGAATAAAAAAGGAGGAGAAGGGAAAGAAGAAGAAATACGTTTTTTTTTTTTTGCACTTTAATACTTCGGAATATGTTAATGTGTTCAAAAACTTTGTTAAGTGCGGAATACTTCTAATTTGTAGATTCATTACTTAAATGGAACTAATAAGGGAATCACATATTAACTAAGTAATGTGTAAATCAACGGTTTTCACATTTTAGCGCTAACATAGACACATATGGGCAATTAATGAGCTTGAATCCGCCGCGGTCGTCCGATGTATTAAAATCTCCAGCTCTCCCGAGCCCGCTGGTTGACTTTTTCAACTTAAGGTAAATGGTTTTTGAATTGTTCGAGCGAGATCATCTAAGCACCTGCTAAATTTTTTTTACAACAACCCATTTCTGGAAAGCCTCAGGGTATTGAAGAATATTGAGTGGTGAGCAATTCCACAAGTCAAACATAATCGTACTATTGCTGTAATATTTGTTACAAAAGTATTAAAAAAATGTTTTGCACGTTTCAGACAAAACCTATCTGCCGCCTTCAAAGCTACCTTGCCATTTATATCACATAAGAGAAAGGACTGGTAAATTAGTAATAGATAAAGCATAGTAAATGCATATATATATTAATGTCAAGAAATACGAACAGCGATTCATTAAAGAGCAAATGCAATCCACTGACATTTCCAAACTCACTTCCACAGAACTTCCTCAGTCAACGCATATGTCCATAAGAGGATATTTCTGAAATGTAAATATGTTTGAGATACAAATATTGAACCATGTTTGTTTAAAACTATTTATTTCCTCATCAGAGCCATCCTCAGATAAGGTGTCGTCACGATTAGGATCTGTATTCTTGAAAATGAAAGTATTATTTTTCTATAAAGTGCATACATTTTTTAATTATTTGTATTAATATTGTATATATTTTATCCGATTTGCAAGGTCATTCGATTATTTGTATTTATATGAAAATATGAAATAAATGTGCTTTCCAGAATGTAACGCATTGGAGTAAAAAAAAAAAAACAGATACGGAAAGAAGAAAAATCTGTTTTACGGAATTTCTACAGTAGAGACTGAAAACGTTCCTTATTATATGAAATATAATCAGAAATCTATCGTGTAGAAGAAATTTTAAGCCTCATTTTAGGAATTAAAATATGTGAATATCTTGTTGTGTCCCAACTATCAAAGCAAACCTTCCAATAAAAAAAATGCACTTTAGATTTTGATTTTAAACTAGTAAGACTGGTAAGGATTTTAAACTAGTAGAGACAATAGTCTGAAAAATCCTGTGCTGCAGTTTTTGCTAACCCAAGAGTTCATTAACATATATCTCAGAATGTTCATGAACTCAATAAGGTCCTAATGATTTTAATGAGTGAATTAAGTTCTATTTTGTTATATATTAACGATTTTATACATCTACCAGAAAGGCACTTTGATAAAATAAAACAATCTTACAATTTGCTGAGTTTGCCCGTACTTTATAACAGAGAGTTTCGTCTTTAAAAAGTTAAAATTGTGGTTCATAAGGTGTGACTTTCATAAGCAGTGTGTTCCACCTCGTTGTTTTTTTATTACGCCCATGGTACGGTGACCACTGGTAAGGTTCATAGATTAATCGCCAACTGCGGTAACACAAAATATCATAAGTGTAAATTTTGGAGCTGTAGATAGACTAGTTTATCGTTTGCTATTGAAGTTTTCTTTCACGAACAGCCCTAATCATACAATATATGGAATACATTTGATGATGTTACTTGTCATTATCTGGAATGCACTTGAGCTATGCTCCTTGATCTTTGCCTTTTAAAATTTATACATAAGTTTTTATATCCAACGCTAAACGTCACTTGGAATGTTTACTCAACACTTGAATTTAAAGCTTTTATATGAATTGATAGCAACATCAGTTTTCAAAAAGGAAAGCCACATTTGAATAATCGTAGTAATATTATTTGAAAATGCTTTTTAATTCAGATTTTTCACGATGTGTTTTATATAATTAAGGCGAATATAGGAAAACATAGAATTGATACAAAAAACAGAAATATACAAATATTCTTTGTTTTAAACTTTCAATTATTTTGAATGACACACCAGAAAACGAAATATTCTAAAAATAAAAAAAGCACCGATATTTAATTAAAAACGCTGCGTCAGCTTATTTAGGATTTTTTAAAATAAAATTTTGCTTTTTAATCGTATGCTAAAGGAAAATATTGACGTTTTTCAGAAGTAAAGTTAACAAAATATATATATATCATATCTTGGATTTATTTTTATTACACAAAAAAAAGGAAAACATTAAATTATATTAATAAAAGATAACGTCCTTTTTGCAAAGAATTATTTCACAGTTCGACACACAGAAATTCTGTTTTTCAGAGATAAGAATAAAACTTTTTATTCATGAAATATGTTAAGTTATTACAAGAATTAGGAAGCGTTTTTTAAATATGTTGAAATTATTATTTTTTTAAAAATTTAGTTTTAGATTAAAGAAAAAGAGCCTTAAGAATTTTTAAAAGGTTCAAATTTTATACGTTTACATTAAATATTAAATTTATTCCCATTTTTATCTATAAAATGGAATTGATGCTCATGATAATCTTCGGTCTAACTAAAAAAAAATAATAATAATAAAAGGAATAGAATAAAAATTACGATGATGACATTAATTGAACCTTGTTCTCTTCGCGCAAGTAAATTCTTAATATACAGAGAACAATGATAAGGCCCTGTTGTGTGATATGCTCCCACAAACCACTAAATTGGCAAATACTATACGATTTGTTGTACAGAAATCGCTGAAACGTCCCTATCTATAACTAGGACATCTGTCCTTTGTGCCATAACCCATTAGAGCGACAATTACTTTAACAGATGCCTCACATTACAGAACGTGACATACGCGTGAATAAAAGTTTAATACGGCAGTAAGTATTCTATTTAACTGTTATTTCTCGTCATATAAATAAAGTTTTCTGAAAAGAGTGATATAAATTTACAATTTGTATAAACAGTATCGTTAAAGCGGTAAAGTATAAACGTAATGTAAAGAAAAAAAATCCAGTATATCATTAATAAAAAATAAAAAATATATAATCCCGAAAAATAATTTGCTTAAAAATATGCATAATAAAATTTTTATTTTACTGTTTTGTATAAAATAGTTAACTTTGTTAGTAATTTAAATGTTTTTAAGTGAAATTGCACGTTTTTTGCTTAGTGTGAGATTACGTTATCCTAAAAAAAAAACTGTTAAATTACTGGATAATATTATCGTGATGTCAAAGAAAGTATAAATATAATTTTTGATTGGCTTCTAGAAACAACGTTCACGTGTTTATATGCATAAATATTTATGCGCATTGTTGTATGTGTTTTATAAGTTTGCATTCTATCTATAGTTATTTCCTTATCAGAATTTTTTTTATCGCTATTATCTGGTATTTTATATTTATGACTGTAATTCTTTCCAAGACACGTTCTATGAGATTCATCACGTCCATGAATCAATTCTTCTTTTGTACATTTTACAGTAATGATAGCAGGTTGCCATAAATTTCATATATTATTTTCATAAGTATAACAATTAGAGAATGATATATCATATAGGTTTCTTCTTTGTTCCATTTCAACTTTACAGTTTGTTTAAGACTCACTTGAACAAAAAGGAACGTCGCTTTCGCTATCATTATTTACCAGAATTATTTTTATTGCTATTATCTCGTATTTTATATTTATGACTTTAATTCTTTCCACGGCAAGTTATATGAGTTCGAACAAGTCCATGAATCAGTTCTTCTTTTATACATTTTACAGTAATGAGAGTAGTATGCCTTAAATTCCATGTATTATCTTCATAAGTATCACAATTAGAAAATGAAATATTATATAGGTTTCCTTTTTGTTGCATTTAAAATTGACAGCTTGTTTAAGACTCATCTGCATAAAAAGGAACGTCACTTTTGTTATCATTTCAATCCTCATTTTTAGAGGCAGAATTAGCAGACGATAAAAATTTCGTTGTTTGCACAAGTTCTTCAGCAGTTATAGATTTCGTTCCAACTGTTCTACGAGATAGGACTCAAATGGAAATGAAAACTGGATATACTCTATTGTGTATTTCTCTAACTCAAATAACAGAATAAATATTGCTTCACTTATAAAATAAAACCAGCAGATCTCCAACTATAATAAAGAAAGAAGTTTGTGTGTGTGTGTGATGTGTATGTGTATGTGTCTGTGTGTTTCTTCGTTGTGCTCGGAAGAGACCGCTGCATGCAGAGCTACAACATTTGGTGGGAAGGTACCTCTATGCATTTAGTTTTGCACCTCGAAGCCTGAATTTGGAATTTTTTATTACATTTATTTTAATTTAAGTTTTTATGCGATTTTCAGCATTCTTTCAGCGTTTTTGCACATTTGCTGCAATGTTTCCATATTAGTAACAGGAATCCGGGTCCAATCTTTTTTTTTTTCAATACAG
This sequence comes from Maratus michaelseni, assembly GCA_963931845.1. Lineage (NCBI taxonomy): Eukaryota > Metazoa > Arthropoda > Arachnida > Araneae > Salticidae > Maratus > Maratus michaelseni. Next base: position 68,907,804 of record OZ007593.1, read on the forward strand.
TAAATTTTATCTTCTTTTCAATAAAGTTTATTCGGAATTTGTGCTGTGATTTTGTTTCTTCGACTCTAAAAAAAAAAAAAATCCCAGAATTCTTGATTGGTCCGTTGGTTGTCTTCCATTTCAGTCTCAGTTATGCTCAAAATTGTCTTTATTTGTTATCTTATTATATTAGAGAGAGTTCTTAATTCTTTACACATAAAAAAAAAATCATGTTTTTTAAAGGGAAAGGCGAATTAATAATTTTCCCGATTTGGATTTTTGGTTAGATTTTTTTTAATTTCATTTTTTATGAGTTTGTTAACATGTTTTCATGTATTGCAGCGTTTTTGTTTCAAATGACGCCAGAAAACGCTCATTGGAAGTCAAACATCGTTTTAGGACAGTTTCGATTGGTAGCTGTGAGGATTTTAAGGCACAGCTGGAAGTCATTCGGGCAATTGTGGTTGGCGAATGGAAAGGTCACCAGCTAATCGCAATTCGAACAGCGATTAGTGTGACGTTTTCGCGATTTATTTTCTGCAATTTTATTTCATTTTTTATTTTTTATTTATTTTTTTATGAACGTGACGTCATTCGTGTATTGGACTTCAGAAATTGGCAACGATAACTTACAGTATTTGTATGTCAAAACAAAAAAAAAGCGTAATTTTCTTTCTGTTTCAAAAGTTAACGATAATTCCTAATGTTAAAGGCCGTTGGTTTAAATTTGTGGGGGTGAGAAGAGTGTCCGGCCTTTAAATAGTGCGTTAATGCTCTCATCGAAACTTCCTCCTTCCCCCCTGCCTCCCAAATCAGAACATTTTTATTAATAATCCGATTCAAACGAAACTTTTTCTAATATTCTTCACAGGTCCTCCAGGTATTAGATAAAATTTCGTATAATTTTTCAACCCTTGGTTACCACTATTTCTGAACATTAATCATCAAGAAGTGGGGAGGGGGGTATTTTTTAGGATTCTACGGAACCAATTTCAACAGTGGGCGTATTCCGATTGCCGACTTTATGGCGTCATAAGCAGGTGTAAAAGTTTAATTGAAAATTACGGCTAATTAATTAAATTTTCGAACAAGGGAATGTACGATAACAAATCTGTGTCCAAATATCTTTCATTTAAAAAAAGTGATGTAATTTTATGCAGTAGTTTGTTCTCACGGATTATCGAAAGAAAACGCTTAGCGTTTTAAATATATAGATTACTTGTCAAAATAAACGATAATAGGAACGAAATAATAGGCATGTAGAAATGAGATATAAGTGTCGCATTTTACGAGGTATAAAACGCATTTTGTATGCTCTTAAAAAGCGCAAATAAAAGAGAGTGCATCATGTACTGATTGATGAAGATAGAGGTTTCATTTTTCATTATTATTACTGCACTTTTTCTTAGGTATTTGTTATGTTTGTATAATGTATATTATGCTTTTGTCGGTGGGCTATTTAAAAATGGTAAAAAAAAAGTAGAAAAAAGAACATAGCTATATTTGCTAAAGTAAATTATACTTGAAGAATCACATTTAATTTTAGAAAATTAATTCTTTCAAAATCAATTATACTAATTAAATATTTATGGTTCTTTTAACTGCAAAAAGGTGTAAACTAAAAACGTAATATTCAGTAAAATATATTTTATTAGATTTTTGTCATGTTTTGGCTCATTTCGTCAAAAAGAAATACGAAGAGTGAGCCGAAACATGACAACAATCTAATAAAAATTATTTTACTGTATAATATATTTTTAGTTTACACCATTTAGCATTTAAAAGAGAAATATTATTACCAGGTGTTATAATGTATTATATTTCAAATATATATGTGTTACTATATTTCAAACACAAAACAATTTTCAAATGTTATTATTATTACATTTAAGGTGCCTGACTACATACGGAGAATTTTTACCCAAAAAGCTATTTATTTATTTTTTAACTTATTTTTATAAAGATTATAACTAGAAACTGTGAAAAATAGCAAACACTATTTCTTTCATTGATGAAATTTTGATAAATGGGGGATTTTGTGGTAAAATTTAGTGAAATTTGGCCCAATACGCAAAACATCTTACAGAAAATCCAATTGTATATATCTTAATTTCCTTTTTACACTTCATACGTAGGGCATTGGTGAAGGCAATGAACTAAAATCTAAGAGATATTTTAAATGTTTCAAAACTTATAGCATATCGCACCATTTTACATTCTGATTTTCATAAAATTAATCGATGTCATTCCATTAAAACATCTATAACACAAAAAAGATATATTCTAAAATTAAATCTTTAGTTCATTTCCTTAACAATAGTGTAAATAACATGCAATTTAAATTTCATAGTGATATTCATATAACTTTTTTAGAAATCATGTTTTGCGTATGAAATTTTCACCAAAAATTACATTTTCCAAAAAATGCATTTAAAGTTTAGATTTATGTTTTACTACAAGAATTTACATGGTAATGTGCATCCAAATTTCACTGTTTTTATGAGCCATACTCTATTTTTCAATTACTGAGTCTTTGTTTATTTCTAGTAGGTCTATTTTTATCTTCCCCGGTCCCAGTTACAGGGTTCGTACGGCTCCTGGAATTTTGCAACCAGGAAATTCTTCGTTACCAGTATTTTCTTACAGAAAATCTCTGCTTAAAAAAAGGCAATTTTTCGCGAGTTTCACCTAGATTTCTTTTTCTGTAAAGAAAATACTGGTGAAACTCCTGGAAAATTCCCTGAACCGTACAAACCCTGCAGTTAGTACCTATAAATATTATTTCCTGTCCTTTAAACAGTACTTTCTGTTTGAGTGACAGCTGTTGAGTAGTTTAAAAACCACCACAACTCCGGTTCTATTTATCGTACAATAACAATAAATGCAGTTTTGGAAAGGTAAAAAGTTGGGCTTTAATGAAATGTAATAAAATCGTTTTGACGATTTTGGTCGAAAACCAATTTTTAAACGTATTCAGAAACCTTAAATATATATTTCATTTTTATTTTTAATTAAAAAAAAAAGTTCATAAATTGATTAAAATTATTATTTTATTTTAAAAATTGGTATTACCAGTCATTTTATTTCATATTTTTTTCTAAACAAAAGTGTTAATTTTGGGCTCCTTTTTATACAAAGTAACGTCCTGCCTGCCGAGAAATAAAGTAATTGTTTTAAAGTGTTGAAATAGCAAAAAATGAAAAAAAAAAATACATAGTTTAAAATTCTTTTTTCATCTCATCTTTTTCTTTCACGCCGATTTATTACTTTCCAGTATACGTTAAATATGGGTTTCAAATTATGGA